>JASPKZ010001978.1:600000-1072628 GCA_030220185.1 Diploptera punctata
AGCAGTCTTGTTTAGCTTTTTGGATAAGAAGGTAGCAGGGATACATTATCTTATTTGCACTGTGAAATACTTCCCGATACGTTTGAGTGAAGTCGTCTTCAACAAAAATTGCCAGCGCCTATTGTGGCGTATGTTTGTTTATGCTTACTTGCTAATGATTTGCGGATTTTTTTTAGCTGTTGTTGACGTCAACATAATTTCCTTTATTATTACCAGTTCGTTGACTTACACCAGATGGCGGCCTGCACACCAAATGTTTAGGTCTCTGTATCTTTTATGCAGTGACAGTCACTGTGGCTGGTACCAAGATGGCTACCTGGTTTGCCGTGATTTTTCTCGATGCTACTATTGTATCTATTTATAATTTAACAATACTAATGGAAATACTGTGTTGATTTTATTAGGATATATTAATGTACAGTTTTTAAATATTTGCTTATCCACACACCAGTATTTTATCACTTTGCTGTTATGAGTTGAGGAGCATATAAAGAAAGCAGCCTTGTTTGCCGCGTTTTTGTCTGATGATGCTAAACTTAATTACTTTTGAATATTAATAGCTACACATAATATTCATATGTTAAACGAATCAGGATGAACTAATCTAGCGTTTTAAACTATTCTTTATTCCACATACCAATTTTTCCTCCTCACTTTTTCCGGCACGAGTTTTGCGGCTCACACACACACGCGCACACACACAGCACAAGTCACAGTCACTGCCACGTCCATAAATTCGAATAGAATGAGCAATAGCTGTAGGCTTAAAAGGGTAAACATTACCATTATGTAACAATACGGCCTTTAAACTTAACTTGCAAGAATCAATGAAAAGGTGCCATTATGAATTGCAAATTTTACCGTTCGATTGTTCCATTAGTACATCAACATCATTACAATGAACAAGTTGATCGTTCTGTGAAAAAAAAAAAGTTAAAGAGTGTTCACGTTTTCTATAAGTTTTCATCTTGAGATTGAGCCCAGTCTTTACAATCTTCGCACTGGATTCAGACTTCCTCGAAATTTTCGCCACACAAATGCAGAAAGTTTCATTGGAACCAGAAGCTTCATCGGAACCCACTAGAACATTTGCTGAAGTAGACGGTTCATACACGTTTAGCATTTTTTAACTTTGTGAAGTTTTCTTTTTAGCTTGGCATCCATTTCGTTTTTCTTCTTGTCGAGTCTCTGAATGGACTTGCAGTCAGGACCTCACTTTTCTCTGCTCGTCTTTCATAGTCGCCAGTCTCCTTTTGCTAGCTTCTGGGAGGGGAGGGGAGAAAGCTTCATCAAGGCAGATGCAATTTTTGCAGATCCACTTGTCCCATGGCTGACACACAGACTTGTATTTGATCTATCCTCAGTAGCCGTAGTTGGAGCAATAGCATCATTGTTCTCTTCACTTCCTTTAAAAACATCAATATCAACTTCAGTTATTCGCGAAGGCATGAAATCTAGGTCTGAGAATATGCCAGGATTGAGTGAATGAATACGCGTGCAAAAAAAAACCTTTATGTGCAATTTCCGTCCTGCATATTTTACCATAAGTGCTGCATACAAACTGTCGATGTCATATTCTCTTATTTTCAATCCAGGATTTTATCTTCTCCATGAAGAGCATGCTTCCGCGCATGCAGAGTTAAATGGCTTAGATTCCTTAGGTAGTCGGAGATCCATCTAACCAAGTAGTCTGGTAGATTTATATGTGTTATTTTATATCCGAGACATTTAGCCAGACTGTGTCGAACGCTTTATTAATGTCCAATGATACTATGACTTTAGTTTAGCGTTTGTTTGTATTATTTTGGAGGTCGGCTACCAGTTTAGTGATTTGGTCTGTAATGTCATACCCAGGTCTGAATCCGGCTTGAGAATTAGGTAGATAATGGTTAATTAGTGGGACTATACTTTTAATAGTGGATATCTTTATGATTGAAAAAGCCACTCCATGTATTTATGGATATCTTTATGATTGAAAAAGCCACTCCATGTATTTATGGATATCTTTATGATTGAAAAAGCCACTCCATGTATTTATGGATATCTTTATGATTGAAAAAGCCACTCCATGTATTTATGGATATCTTTATGATTGAAAAAGCCACTCCATGTATTTATGGATATCTTTATGATTGAAAAAGCCACTCCATGTATTTATGGATATCTTTATGATTGAAAAAGCCACTCCATGTATTTATGGATATCTTTATGATTGAAAAAGCCACTCCATGTATTTATGGATATCTTTATGATTGAAAAAGCCACTCCATGTATTTATGGATATCTTTATGATTGAAAAAGCCACTCCATGTATTTATGGATATCTTTATGATTGAAAAATCCACTCCATGTATTTATGGATATCTTTATGATTGAAAAAGCCACTCCATGTATTTATGGATATCTTTATGATTGAAAAAGCCACTCCATGTATTTATGGATATCTTTATGATTGAAAAAGCCACTCCATGTATTTATGGATATCTTTATGATTGAAAAAAGCCACTCCATGTATTTATGGATATCTTTATGATTGAAAAAGCCACTCCATGTATTTATGGATATCTTTATGATTGAAAAAGCCACTCCATGTATTTATGGATATCTTTATGATTGAAAAAGCCACTCCATGTATTTATGGATATCTTTATGATTGAAAAAGCCACTCCATGTATTTATGGATATCTTTATGATTGAAAAAGCCACTCCATGTATTTATGGATATCTTATGATTGAAAAAGCCACTCCATGTATTTATGGATATCTTTATGATTGAAAAAGCCACTCCATGTATTTATGGATATCTTTATGATTGAAAAAGCCACTCCATGTATTTATGGATATCTTTATGATTGAAAAAGCCACTCCATGTATTTATGGATATCTTTATGATTGAAAAAGCCACTCCATATTTTTAAAGATGATTGTCATAAGTAATGCCACGAGTGATTTCCAAATTATCGATAAATTCACGACTCACGAAGTGAGGAGTGAATTTATCTAGAGAATTTGGAAATCAAGAGTGGCATTTGTTAGGACTATTTAACGAATACAATTAATCTGTTTACTCACAAATCATTATTTAACTGTAGTTATTTCAAAATATTTATATATTTAATGCAAACGGCGATGTTTGAAAACAAATGAGAAACGATAGGTACGCTTCTACTGCTTCTTTTGTTTATCACTGCAACCAGATCATACTATTTATTGCCAAAGGAACGCAATATTGTAAGAATGCTCTCTAGTGGAGAAAAAATGAAACATCAATCTGTATATTAATTCATTTCTGATGTATCATGTAAATATTACAATTATATTTTTCTGGATTATTACCTGGGAAAAAATACATTTAAGAAAGTCAAACAGTGGTTTCTTTTTTTGGTGGTATAATAAATTGCTACAAATGTTGACATGTATGCACTATATATACAATCTGGTAGCCGTATTTCTTATAGGCTCAGTCACTGCAAAATAACGGTCAGACCTGTTCAGAATATTAAAAAGGAGGAGCTTTGTTTAATATATGGTAATTATAACACTGATAAATATTTCGTGAAACACGACTCTGATTGGTTGTAAAACAGAAATCATTGAAACGTGATTGGTCATTGACTCCCATTTGGGGCATGAGTTAAATAGTCTACATAATTCAATTAACCTTTCTCCATTTTCATTAAAAATGTTTTCTCCAAACTTTCCTACTAATTTACTTCCTGTTCTTCCATTCATGTCTCCCTATAATATCAATTGTTTCCCAGCGCTAATTTTTCCTATTTCTTCATTAACTTTGTCAAAAAATAAATCAGTTTCTAGATTTGTCACTCCATTATCGTTAATTGGTGCGTATATTCCAAAAACTGTTAATTTATAGCCCCATATATTCAAATCTAATTTTAAAATTCTCTCATCAATGGCTTCCCAATTTCTTATCGTGCCTTTCCATTTCTTATTAATCAACATTGAAACACCTCTTTTGCTCTTTATGTTTATCTACGCCACTGTACATGTGTATATAATTGCCTAATGTTTCATTTCCAGTGCCTTTCTTCTTTGTTTCTGTTAACATTGCCAAATCTAGTTTTGTTGTATCAATTTCTTTAATTACTTCCTCCATTTTATTTCTGCAGCCTTGAATATTTCATGTGCCAATTTTCAAAGTCCTTTTTCTTAGCTTTAGTCGTCCTAGAGTGTTTTTCCGAGGCATGATGTTTGGTTTTTTAGCTTTTTTCTTTTTATGATGAACGAGGAGCTGGCCCGATGCATCAACCCCTAACCTGGGGATGGGGTAATTTTTGTTCAAGGTTTTCTTCCTCTAGCCTTTGATAGTCCATTATCTTACTGCAAGGCAGCAGCGCTAGTTTTGGTCCGCCCTGGGTATTTTATTTCCCCAGTACCCGCCATATCTGGTGAGCATTCCCCTATCCGCTACCAAGAGTTCGCTGACCAGCTTCGTTGTGCGAGTGAGATACTTGCACTTTAGAGTGAGATGGCTATAGGTTTTTTCCTGGAGCGACTGCTCGAATATGTTGTTTATTTTCTTCATTTTTTTTTAGTTTTTATAAGAGTGATTTATAGGAAGCTGTTAATTATGGCGAGGGTGGTGTTTTCTGGAGGATTATTGATTAGGTTGGCTATGGATGGACGGTTTAACGCCTTTTCAATGTAATTTTTGACAGTTTGTTCATAATATAGGCGAAAGGTTTGATCTTACCGATTCTGTATACTTGATAATTTCTGGCCCAGGAGGGAAGAGAGTGTATTCTTTGAAACAGTTTCCTCTCCAGATGGAGTTTTTTTCTTTTCTGTTGTAGTTGCTCTTATTAGTAAGGGAACGGCGTAAAGGATTATTGGCCTCATGTGTGTAAGTTTCTTAGGACGGTGGTGTTGCAGCGGTTTTATTTATTCCTTTTAGATATTGTAAAGTTTTGATTGGTTTGTTTATTTTAGAGTGTATGGTTTTTATATACGGGGTCATTTATAATTTGTGGTCTAGGGTGATTTCTAGGTATTTTATTCTTATCGTGTAGGGGATTCGGTGCTGATTTATGAATATTGGGTTTTTATTTAAGATTTTCGGTGGGACGGACTTGTGTTTTATGCTAATAAGCTGTGTTTTGATCGGATTAATTTTGATTCTCCAAATATTACACCAATTGATGTAGTGTCTTAGCATTCTTTGCAATTTTGTTTTTGATTCTCTGATGGATCTCGCTCTGGACCAAAAGCAGGTATCATCTGCGAATTGGCTAAGGTGGAGATTAGGCTCTGCGGATTGTGGAATGTCGGCAACGTATATTGTGTATAAAGAAGGGCTGAAGCAGGATCCTTGTGGGAGTCCTGCTTCTATATTTATTACTGTGGAGAGGGTGTTTAATATCTTGCATTGGGCTGTTCTAATATGTAGTAGGTTAGCTATCCATCTGATTATTAGTTCTGACATATTCGTTGCCGACATTTTCCATAGAAATCCGTTGGTCCACACGGTATCGAAAGCCTTGTTAATATCAAGGGCCATCATTGTTGTGGTTAGGTGTCTGTTAAATGTTGCGTGTTCTATGTTAGTGAGTACTTTTAAAAGCTGGTCTGTTATATTTAGACCTAGGATTTTTAGGTCCTTAAAAATAAAGTTTTAGGCGCCTAAAATAGGTTTTAAAAATTATGAAATAGGCACTAAAAATATAGTTTTAGGCATAATTAGGCAGCTAAAAATATCATTTCTATTCGAACATAAATTTAATACTAAACATTGTTCATATTACATGATATCAATTCGCCTATTAATCAAAGTACACTTTATTATAATTGGCATTGCAATACATAACAACAATTTTCTCCAGATTTTCTGTGGTCAGACTTTGCCTTTTGTCCGACAGAACCATTTTATAAGCAGAGAAAGACCTTTCCACTGATACTGAGGTAACTGGTGCATATTTATATTTAGCAACATTTGCCAAGCTAATTTCTTTAGGGAGAAGTACATCCTCTCCATTGATGGAATCACATACAGTACTCAGAATGTGAAATCCAGGATTTCGCTTTAACACATTTATCCACTTTTCCCTAACTTTTTCCCCAAATTTTCCTGTAGCACTTTTAATTTTATGTTCTGCTTCTCTAACTATTGACAATTGATCACAAAGGGATTTCCCTTTTGCTTCTAATTTAGTTATGCTAGAAGACAAAAACGAAAAATTTGATCGAATGTAAACAATGTCCCGTTTTACACTACTATCTCCCAACAATTCTTTCACAGCTGCCACACATGCTGCACTATCTGCTGGTATTTCATTAAAAACAGGAGCTATCTCTTCTAAATGTTCCGCATAATATAAAACAGCCTCAATCCACGTTCCCCATCTTGTAATCACTGGTTCCGGTGGAAGAGGGACTCCAGGAAGTGTTTGTCGGAATAGTGCTATCCGCGATGGGGCTTTGGAGAATACCTTTTTCATGTTCGAAATAAGGCTGTTGACTTTCGAGAATTCATTTCTTACTGTTTCAGCAATCCTGTGTAAAGCGTGGGCTAAACAGGTAACATGAATTAAGTTTGGATAAAATGTTTGCAGTAGAGGAGAAGCAGCAATCATATATGAAGCGGCATCGCTACACAAAAGAAGAACTTTTGAATCATCTACTCCTCCAGGATATAGCAATTGTAGACCTTTATTGACGAAATATGCAATTTCTTTATGGTTTACTTTATCAATCGATTTGGAGCACAAGAGATGAGATAAACTAGGCACATCGGGATACATTTTACCAACTACCAGATTTGCTATGTATCTTCCCATTGCATCAGTGGTTTCATCCACACACAACCATATGGAGGATTCACCAATGTCGTCTTGAATTGATCTCAAAGTTTGGTTGTAAACGGAATCTAGACAGTTCTTTCTTAAAGTAGATTCTGAAGGTACGGTCTGGTTACAGTATTTTTGTAAAAAAAGATTTAAATACGGTATTCTGCACAGCATTCCACGGGATATTTGCCGCTACTAGGGCTCTGCACAGCTCCACGTTGAAATCTCTCCTACCATTTGAAGACGAGGGTTCCGTCAATAATGCCTGCTTTAAGGTGTTGTTCTGGGCGGCCTTCGCTTTATGAGCAACTCCACTAACATGCTGATTTATATGAGATTTTTTCTCTTGTGAAACCTGAACAACGGAAACAATATTTAAATATTATAATCTGTAATCTACGTTGTTACAAATATCGCAGTTCATAGGTTCCTCTTATTTTAATATTTACTTACCTCTTTGCAGCAATAACGGCAGAATATAATTGTCCCATCATATGTCAATCCTGGAACATCCTTTATCCATTTGTTCAATTAGCACACTTTTGTTGCCTTTGTATTTCGGCATTACACTGAATTAATATGTAAATATGACACTAGAAAACTGCACCTCAGGGATATCCTCACACGGCTGTCTTGGTGTATTAATTGCAACACTTGGGATAATTTTATATAGAAACTCCAATTTTATTCTGTTAACATAGGAGCAACATGCTCCTGCACCCACACTGCTCCAGAGACTCCTCCTAACTAACATACAAAATCAGTTGAACAGTTTCCTTGTTGACAACCAATGAGCAGCTATACATTTCAAATCTGTCTACTTCCTGTTTTACTAACAGATGCTGCAACCTACTCTATTACCCATTGTTGTTTTTATCAAAAATATTATTATTTAAATCTACAAACATAAATTTTAACTAAATTAAATATAATATAATATAATAAGAAATTTAGCATTTAAAATTATATATATATATATATATATATATATATAAATTTTGAAATATACAATAAATGTTTTGCTACAAGCCGAAATGTTGAAAGGTCTTTGAACTAAATTCATCCCAGTACAGAATTTTTCTATTTCATTGATGTACGGAAATATTTTTAAAAAACGACTAAATACGTAGAAATAGGCATTTTAGGCTCTAAAACTTTAAAATAGGTCACAGTGGGCAAAATAGGCATTTTAGGCACAATAAAATGCCTATCAAATGCTCTAATTTGATATAAAATATAAAGATATTTAATTAGTTACAAATTTACCCCTATAGAAAAAAATAGGCTTTTAGCCTAAAATCCGAGGTCTAGTTATATTGTAACCCGGCCTGGGTGTCGTTGAGGATGAGTTGGATTATTTTCATTATTTTTTGCAAATGGTCGGTGTTGGACTTATCGGTCGGTAGTTTCCTACTTCCGATTTGTCTTTCCCTGGTTTGGAGAACATGAGGATGTGAGCATGTTTCCAGCGACTTGGTACGTAGCCGTGTTGCTGGCTGCTATTGTAAATGTTCAGTAGCGCTGTGATCGCTACTGGTGGATAGTTCTGGATTAGGATGTAGGGAATATCGTCCAGCCCTGGGGCTGTTTTGCCGCAGGCTGGTAACACATCCATGAGTTCTTCCATGGTGATGGGGGCGGTTATGGGTGGGCTCTGGTTTAGTGTATTTGTGTTTTCTTGGGGCTGGTAGAGTTGTATGTTGTTAATTAACGTGTTAATGTCACTGTAATGTGTGTTACTGAAGTTTGGGTCGTGTGGTGTTTTGTAAGTATGTTGTAATAATAATAGGAAATGTGCACTCACGTGGTGGTTTAGTCTTTACTGTAGTCTGTGATAGTTTTTGTTCTTTTCGCACATGTTATGATGAGGTATTTCCCTACATCTTTGTCCACATAACACAGACTTGCATTTTTCAGTCGGCTCGTGGAATTTCTTGTTTAGACATATTTTGTTATGAAACCCATGTACTGCGAGTCGTGTTGTGACGTGTCTCTGGGGGTTGCACTCTCTGGTCCAGCATGGCAGTTGTGGTATAGAAAGCCATGTCTATTTCCTCCTTCTTCCTATTTCTGATGCTTATGAATTTCTGGTTGTGTGGATTGTAGATATAATTGTGTTCTTATGTCCTCTATGAAGTAGGTCTCTCTCATGAGTTCGTAAGCAAAACGAGATGGCGCTGCTTTTCCTATTCTCAGGATACGTTTCATGAGCATTGCTTTGACTTTTTCTATTCTTATCAGATCTCCGATCTTAAGTTTTTCCCAAATTATCTCTATCTCATATGTTATAACTGGTGCCATTGTCGTTTTGAATAATTGCATTGCTGTACCTGTCGATAAGTTGGCCAGATTCGGGATATTATAAGTATGTTTTGAATGTTTCTGTGCGTTCTGTTGTAGCGTATGCTATTCTTCCTCCCTCTGCCTTAAGAGACTCTCGTGTTTTCCACGCATCCTTCTCACCACTCTCCAGAAGGCCGCTGGGTTCGGAAGAATGTTTGTTGTTTATTTTAGTTGTTATTTCATTCCATTTTTCCTGTGTTGTAATGTTTGTATGGCTCGTTTTAGTTTAACGTCCTTCTGTGTGGGATCTGTATAATATTTTATTTGCGTTTATTGGTAATTTTTTGTGGAGTCCTGTACGCGGGGCCGTTTAGTTTATTTTTATTATGTTTAATTATGTAATGTGGTAATTGCATTCTTTTGTCTGTGGGTCTGGTTAAACTGTAGGGGATTGCTATTTGGCTAGCAGCATACGTGACCCTGTTGTAGTTGCCTATCTGCTTGTGTCGATGTCCTGTGGTATGTTTGTTTGTGATATATGTTACAGTAGGCCTCCCAATCAGCGTGTTGTTTTGTAAATAATTGTGGGCTCTTATTTGTATTGGTGTCCAGTTTGGGAGTGATCAGTGTGATAGATATTTGCGCAATGGCCTGTATTTGGAGGGGGATAATATTTCTGTATTCGGCTATTCTGTTGACGACAGTTTGATTGTCTGTATTTTTTGTCTGGGGTGGTTGAAGTGTATTTCCCTACCTGAAGGGACTTTGGTGGGGTCCCGGTTAGTGCTGGTTAGTGATGTGTTCTAGTGAATTGTGGTAGAATCTTGTCGTTGTTGTGTTGGTTATTGCATCTCCGAAAATGTAGTGTTGTTGCGTTTATGTCTCCCATGAAAATGAGTCTGGTTGCAGGAGTATTAAGTGTGTTAGTAGATCGGTGGGCAGTTGTTGCCCTGGTGGTGTGTCACAGTGTTGCCACGTGGAAATAACATCCAGGGATTGTTACTTTTACAAGTAAGGCTTCCCGTTCGTCATAATCATGTGGTATGTTAACGTGATCCAGTTATAGTGTTTGTTAATAGAGGACTGCGACGCCTCCTCCACGTGTGTTACTCTCTTTTCTATAGATGTACGGTGTCATTGTGAATTTATCTTTTTTTAGGAATGTTTCGTTTAATGTTATGATGTATGATTCATATTCTAGTATATTACCCGTTCAAGGAATAAGCGCAGCTGTTGTCGGAGGAGTAGTGTTTATGCACGTGACACTGCTAACCAATGAAGTGTAGAGGGGAATGCGACGCGGGACGTTGACAGTACAAGCCTAGTAGAAAGTTTGTTAGCTGTTCACATTTCACATTGCAATATGACATTTTACACAAAGTAGACACAGTATTTAAAGGCATTTACTCTAATTAGAATACCTGCTATCGCGTGTGCGCGTTGGCCACGCCGTAAATTCCTTTAAATACTTAACATTATGTTAATACGTCGTAATTAAATACTCCTCTTCTTCGGCCGTGTCTGTTGACCAATCAATATCTCCTGTATCCGTCGTGCTATCGGTATGCGTCACATCAGCTGTTTCAACGCCTTCTTAATTACAATACGTTCTATTTCCTCTTCCATTAATGCATCACGATATCAGGACTCTTCCTCGATGTGTTTTACATGCCTGCGGGCTTTGGTGCAATCGCCCTGGGTAATTTCGCTCAAGCACTTTTAAGTTGTTTTCTTCAGATTTGCGAGACATTGTAGCGGATATCTTCTGTTTCGCTAAATTCCATACCAATTCGATAGGATTTATGTCGCAGTGGTATGGCTGGAGTCGAAGCACGGTAAACCCATTATCTTTCAAAATCCTATCGACAGTATAAAGAGGCAACGGTTTATTATGTCTTACAATCTCAAGTAAGCTTTACCATATCTTCGTCGAAATTGATACCATTGTTGCGTAGCCATCCCATAATTTCATCCTTTTACAAGAAAGAGTGGGTGCTTTGTTTTCTTGTACTGTATGATAGGACGCATTGTCGAGAACTACAATGCAGCTTTTCCTGTAACCATTTGGTGTACAGTGTACCATTCATTTCATCATGGTAGTCTTGTGCCTTTGTGCCCATTTCCCCGCCCGCATGAACTACTATTGCTCTCTGGCCTGCACTTGAGTTTTCTTGCACACCTGTAATATCTGGATGTTGCCAGCACTTCCTAACGGTGTAATGCTTGTGGATCCAAGTCTCATCTGTGTAGACGACTGGTTTATTGGGCGCCATTGCATTCCTTCTCAATGTACGGAGATATGACGGTCGGCGCGCAACGATGTCACTCCGCTCTATTGGAGTCAATCTTGAATTTCTACATCTAGCGAATTCGAATCCCATGATCTAAATTTGATGCCACAATGTAACTCGTTTCCCTTTAAAGTTAATTTTTTCTTTCAGAGACGATAGCAGTTTATTTAATGTGGGAATTCCTTTATGCACTTCGTAATATTCTAAAAAATGTTCGTCTAAAAACACACATTTCAAACTCAAACTGAATTTTTTTCTTACGTGGTCGCCGCTTACCCGGAGTTGAAATTTTCTGTCCAGGCTGTTCTGCTTTCCGGCACTCGCTAGCAATTTGATGAACAGTTCTTACACTTTTACCAACGGCACTGGCAGTTCTTTCTGTGGCTTTCTTGACTGGTAAAATAAATCCACGCTTCTTTTCTTCTCTACGAAATGTTAAAACTTTGTAAATTAACTTTCTGCCTTGTGAATTAATCACTTTTCTTGGACGTTTTAGGCGTCTCCATACTTAAACAATATAGGCCTAAACGCAACTCTATAATACAAATTGTTGTACCGACAGAAAATCACTGTTCAAGAGCGAACAATATGGTTACAACTGATATTAAAAGGCAACTCTGATTCTTTTCCCACTGTACACTGCCATACATGACGTCACGTGTATCAACAAACTTTCGCGATGTGTCCGTCTGCAGAGAAACTTTGAATGACTAATTATTTGTTCGAGGTGGGTTCTGCTTGTGTACAGGCCACGTTGCAGTGGATTAATTTGAGCGTATTTCTCTGTGTTATTTGATGGCCCATGAATTATTTTTTAGGCGAGGGTAGGGCCGGGGAGGGTTTTGTCTGTACTGGCCAGGGAGAGGGGAGGTGGCTGTTCACGCGGATTTGACATATCACGCCTGAATTTATCTATGAAGATGTCGATTTTATTGTTCACGGTTTTATTTTAAGTTTTTTTTAAGAGTCTTTTAGATAGACTGTTAATTATAGTTGCTGAGTTAGGCCGTTTCGTGTTTAAAATGTTATGCGTGATTGCTGCCAGAGATGTGATCAGCCTATCTTCCAATTCATTTATCGACTCCTGGACATAGTTTTGGATGCTGGTTATTAGATTATTTAAGCTTTTGTGGAGACTTTCTCTGAAGGTATTTAATAGAGAGGAGATGTTTGAGTTAGAGTTTCGGTTCCCCTCTAGTGGGGGTTCTGGAGCTTCCATATTGGAGTATTCTGAACTCTCTTCGTGATTAGGTTCCTCATTATTATTATTATTATTATTATTATTATTATGGGGCTTCGTCCAGGGTGCTGATGGGTTGCGGTTCTTGATTATTAAACCTGGTCACTTCATTTTAGGTGGCTGGGTTCGCGTCTGAGTAGGGTGGACGATCAGAGGGATGTTCCGTCGCTCCTGTGGAGGGGAAATCTGGTGTCTGGGATAAAGTGGGCATCTTGTTTGCCCCGTGTAATTTTCATTGCTGTCACAGGTTATACTATAGTTTGAGGGGGTGGGTTGCCGCACCTGTGATATTTAGGGGCATTTCTGTATGGCCATATTGGCAACATCGTTTACATGGTATGTGTCTGTTAACTCCCTTGGTGGTTCGCATATATAGGATCGACCTAAGAAGCGGATGCCTGTGCTTAGTGTACGGCTTGTTTATTCTCTGGTGTTGAAGATCCTCAGCATGTGAGTTTTTTTCTCCTGTTGCTGTGTAAATCCTAAGGATGTTTTTAGGTGTTAGTCCTTCGGCTGTGATTTCTTAGGCGAATTCATCGATTTCTATAGAGGGGTGGACTCCATGGACGACATTGTAATCAGGTTTGAAGGTATTCGGAATTGTGGATTTTTTAGTTGGAGTTGTGTATTGAGCTATTCTATTTTAGATAGGAATAGGTTGCCATCATTTTCTGTTGTGAAATTGAGTGTTTTGGTTTGACAGCCATGAAAGTTTTGTGGCTGTGGTATGTTTATATTATTGTACTAGAGTTTTTATTGAAAAGGGATCGTTATTTTTGGTGCTGTTTATTATTTTCATGGGACAGATGATATTGTTATAGGCATTATAATTGGTGGTGATGTTTGCATTATTGTGGGCGGCTGTTGGTGGTAGGCTATTTTTGTTGTTGTTTCGGTTTGATACTGTTTGCCTCTCGTCATTGTTCGTTTGGTTTTCTTCTGAAGTGTGTTGGTTTTGATCTGAAGTTTTTTAATGAAGTCCCGGGTGAATACCAATTTTTAAAATCTGATGTAGGCCCTTACTTCCCCTCTGGAGGTGATATTTTTTACTAGCAACATCCTATTAAAAAGACGTTCTGGGTCCTTGGGATCTGGGGTAGAGGAGTCGTCACTCTGACCTATTGTTTCAGATGTGTCTGATTCTGTATGTTCTGGTTATTTATGTTCTGTTTCATTTGGTTGTTCTTTTTGATTGGGTTGTTCTGGTTGATTGGATTGTCCTGATTCATTAGTTTGTTCTGGTTCATTAGGTTGTCCTGGTTCATTACGTTGTTCTGGTTCATTACGTTGTTCTGGTTCTTTATGTTCTGGTTCATTAGGTTGTCCTTGTTCATTTGGTTGTTCTGGTTCATTAGGTTCTTGTTCATTAGGTTGTTCTGGTTCATTATGTTGTTCTGGTTCTTTCTGCTCCGAGTCTCTGGCCTCGGAATGGATGGGCGTGGAACGGCTGGATTTATTTTTGGGAGTTTTAGTTAAGTTCGAGACTGAGGAATTGGGAAAATGGTTGCGAATCTGTTTCTTTTCTTTTCGTTTGGGGATGAGAGATTTCCTCTTGTCGGGAGACTGTCTGTCTGGATCTGCCCTGATTCATTTAGTTGTCCTGGTTTATTATGTTGCCCTGGTTCATTATGTTGTTTTGGTTCATTAGGCTGTTCCGGTTCATTAGGTTGTTCTGGTTCATTATGTTGTTTTGGCTCTTTATGTCCTGGTTCATTAGGTTGTCCTGGTTCATTAGGTTCTGGTTCATTATGTTGTTTTGGCTCTTTATGTTCTGGTTCATTAGGTTGTTCCGATTCATTATGTTGCCCTGGTTCATTATGTTGTTTTGGTTCATTAGGCCTTTCCGGTTCATTAGGTTGTTCTGGTTCATTATGTTGTTTTGGCTCTTTATGTTCCGGTTCATTAGGTTGTTCCGGTTCATTAGGTTGTCCTGGTTCATTAGGTTGTTCTGGTTCATTATGTTTTGGCTCTTTATGTTCTGGTTCATTATGTTTTGGCTCTTTATGTTCTGGTTCATTATGTTTTGGCTCTTTATGTTCTGGTTCATTAGGTTGTTCCGGTTCATTAGGTTGTTCCGGTTCATTATGTTGCCCTGGTTCATTATGTTGCCCTGGTTCATTAGGCTTTTCCGGTTCATTATGTTGTTTTGGCTCTTTATGTTCTGGTTAATTAGGTTGTTCCGGTTCATTATGTTGTTTTGGTTCATTAGGTTGTTCCGGTTCATTATGTTCTGGTTGATTGGGTTGTTCAGGTTGATTTGGTTCATCAGGTTGATTGGGTTGTTCAGGTTGATTGGGTTCTCCTGATTCATTAGGCTGGCCTGTTTTTTTATGTTGTCCTTGTTCATTAGGTTGTTCTGGTTCATTATGTTCTGGTTCTTGCTCCGAGTCACTGGTCTCGGAATGGATGGGCGTGGAACGGCTGGATTTATTTTTGGGGAGTTTTAGTTGAGTTCGAGACTGAGGGATTGAGAGAATGGTTGCGAATGTTTCTTTTCTTTTCGTTTGGGGATGAGAGATTTCCTCTTGTCGGGAGACTGTCTGTCTGGATCTGCCCTGATTCATTTAGTTTGTCCTGGTTTATTATGTTGCCCTGGTTCATTAGGCTGTTCCGGTTCATTAGGTTGTTTCGGTTCATTTTGTTGTTATGGTTCATTATGTTTTGGCTCTTTATGTTCTGGTTCATTAGGTTGTTCTGGTGCATTAGGTTGTTCCGGTTCATTATGTTCTGCTTGATTGGGTTGTTCAGGTTGATTGGGTTGTTCAGGTTGATTGGGTTGCCCTGGTTGATTGGGTTGTTCAGGTTGATTGGGTTGCCCTGGTTGATTGGGTTGCCCTGGTTGATTGAGTTGTCCTGATTCATTAGGTTGGCCTTTTTTTATGTTGTCCTTGTTCATTAGGTTGTTCTGGTTCATTAGGCTGTTCGTTCATTAGGCTGTCCCGGTTCATTAGGCTGTCCCGGTTCATTAGGTTGTTCTGGTTCATTATGTTCTGGTGCATTAGGTTGTTCCGGTTCATTATGTTCTGGTTGATTGGGTTGTCCTGATTCATTAGGTTGGCCTGTTTTTTTATTGATGTCCTTGTTCATTAGGTTGTTCTGGTTCATTATGTTGTTTTGGTTCATTAGGCTGTTTTGGTTCATTAGGTTGTTCTGGTTCATTATGTTTTGGCTCTTTATGTTCTGGTTCATTAGGTTGTTCTGGTTCATTATGTTTTGGCTCTTTATGTTCTGGTTCATTAGGTTGTTCCGGTTCATTATGTTGTTCTGGTTCATTAGGTTGTTCCGGTTCATTATGTTCTGGTTGATTGGGTTGTTCAGGTTGATTGGGTTGTTCTGTTTTTTATGTTGTCTTTGTTCATTATGTTTTGGCTCTTTATGTTCTGGTTCATTAGGTTGTTCTGGTTCATTAGGTTGTTCCGGTTCATTATGTTATTCTGGTTCATTATGTTGTTCTGGTTCTTTATGTTGTTCTGGTTCTTCTTGCTCCGAGTCACTGGTCTCGGAATGGATGGGCGTTGAATGGCTGGATTTATTTTTGGGAGTTTTAGTTGAGTTCAAGGCTGAGGATTGGGAAAATGGTTGCGAATCTGTTTCTTTTGTTTTCGTTTGGGGATGGGAGATTTTCTCTTATCAGGAGACCTGTCTGGATCTGGAGGGGAGTCTGGATCTGGAGGGGGCGGGGTTCGGGAGAAGTGATGGATGCACATCGCTCGTGAACACTTGCACTGTAAAGTTGTATCGCGCGAGATACCTTAAGATTAACACAAGTCATTGATCGTAGCCATCTAGAGTTTTACCCTAGCAACATATTTTATACATTTTACATGCAGTGTGGTTGCGCTAGTGTGATTGGCTGGTCATATACACGTTGGTACTTTCTGATTGGCTATGCTAATTTGTACTATTCCTATAAACTCAAAATAGTAGTATCGGGTTAATGAATTTAGTCACGTACGCAACTTACCACATATTTAATAAATTAATTTATGAAAAAGCTATTTCCTTTTTTGTGGATGACTAACATTCTGTATTAGTAACAAACATCCTGTGTATTTTAATAGTTATGGGTTCAATCCTCATTGTTATGTATGCCTATGTTCAATATATTTAATACAATTGAAAGGGCCTTTATATGGTAAATATATAGGCAGGACAACTTTTTTTTAAAAATCATTCTAATAAGCGAAGTTACATTAATGTATGATTAGCAAATGTACATTTGCCGCCATATTGCGGGGCAAATGGACACTTGATTGGGGTAAAACGGACACATCACTTTTTATTCACTTTTCTCGCTGTAGCAGCCTTGACAGACAAAGTACGGATCATTTCCATGTTCTACACACAGTACGTGAAACCAATTTCAACAATTTAAACATTTTGCCCAGTTTTCACCATTTGTATACAATTGATTACACATTTTACACAAATTGTCATCTTTAATACGTGCAACAGATTTTGTCTTATTGTTCTTGGCCTCTGCTTTTGCTATTTTAATCTTCAATTCATTGATGGTGCTTTCCGCCCTGGAGGGCGGTCGTCCTCTCCCATCTTTAGGGTCCTGTCGGCACTCGATGTGTGTGGGAGGTCTTTTCGATATCAGTAATTAAGATACAAGGCAAGCCCTGATCTTCCCGTATTAGGGACTTATTTATGCCCTCTTCGGGTT
This sequence comes from Diploptera punctata, assembly GCA_030220185.1. NCBI lineage: Eukaryota > Metazoa > Arthropoda > Insecta > Blattodea > Blaberidae > Diploptera > Diploptera punctata. Next base: position 617,287 of record JASPKZ010001978.1, read on the forward strand.
TATGTACATTTGTGTGTGAATTATACAGGGCAAGTCAAAATGTTGTGCAGGTTTTCAGAAATTTATTATGTGAAATGTAATGAACATATAATATTGTGAGACATATTGTATGAAAGGTAAACTCTCAAAGTTTTTTTTTAAATATTCACAGATGTTCTATGTGAGCGCCTTTTGTTAAACGACAGATGTCAAGCCGATATTCAATCTCCTGCCAAACTTTCTGTCGCAGTCCGCGGTCGATATCAGCAATGGCTGCTGTGATGCGGGCACGCAGTTCATGCAGTGTTGTTGGAAGTGGTGGTACGTAAACATGATCCTTTACAAGACCCCACATGAAGAAATCACACGGGGTTAGATCGGGTGAACGAGGTGGCCAATGAATGAGTTGTTGATCACCCTGAGATGCACGGCCTATCCAGCGTTGTGGTAAAGCCGTATTCAAATGGTCTCGAACACTGCCATGGTAATGTGGAGGGGCACCATCCAACTGCAGAATGAAATCTGGACTATCCGCTTCAAGCTGCGGAAGGAGCCATTGTTGTAGCATATCAAGGAAAACATGTCCGTTCACAGTACGTTCATGAAAGAAAAAGGGCCCATAAACCTTTGCATGGGAAATGGCACAAAAGACATTCACTTTCGGATAATCGCGTTGATGTTCCAGAGTTGCATGGGGGTTACCAGTTCCCCAAATCCTTACATTGTGTCTATTCACTTTTCCTGAAAGGTGGAAAGTCGCTTCATCACTGTAAACTACCCTCTCATGGAACTCATTCTCTTCCATTAATGCGAGAAAATCAACACAGAAGGACGCTCGCAAAGCATAATCGGCGGGTTTTAAGGCTTGAACCAGTTGCAAGTGGTAGGGTTTCATCTGTAAACGTTTCCGGAGAATCCGCCATACAGTTTTTTGTGGTAGTTGAAGTTCTGTCGCTCCCCGGTAGGTGGATTTCTGTGGACTCCGCACGAAGCATGTGCGAACGCGTTGGACTGTCTCTTCACTCGTCGACGGACGGCCAGTCGATTTTCGTTTACAGATACAGCCTGAATCCCTAAATTGTGTGTACCACTTACGAATGGATCTCCCATCCGGCGGGTCTTTATCGTATCTGGTACGGAAATGTCGTTGAACACTAGTCACAGAGTTGTTTACATGGTAATCAAGCACACAGAAAGACTTCTGATCCCCAGTCAACGCCATTTTCCTTTACTGCTCTGCTGTTGACATCTTGCGGGTGAACGCGGAACTGTAGAAGTGGACAACTAAACTTTGAGAGTTTACCTTTCATACAATATGTCTCACGATATTATATGTTCATTACATTTCACATAATAAATTTCTGAAAACCTGCACAACATTTTGACTTGCCCTGTATTTAAATATTTGTTGTGATATTTTTTTTTCATGTCCAAGCCATATCAAGGCAAAGCAATTTGGGATTATAAAGTTCCAGGTTGTTTTTTGTTCAGGGAGAGAGGATAAACACCGAGAAAGAAGCTTGTTTGTTACTTTACGAAGATATTATAAGGGACAGGTATGTGTAATTTTTCTTTCAAATGTGTGTCCATTCGTGTTAGGTGGATTTATGAATATGTGAGTTAGGTACTGTGTGGTTTTAGTGTTTTTTTATGAATGTAGTATTAATTTTGTGCATATGTTCTGTAAGTGTAGGCATGTTGAGGTCAGAATATAATTTGGCATTTGTGTAGTATCTAGGTGGTCTGTAAATTCTTCGGGGTGTAGCTGATTCAATTCTATTGGTAATTTTTAGTTGGGATTGACTTATGTTAGGGATAATAAGGGAAGTGTGAGTATTAAGACTACGTGTATATGTTTTATATAGGTGTGTTAGTGTGTTGCGAGAGCAGCCATATGTCTTCATCCCTCTGAGAAATGTGATGAATCTGCGTAAGCTATTCATTTGTTGTATTTTTTTACTGGCACTGGCCCATTTAAATTTGGAGTCTAGGGTGTATCCAAGATATATGATGGTTGTAGTGTAGCGAATTGGTATGTTGTTTACATGGTATGTGTCTGTTTTGTTCTCTTGGTGGTTCGCATCTATAGGATTGTCCTAAGAAGCGGATGCCTGTGCTTAGTGTATGACTTGTTTCTTCTCTGGTGTTGAAGAAGATCCTCAGCATGTGAGTTTTTTCTCCTGTTGCTGTGTAAATCCTAAGGATGTTTTTAGATTTTAGTCCTTCGGCTATGATTTCTTTGGCGAATTCATCGATTTCTATGGAGGGGTAGACGACGACATTGTAATCTGGTTTGAAGGTATTCGGAATTGTGGGTTTTTTAGTTGGAGTTATGTATTGAGCTATTCTATTTTAGATACGAATAGGTTGCGATCATTTTCTGTTGTGAAATTGAGTGTTGTGGTTTTGGTTTGAAAGCCATGAAATTTTTTTGGCTGAGGTATGTTTGTATTATTGTCTTGTATTAGTGTTTTTATTGAACAAGTATAGTTATTTTTAGTGCTGTTTATTATTTTCATGGGATAGTTGATGTTAGAGGCATTATTGGGGGCGGCTGCTGGTGATAGGCTATTTTTTGTTGTTTTCGGTTTGGTACTCTTTGCCACTCTTCATTGTTCGTTTGGTTTTCTTCTGAAGTGTGTTGGTTTTGATCTGAGTTATTTTCTTCAATACTGTTGTGTAGTGTCGACTAGGGGTAGGGCTGCATCTGGATGAGGGATAATTTCAGCGTCTGGTCTGAAAATTGAGAGGTTTGTCTTGACTGAAGGTCATAATCCCTGCACGGTTTTTGAATGCATATCAGACTGTGTCCGGGTCAGTGAAGTCCCGGGTGAATACCAATTTTTTTAATCAGATATAGGCTCTTACTTCCCCTCCGGAGGTGATATTTTTTACTAGCAACATCCTATTAAAAAGACGTTCTGGGTCTTTTGGTTCCTTGGGGGATTGGATAGAGGAGTCGTCACTCTGACCTATTATTCCAAATATGTCTGGTTCTTTATGTTGTTCTGGTTCATTACGTTGTTCTGGCTCTTTTTATGTTCTGGTTCATTAGATTGTTCTGGTTCATTCGCTTGTTCTGGTTCATTATGTTTTGGCTCTTTATGTTCTGGTTCATTAGGTTGTTCCGGTTCTTTACGTTGTTCTGGCTCTTTTTATGTTCTGGTTCATTAGGTTGTTCCGGTTCATTATGTTCTAGTTCATTAGGTTGTTCTGGTTCATTATGTTGTTTTGGCTCTTTATGTACTGGTTCATTATGTTGTGTTGGCTCTTCATGTTCTAGTTCATTAGGTTGTTCCGGTTCATTACGTTGTTCTGGTTCATTATGTTGTTATGGCTCTTTTTATGTTCTGGTTCATTAGGTTGTTCCGGTTCATTATGTTCTGGTTCATTAGGTTGTTCCGGTTCATTATGTTCTGGTTCTTTATGCTGTTCTGGTTATATATGTTGCTTTGGCTCTTTATGTTCTGGTTCATTAGGTTCCGGTTCTTTATGTTCTGGTTCATTACGTTGTTCCGGTTCATTATGTTCTGGTTCATTAGGTTGTTCCGGTTCTTTATGTTCTGGTTCATTAGCTTGTTCTGGTTCTTTATGTTCTGGTTCATTATGTTGTTTTGGTTCATTACGTTGTTCTAGTTCATTATGTTGTTCCGACTCTTTTTGTGTTCTGGTTCATTAGGTTGTTCCGGTTCTTTATGTTGTTCTGGTTCATTATGTTGTTCTGGTTCATTATGTTGTTCTGGTTCATTATGTTGTCCTGGTTCTTTATGATCTGGTTCATTATGTTTTGGCTCTTTATGTTCTGGTTCATTAGGTTCCAGTTCGTTATGTTGTTCTGGTTCATTATGTTGTTTTGGCTCTTTATGTTTTAGTTCATTAGGTTGTTCCAGTTCATTATGTTCTGTTTCTTTATGTTGTTCTGGGTCATTATGCTGTTCTGGTTCATTATGTTGCTTTGGTTCATTAGGTTGTTCTGGTTCATTAGCTTGTTCTGGTTCATTATGTTGTTTTGGCTCTTTATGTTCTGGTTCATTAGGTTGTTTCGGTTCATTATGTTGTTTTGGCTCTTTATGTTCTGGTTCATTAGGTTGTTTCGGTTCTTTATGTTCTGGTTCATTATGTTTTGGCTCTTTATGTTCTGATTCATTAGGTTGTTCTAGTTCATTATGTTAGTCTGTTTCACTATGTTGGTCTGGTTCTTTACGTTGTTCTGGTTCATTATGTTGTTTTGGCTCTTTATGTTGTGGTTCATTAGGATGTTCCGGTTCATTAGGTTGTCCTAGTTCATTAGGTTGTTCTGGTTCATTACATTGTTCTGGTTAATTACATTGTTCTGGTTAATTAGATTGTTCTGGTTCATTAGGTTGTCCTGGTTGATTATGTTGTTTTGGCTCTTTATGTTCTGGTTAATTAAGTTGTTACTTTTCATTAGGTTGTTGTGGTTCATTATGTCGTTTTTGCTCTTTATAGTCTGGTTTATTTGGTTCCGGTTCATTAGGTTGTCCTGGTTCATTATGTTGTTTTCTCTCTTTATGTTCTGGTTCATTAGGTTGTTCCGGATCACTAGGCTGTTCTGGTTCATAAGGTTGTCCTGGTTCATTATGTTTTGGCTCTTTATATTCTGGTTCATTAGGTTGTTCTGGTTCGTTGGATTGTCCTGGTTCATTAGGTTCTGGTTCATTAGCTTGTTCTGGTTCATTCTGTTGTTTTGGCTCTTTATGTTGTTTCATTAGGTTGTTCCGGTTCATTAGGTTGTTCTGGTTCTTTACGTTCTGGTTCATTAGGTTGTCCTGGTTGATTATATTGTTTTGGCTCTTCATGTTCTGGTTCATTATGTTGTTCTAGTTCGTTGGATTGTCCTGGTTCATTAGGTTGTCCTGGTTCATTAGGTTGTTCTGGTTCATTAGCTTGTTCTGGTTCATTCTGTTGTTTTGGTTCATTATATTGTTTTGGCTCTATATGTTCTGGTTCATTAGGTTCCGGTTCTTCATGTTGTTCTGGTTCATTATCTTGTTTGGCTCTTTATGTTCTGGTTCATTGGGGTGTTCCAGTTCATTAGGTTGTTCCAGTTCATTATGATGGTCTGGTTATTTACGCTGTTCTGGTTCATTATGTTTTGGCTCTTTATATTGTGGTTCATTAGGTTGTTCTGGTTCTTTGTGTTCTGGTTCATTAGGTTCTGATTCATTATGTTGTTCTGATTCATTATGTTGTTCTGATTCATTACGTTGTTCTGGTTCATTAGGTTGTCCTGGTTCATTATGTTTGTTCTGGTTCATTACGTTGTTCTGGTTCATTGGATTGTCCTGGTTCATTAGGTTCTGGTTCATTGGATTGTCCTGGTTCATTAGGTTGTCCTGGTTCATTATGTTTTGGCTCTTTATGTTCTGGTTCATGAGGTTGTTCTGGTTCATTACGTTGTCCTGGTTCATTAGGTTTTCCTGGTTCATTAGGTTGTCCTGGTTCATTAGGTTGTCCTGGTTCATTATGTTTACCTGGTTCATTTAGTTGTCCTGGTTCATTTAGTTGTCCTGGTTCATTATGTTGTTTTGGTTCATTAGGCTGCTCCGGTTCATTAGGTTGTCCTGGTTCATTATGTTGCCCTGGTTCATTTAGTTGTCCTGGTTTATTATGTTGCCCTGGTTCATTATGTTATTTTGGTTCATTAGGCTCTTCCGGTTCATTAGGTTGTCTGGTTCATTATGTTGTTTTGGTTCATTAGGTTGTCCTCATTCATTAGGTTGTTCTGGTTCATTAGGTTTTCCGGGTCATTATGTTCTGGTTGATTGGCTTGTTCAGGTTGATTGGGTTGTTCAGATTGATTGCGTTGTTCAGGTTGATTGGGTTCCTGATTCATTAGGTTGACCTGGTTTTTTTATGTTGTCCTTGTTCATTAGGTTGTTCTGGTTCTTCTTGCTCCGATTCACTGGTCTCGGAATGGATGGGCGTGGAACGGCTGGATTTATTTTTGGCAGTTTTAGTTGAGTTCGAAGCTGAGGGATTGGGAAAATGTTTGCGAATCTGTTTCTTTTATTTTCGTTTGGGGATGAGAGATTTTCTCTTATCGGGAGACTGCCTGTCTGGATCTGGAGGGGGGCGGGGTTGGTGGGAGGTGAATGCGGGGTTCGGGAGAAGCTATGGATGCACATCGCTCGTGAACACTTGCACTGTAAAGTTGTATCGCGCGAGATACCTTAAGATTAACAAAAGTCATTGATCGTAGCCATGTAGAGTTTTACCCCCAGCAACATATTTTATACATTTTACATGCGGTGTGGTTGCGCTAGTGTGATTGGCTGGTCATACACACGTTCTTACTTTCTGATTGGCTATGCTAATTTTGTTCTATCCCTATAAACTCAAAATAGTAGTATCGGGTTAATGAATTTAGTCACGTACGCAACTTACCACTTATTTAATAAATTAATTTATGAAAAAGTTATTTCCTTTTTTATGGATGACTAACATCCTGTATTAGTAACACACATCCTGTGTAATTTAATAGTTATGGGTTCAATCCTCATCGTTATATATGCCTATGTTTAATATATTTAATACAAATGAAAGGGCCTTTATATGGTAAATATATAGGCAGGACAACTTATTTTTTAAAATAATTCTAATATGCAATATTACATTAATTTATGATTAGCAAAGGTTCTTTTGCCGCCATATTGCGGGGCAAATGGACACTTGATTGGGGTAAACGGTCACATCACTTTTTATTCACTTTTCTTGCTGTAGCAGCCTTGACAGACAAAGTACGGATCATTTCCATATTCTACACACAGTACGTGAAACCAATTTCAACAATTTAAACATTTTGCCCAGTTTTCACCATTTTTATACAATTGATTACGCATTTTACATAAATTGTCATCTTTAATACGTGCAAGATTTTGTCTTCTTATTGTTTCTTGGCCTCTGCTTTTGCTTTTTTAATCTTTAATTCATTGATGAATGAACGATCTGTTAAAATCTGCGAGTTGTCAGACCACTACTTGAAGTCGATGGCATTGGACTTGGTTCTCCAAGACTTCGTTCCTTTGAAATTTCTTGCGTCTCCTGTGTTCCATTGTTTTTCGTTAGTACACCCACTTCATTATTTGTGGTTGGCGATAATCGGCCTACTGTTTCCAATTCTGGAACATCTTCCTGCGGAAATGTAGATGGTGTAGGCGTCGAAAACAGTAGCATGAGCAAATGCAGAGCCAGGCAAGCGTTCTGGATTGAATGGATGAATAACATGGGGATGACTTCACATTCTTCAATGCAGATTGACAACTGCAGATGTGGCTGCCCGGTTCCATGCTTCAGCAAAAATACATCCAAAAGCCACCTTGTTGATACCTTTCCCCGGATTTGTCCTTACATATCTCCAGCAGGCATCATTATAAAAAAATGTCTTGAGAGGAGCAAAGCGGGCAACATCAAGTGGTTGTAACTTGTGTGTGCTGTGTTGAGTTAAACACAAGAGGTGCACATTGTTAGCTAAAGCCTTTTTTATAGCGTTGGAGGATCTGGGCAATGTGAGCCATGTTCTTCCAAAATTAGGATTACAGAACCAGCCGGCTTCGTAGTGATGAAGTGATCCAAGAATTGGGAAAACTACTCCCATTTCATGTACCCGATCTCTGAAAGGACAATTTTTGCTCCAGATGACATTCCTAATTCGTAATTGTAACTCTGTCCTTTCATGACCACAAAAGGTGGATCATTTGCCATGTAGCCGAAACGCATGCCATTACACTGACTGTTTCTCCGCTTTTATAGTTAGTTTTACTAACTACATCTGTTTTTCGACACATCGATATAACTGTTCTTGGTTTGTAAACCAGCTGAAGACCCGTCTCGACGCAGTTGTAAATGTGCGATGGTTTTTCCATAGACTGAGTTCGTCCATCAGTTTTGAGAGATTGCTGTAAAAAAAGAGCAACATTCTCTTTGATCGTTCCTCTTACTCGAGCGTGTGACAAACCTTCTGCAACGCGTAAACTGAGATTCTTCTGTCGACTATGAAACCCTCGAATCCAGTCTTTTATCGCTGTTTGCAGATCGTTATTAAAGTTGTTTTTATCCCATTAGAAAATGCATATCTGTAAACAGGACTGCGCAGTTCCCTATAGGTTAACCCGTATCCTATAGAGTCCAGTTTCTGGGAGAATTTTTTCCAAAAGGGTTCCACAATTTGTAATTAGATTTTTCTTCTGTACTTATTGTTGCATCGTCTACTAATTTTAAATCACTTCTAATTTTGAAATATCGAACTCTTGAGATTTTGTCCGCTATCTGAGGAACGCTGGTCTTCCTACTCCAATAAATGCTTAGGCGTGGATATTTTAAATACGACATAATAATGGTAGCAACAATGAATATTTTCATTTCTGATTCCGAAATTAGTAAAGAAACGCCATGTCACATAGATACCTACGGTTTGTAAATTCCGTCAATATTCCAAAAATATCATTTCCAACATATCTAAAGAATCTTGATATAGGATCTATCATTTCGGTTTCGGGTACATGGCCTGGTAAGGGTGCTGGAAGAAGAGGTTCAAAAATATTTATTTTCTTTAATCCTTCATATTCTGTAATCTCATTAGAATCTTAGAATTAGATTAGAATATATTTATTTCTTCACATTCAGGATTTTCTTCCCCAGCGTTTGCTTCAATCTCGTAAGGTTTCCTGTTAGTATATGGCACATGAACCAAGGAAGTCTCTACATCATCATCATCATCATCTGAAAGTTCTGATGATAAATCAGACACATCAGAATTATCTAAAAAAATCAAGTGTTCAATGTTCTCTAAATTCACTCCTGTAATAAGAAAAAAAAACCCATTAGAAAAGGTGGTGTATTTAGAACCCATTGTATTGTAGCCTTACTATGATGGTTGTCCAGTGGTTCGCTTTGTTTCTCCGCAGCTGTTATAAATAATTAAATTCAAAGATGCCGACTACCCCCACTATAATAATTGCGCACGTTAATCATTGTCGCGCGGCAGCCGCTTTTATATAAACTGACAACCATCCTAGTGAGGCGATTATGACCTATAGGTCACACATTCATAAAAGATGCAATAGGTTGATGGAATATGCACATTTAAAATATATATCCAATTTTGTATTACACAGTATGTATCAGTAATTAACATGCATTTTTCAGAATTTTTAAACACGAGAGAATGACTGTAAGGAATACTTTCTCTGCGGCGCGAAAACCTTTCTTTGTTAGTAGCAGCCATTTTCTAATAGGCAGCAGTAGAAAAATATGTTCAAATAATTAAATCAAATACTGGATGCTAGCGCACTCTTTTGAGAATACTTTGGAACTACTTGAAATCAACTTCATTGCACATAGCCAAAGTTATGAGAGTTGGAACTTGTGTAACGTATAGGTTACATAAGGTCCGAGGTTAAGCAGTTCCTCTCTCCCCTCTTTCCCGTATTAACCCTACAACTGTAAACCTGGATCAGTCTGACCCTGCAGACTTTTATTTCCTACTCCACATGCGCTACATGGCGTTCACATATCTCTGCTACCGATGTAAATTCAGTATTCAGTAAGACCTACTAGAGGACGGATGTACAACTTCGTTGGTCATTAATAGTTAATTAATTTGTTAGGTCATTGTGACCCTGGTGTACTCTTTGTGTAACTTTTCTATTCCTCACAGTGAACTCGATTTTTGTGAAAAATGGCGCGTAGAAATGACATTATTAACAGAAAATTATATACAGGTAATATTGTTAGATGAGCTTAATCGTGAAAGTGAACTAAGTGACTTTCCTGAAGATGATGCCCCTCTGGACTGTCGAAAGTGATAAGTCTGCTGAATCTTCAGATCACAGTTCCATATGTGGTCTAGGGTAACTGTTGGAACACGAGAGTCCCTACTACAAGAGGTCCAGTTGCTGATAATATAGTGATTCATATTCCATGGGTAAAAGTCGGTGCAAAGAATGTAAAGTGAGAAAAACAAGACTGGAATTTGTTAATTGTTGAGGCGATTGTTATATTCACCAATAAGAATATTGAAGGTACGAGTCTACATGATTCTGGTCAATGTTTTACACATTTGAATCACCAGGGTGAGATTCTTGCACTCTTTGGCTTATACTACGCTGCAGGTGTACTTAAAAGCAGTAAACTCAATTTAGAAGATTCGTGGTCTGATTGATTTTGGGATTGCATTATTTCGTGCAACAATGAGTAAGACATTTCCAGTTTCTCAGAGCCTGCTTAAGATTTGATGATAAAACCACAAGGACAGAAAGGCGGGAATTTGATAAACTGACTCCTATCAGAGATGTGTGGAATACATTCATAAATAATAGTAAGACATTATACAGTCCACATGCTTATTATACAGGGTGGACCGCTCGAATGGACCTAATTTCAATTGCTTGTTACTGGCAAACGGTTTGAAGATAGAAACTTAAAACAACGTTCATATTACAGAAAAACTCACCAAGTTTTGATATCCAGATCACCACATCTCTATATGAGCCCCAGCAGTCACTGTGACGATATCAAAGCGATGAACAATTTCTTGCCAAGTACGTTGGAGTATGTCTTCTGGAATGTTCTCAATAGCCTCTATGATGCGCTCACGAAGATCACGAAGGTCTTTGACTGGGGTGGTGTAAACTTTATCTTTGACATAGCCCCAGAGAAAGAAATCCAGTGGTGTTAAATCGGGAGATCTCGGGGGCCACGCGATTGGTCCTCCCCTACCAATCCAACGGCCAGGGAAAATGTTGTCCAAAGTCGTACGAACTTCATTGGACCAGTGGGAGGAGCACCATCTTGCTGGAAAACGATGTTAGGCTGCAGTTGTTCAATTTGTGGAAAGAAGAACTGCTCCAGCATGTCAAGATATGTGGTACCACGAACAGTTTTCTCGGCGAAGAAAAACGGTCCAATGACCTTATTATGTGACAAACTGCACCAAACATTCATCTTCGGACTATCACGAACATGCTCTTGAATAGCGTGAGGATTCTCCGATCCCCAGATCCGCACATTATGCCGGTTTACCTTGCCTGACAAATGGAAAGTGGCTTCGTCCGAGAAGAAAATCTTGGTCATGAAGTCAGGATCAGCGCCGAGACGGTCCAGCATCGTATTGGCGAATTCCACTCGTTTCGGCATGTCATTCGGCTCCAGACGTTGCACTAACTGCACTTTATATGCGTGCAGTTTGAGGCGTTTGTGGACAATCCGTTGTAATGTCGATTTTGGTATCTGAAGTTCCCGCGAAGCTCTTCTTAATGACTTCCGGGGGCTTCGCTCAAATGCGGCTTGAACATTTGCTACCATTTCATCGGATGCTCTGCGACCACCACCATGCTTCTTCAACACAGATCCTGTAGCTAATAATGTATCACGCCACTTCTTTATGCTTCTAGCAGTTGGAGCATCACGGTTAAACACACGCCGGAACTCCCTTTGAACTCTAATGATTGATTTAAACTCCGCATACCACAAAACAGCTTGCGCTTTCATCTGCGGAGTCGCCATTTTCACAAACAATTAAATCTAAGAACGAGAAACGTATCTTTGTGCCATCTACCGACAGGATTCGAAACTTGGTGAGTTTTTCTGTACTATGAACGTTGTTTTAAGTTTCTATCTTCAACCGTTTGCCAGTAACAAGCAATTGAAATTAGGTCCATTCGAGCGGTCCACCCTATGTACTATTAGTCGGAGCCAACTGAACCATGGGTTTTTAACGAGGTTGTTACTCCTCCCCCTCCTCCTTTCTCATCCGGGCTTGGGACCGGCCATAGCGGAGTTAGATTCCAAGGATCTATTCTCAAAACAAGAATTACAATTTTTAAAAGTAACTGAACAAAACTACAGAGTTACAATTAGCATTAGTTAGTTAGAAAAATCACAAGCAACTACATCTACAAGTTACTAATAACTACAACTAATCTATCTATGTTTCCTACTGGTAACCAGCAAGAAACTCTAATTCCAACTGGAATTAAGCTGTTTCCAACTGGTCTCAGCTGTTACAATTATTAGTAACTAACTACTAGTGCACTACCTAAATGCTACATGCTAACTAAAGCCAACAACTACAAAATACAATACAAAGAATATCTACTAAGTCACTATCTACGTAAACTACTAACTACAAACATAAGAGTGGATTAGTAATAAAGGTATTAAATTCTAATTATTCTAATTAGTAGGACAATGCGATTAAAGAAAATATTGCAAGGTAACAATTGTTGAAAGCTTTGATGTGATTAATTTATTAGTTAGTATTTAGTAATCACTGATTAATGTAGAGAAAGCTACATGCTGGAGCAGTTCTTCTTTCCACAAATTGAACAACTGCAGCCTAACATCGTTTTCCAGCAAGATGGTGCTCCTCCCCACTGGTCCAATGAAGTTCGTACGACTTTGGACAACATTTTCCCTGGCCGTTGGATTGGTAGGGGAGGACCAATCGCGTGGCCCCCGAGATCTCCCGATTTAACACCACTGGATTTCTTTCTCTGGGGCTATGTCAAAGATAAAGTTTACACCACCCCAGTCAAAGACCTTCGTGATCTTCGTGAGCGCATCATAGAGGCTATTGAGAACATTCCAGAAGACATACTCCAACGTACTTGGCAAGAAATTGCTCATCGCTTTGATATCGTCACAGTGACTGCTGGGGCTCATATAGAGATGTGGTGATCTGGATATCAAAACTTGGTGAGTTTTTCTGTACTATGAACGTTGTTTTAAGTTTCTATCTTCAACCGTTTTGCCAGTAACAAGCAATTGAAATTAGGTCCAGCTTGCGCTTTCATCTGCGGAGTCGCCATTTTCACAAACAATTAAATCTAAGAACGAGAAACGTATCTTTGTGCCATCTACCGACAGGATTCGAAACTTGGTGAGTTTTTCTGTACTATGAACGTTGTTTTAAGTTTCTATCTTCAACCGTTTGCCAGTAACAAGCAATTGAAATTAGGTCCATTCGAGCGGTCCACCCTGTACTATACACGAGCAGCTTGTTGGTTTCAGGGATCGTTACCCTTTGAAGGTTTATTTGCCACAGAAACCAAATAGATATAGTATGAAAGTAGTGATGATGATAAATGATGCAAAGACGTATTACACGATAAATTCTGAAGTGTACACTGGCGCTATACAGAAGGAAACGCACGAATCTGTTCCAGAATACTATGTGAGAAAACTGTTTGAATCTATTCAAAGCGAAACTTGACTTCAGACAACTGGTTTACGAGTGTACCAATAGCAGATCGTATGCTCACATCTTATAAGTTAACAATTTTGGGCACACTCCGAAAAAACAAATGCGAAATGCCACCTTCTTTCATTTATAAAAAACAATATGAACATGTCTTTATGGTTTCGATCAGAAGAAGACTCTCCTATCTTACACACCAAAAAATAATAAGGTAGTCCTCCTTTTGTCAACCATGCATAGAACCATCTCTACTGCTGAAGAAACTGAAAAACCACAAATGGCGGCTGTGTACAACATGACCAAGGGAGGAGCCTATACATTTGATCAGTTATGAAGCACATATTCCGTGGCAAGAAGGACAATGCGTTGGCCGCTTCGTCTGTGTTTGCCATGATGAATCAGGCAGGTATCAATGCTATAATTCTGTATAGGATGGCCAATCTTAATTGTAAGGATGCAAGACGGCAATTTTCAAGAATCTTTCTCTATCTCTGTGTAAAACATTTATGGAAAAGAGACTCCTCTCCAGGTATGCAAATCACCACAAAGAGAAGGATTCCTCAAGTGCACATGCCTCTAGTTGTGGATACTCCCGGACCGTCACTAGTCTCACCTGTCACTTCAAAACGTAAAAGGTGTTTTTTATGCCCATATTCCAAAGAAAAAAAACATGATTGGTGCAACGAATGCAGTAAGCAACACAGTGCTAAGTGGTGCCCAGAGTGTGCAAATAAATAAATAATTAATTGAGGACTTTTCAAAATATTTATGTAATATGTGTATTCATCATTATAATTGTCTTAATTGAATTCAAAGTCAAATTATTTAGATTTGGATCACTATCAAGTTTTATTACTTCAATTTTTTGCATTTGATTTTATTATCACAATTTTGCGACACATTAATACTAAAATTGATTGAAAAAGGATATGATTGGGTACTAATAAGATGTTATACGGATCAAAATACAGTTCTTTTATAATGTATGCTAAATTGTGCTTATTTATCCAGAAAATAATTATGGATCTGTGTGACCATGGTGTACGTTTCGCGTGACAGACGTGTACTGTACTAGGGATAAAGTTACACACTTCCCTTTCCTCTTCAAATTCTAATTGTATTTCGGTAGGTGAGTGATGCGATTCGATTCTGTCCGCTACTATAAAAGCTACAAACCTAGAAATAAGAATATGTGAGTAGAGCATATAATCCACGACACTTCCTCCATTACCGTTTATGAATGTAAGTTCACGTTCCACATCTTCCCCGTATTTTCCATTTAGCATTTCTAGGTTATAAATGTCGCAAAACGTCAGAAGTTCTCTCCCATACGCATTAATAGCCCTATCCTTACTCGTCTGAAATCCTTTTCTTAATTCTTCCGCCCCAAAAGTTATATTTTCTCCCCAGTTCTACCATTAAAGTATCCCATTATAAGGGTATCTGCTTCCGAGAATTTATGTCACAGTTCTGTCACTGTATCTCCCAGGTCATCAAAAAGGTAGATGTGGCGTATCGAGATCCAGTCGGCTGATGATATACCGAGAGGATACATAAACAAAGATCCCCGATTTATACATGAATACACGCGACACCCAATATTTCAACATGCACATTTTCAACTTCACTTAACATTGTTAAAATCCCGCCCGGATACCTTCCTCTTCCTTGTTTATACAATTAGATCCATCAAGGTCAATATGGTCTTTGTCCCCATTCAAGTTTCTATAAATGAAATAGAACTAAAACATTTAAAATAATCAATGAATCTGTCGGAATACATTCGTTTTTTTAAGCCTTCAATATTTCATACAGAAATTCTGACCGTTTGGGGGGTGGGGTTTGCCCTCTATGTTCTAGTGTTTTTTTTTTGTTTTTTTTTTACCTGCTCCTGGGGATCCTTCTGCGTAGTATTCGCAATCTTTCTAAAATTCGGCTTCTTCATTGTTGTCTGCGACTTACCTTCTTCACACTGCTGTCTTCTGCACTCTTCTCTGCAGTGTTGTCAGTTTTCTCACACTCCTCTCGTTCCCCTGTTGGTTTCTTGGGAGTCGAACTCTGCCCCTCATGTCGTTTCCCGAGACTCAATTCGTTACCGTGTTGTTTTAATGGGAGTCGAACTCTGCCTTTAGAGGTCGTTTCCCGTGGCTCTCCTCGTTCCCTGTTGTTTTATTGGGAGTCGAACTCTAGCTACACGTTTTATATGGCTACTTTAAGGACTTTACAGCCTTTAAAGTTGGCTTTATATCAACCGTGTCCCAGCACAGAGTCTGCATATAGGCGCTACTTGAGTGACTTGCCGTATGGTTAATACTGGTTGGAGGTGCTAATTTTGCAGGTCTACCGCAGGAGTTGTTTTCAGATTTATGATACTCCAATATCTTGTTCTCGATCAATTTCAATTGAAATTCCATTCGTTTCATATTGCCCCCTATTTTGACATAGAGCAAATATGAATAATGATACTGGTTCCTCAGCAGATTCAATACACTGTTGCACATAGAGTTCATGCATTTTTGTAATTGTTAGTTCAGGTGAGAGGTAATATCTGTTTGGGTTGTGTCTACGAGTACAATGACTTTTGTATCTAGGAAATTTGTTTATAAATTCTCTCACAGCTGCCTTCTTACATTCAGGGATTCTATTTGGTCTATTATTATGTTTTCCTCGTCTGCCATCTTGAGGGCTACCATATTGTTGCATCTTTGAACATACATAATCTATTCTGTACACCTATATTCCTAAGATACTAGCTAGAGCTTGTTTGCAAATCCTCTTATGAATTCCCTGAACAATAACATTATACTCATACGAAATTATACGGCGTGACACTTCATTCTTTGTATAAACTCGTTTTTGTATAAACTCGTTTTTTTTGCAATAGACTTTATACAGCGACCTATATAATGTTTCTGGGCTGTGAAATCAGGCAGATTGTAGAATGCAGACCTTATTTTCTTGCGGTCTTCTAATGACACAATTTCTAAATCAAAAATTGCATGGAGGTCCTTCAGTAGATGCAACATGTAACACATTTCTGTGACCTACATATTCTTTCCCTTGTAGCCGTAATCTTGCCCTGATGTTTCTTGCCCATTTGTCCGGATCTCTCTTATGTTTTCTTCCCCGAACAGCATGTATTTCCTCGTTTTGGTCAATGCCATTGTTGTCTTGCTGATTAATTAACAGGTTTTGTTTTGAAGTTCCTGGTTGTGACAAATCAAGATTACTTACTTCTGAAGTTTCTTCTGTCATGGTTAAAGGAGAATCACAATCTAGAATGAAGATTGCATTTTTTTTCAGTTGATATGGTATAGGTTATATTGATAGTGTTGAAAAATATTTGATATTATCTGGTTTACATAATATTAAATAACACACATGCAAGTAAGAAAAAACTTATTTACTTACCAACTCTCTAACTGTGCAGTAATTCACTATTACTGATAAATTTTATGAATTTGAATTCCTTACTCTTTCTGTAGTTTTTCTAAGCATTGCATAACAGGAAATGGAGGTTATGGGTTTCATGCATGGAGGTTTCTTATCTGAAGTGAACCTCCAATGTGCTGCCATCTCTGGATCATCTGTTTAACTAATTGTACAGCAATCAAAATGTGAGGGATGATAAATGACAGCTCCAATATTACATTAATAATATTAACTCGTTTTTTTTTAATTTGAGGGTTATGGGTTTTATGCATGGTACCACAGAATTGAGGCAGCATATGTGTATGAAATGCCTAAACTGTTTCTGGTAATATGTCATCCTCTTTCTTGTGCTACGATAACTCACAAGATAAGCTTCACTGAGATCTACCCCTCCCATTTTCGAATTGTAGTCGAGTACAACTTTAGGCTTTGTGACGTCCAAGGCCTCGAACCCTGGTAGATACCATCTTCTCATCATGAGTTGTACTTAAGAGGCAAATATCCTTTTTATCCTTCCACTTCATCACCATCAATTTGTCCTTGTAGGCCGCTACATGTTCTCCCTTCTTTAACTTGAAGCAATTTGGAATTTCTGCCCCTCGTTGGAAGCCATTTTGAAGGAATATCTTATTCCCTTCGTTGTGGCG
Organism: Diploptera punctata; assembly: GCA_030220185.1. Lineage (NCBI taxonomy): Eukaryota > Metazoa > Arthropoda > Insecta > Blattodea > Blaberidae > Diploptera > Diploptera punctata. The sequence goes on from JASPKZ010001978.1 coordinate 634,564, forward strand.
ACAATTTGAAGAAGTGTTTGTCCAAAATAATAAATCAGAATTACTGGTTCTGGTTGGGTTTGATTTTCCGGTAGAGCTAGATTCTTTTCTCAGGGTCGAAATTGGTACACAGGATAGGAACACACTTCACAATCATAAGATCATTGATAACTGTTTCTTGTAGAAATAATTCCACATTTATTAACTTTGTAATTTCCCAGCAGATTAAGTATATTTAAGTGGAATTATTGACTATCAACTAAAATAAATTCTTTTCTTGTCTGAAATCAATTACTCATGTATTAAATATTACAGTTTTATCATCCTGAGAACTCATCCTGCTTTCTATCTTTGTTGAATGTTATATGCAGACTGCTAGAGTACTTCTGTTATAATATTAAAGAACATTATTACATCACATGATTTTAATTTAAATTCTATTGGTTAAAGGTCCATTAAATACCATGTTTAAATTTGATTGGTTAAATCAAAAAGTTAATTGTTTTTAACATCCAATCAGAATTTAGTATGCTTTTATTTTAAAATATTAAGTTAAGCAGGTGTTTCTTATTACAGTTATAACAGAAAGCTTTATATTTCAGGCAACAATGACTTAAGACACAATTTTAAAAGCATTATTTAGAAAGACTTATATAATACAATTTCTTTAATTGTTATTGAGACATTTTTATTCAACAATAAACAACAATTAATTATTTAGATGTTTTTCTTTATTTAAGTTATATTTAAATATTAAAAGAATTTTAAAATTATCAACTTAACTTTCATATTTAATATGATATTAAAATACTGCTATAAACTTGGCTTCTCTTATTTCAATAGGTACACCTTTACTGTTCTGGCGTAGAGTTCCAATTGCGTCAGTTCCTTGTTGACACACTTTTTCAAATAAATCAGGTCCATTCAATTCTCTGAGTAGTATCCAGGATATTGCAAATATTCTGTTAAGAAAAAATAGAAATAGACTTTTTACACGTACACCGAAAGTGACCACGGGATCCGATAATCTCTCCTTCTCTGACTTATTTTAACGATTTCCCAATGTAGGTAGTTTCACGTCTTTCACTCATCAGTATTCCACTGGTTTATATATGAATGATTGTCCATACTAAACCATATATCCCAGATTTAGGAGAGGGTTCATTTGTTCCAACACAACTTTAGACCCATAAGCCTCATTTTTTAACGACTGTTTGAATATTGTATCCTTCCCTACATATATAAGGAAGTTCCACACGTAGCCGATTTTGCCTCGCATAATTCAAACGATTTTATGACAAATCGGGAATTTGGAAGGTGACTGGGTAAATATTGTCTCATTTTATTTGATGCTCGACAGTAGCGTTTCTCTAGTGGCACAAGACTTTCAATGAAAGACTTTACTGCAGCCCTTTTGTAACAATGTAGGAATCAAGCTTCTTTCAAAGAATAAATAAAAAGTAAAAAATCTTATTCTTCTGAAAGTACAAACCAACAATAATAATAAAATAATAATTATAGATGTAAAAAGATTGCCAAAGTAACTTGTGACAAAATTGTGAAATTTATAGTCCCCTCCTCTGTTCTCACTGGGAAACCGTCTAGTTTTAAAATGTCCCGCTGGACTCTCTTCTCACTTATACATACCTGGATGTGTTCCCGCTGGACTCTCTTCTCACTTATACATACCTGGATGTGTTCCGTTTAACCATTTTTACTGTTTGCAATTAGATAACGATTAATAGTTCCTTTCTTTCTGCTCGAGGTCTTGAACGTTTGGGGGATTCACTTTTCGTGTATTTTAGGATTATACTTTCCTGTACGTTTGCCTTTTTCAGAATAGATGTCATGCATCGTGAGTTCACGACACTGAAGTAATCCTACAAAGTGTTTGCACTCTGCTACTTAGGGCAATTCTTGGGAGAATAAAGTAAAGTAAAGTGATCCCACAACAGACCCGGAGGCCCTTGGGGTAGTAGGAGGTTAAGGCTCCCACTTTTTCTAGACAATCGGCACTTTTATGTCAGCCGGGTTGTCAGCCCTGCGTGACGGCCGCCTTTACCCCAGAACAAGCGTCTGGTACTCATTTCCGTTAGAGGCTGAGTCGACCCCAGGGTCATAGTGCCGCCAGAGGGTTTGGGTCAGTTTAAAAATCCTGACCCCAACGGGACTTGAACCCTCGACCCTCCGGCTTGTAGCTCAGTGCCTTAACCACTACGCTACGGCGTGCCCCAAAGTAAAGTGATCCCACAACAGACCCGGAGGCCCTTGGGGTAGTAGGAGGTTAAGGCTCCCACTTTTTCTAGACAATCGGCACTTTATATGTCAGCCGGGTTGTCAGCCCTGCGTGACGGCCGCCTTTACCTCCAGAACAAGCGTCTGGTATTCATTTCCGTTAGAGGCTGAGTCGACCCCAGGGCCATAGTGCCGCCAGAGGGTTTGGGTCAGTTTAAAAATCCTGACCCCAACGGGACTTGAACCCTCGACCCTCCGGCTTGTAGTTCAGTAGCTTAACCACTACGCTACGGAATAAAGTTTGTTTTTATGACAGTTCTTTTCTAAATATTCGGCATTGTGTGTCTTTTTGTTCTGCACCTTTACTGCAAGGTACAAGCGCTTCACACAACAAAGGAAAACTTTTAAAATCAGAACACCTTACAAATGTAAAACTAGAACATCCTGCTCTCCTGCATCTAGATCTACATTTTCCATCTTTAATCATTTCTGGCATATGTAGAGCATATTTACATCTTTTGGCCTTTGGGGTAGTGGTTATACTGGGGTTTTCTTGTTTTTCTCCTCTCTCTCTTTCATTGTCCTATTATTCTAGTTTCATCATCTTCAATGGCATTTCTCATCCTGGTATTGCAATAGTACATAATATTTTCAGCAATATCGAGCTTGAAGCGTAAGTATAAGAGTATATCTTTTCGTGACCACTTTTCCTGAATTGCAACCTGCCTGTATTCAATATACAATGCGGCAATTGCAAAAATAAAAAAAAATTGCGAAGTCCTTACAGTCCATTTATTTGTCCTATTTCGCATAGCATATTTGCTGATTATCCTGTCAAGAAGATCTACATCTCGCATATGTTTATTATACTTTTTGACAACAAATGGACGAGGGACTTTAATGTACTGCTGCATCTGTTGCTTGGATAACCTACGACAGTTTTCAACAGGATTAATTTCTCTCCAAAGGAATTAGTTGTTAATAAAATATAATATAACTGAGTGTAGTATCAACCTCTAAAAGTAAAGAAAGCTGCGTAACGTGAAAAATGTAGTCACATGACCCCTCTTGTAGCACGGATGATGCATAAAATAATCACACATTCTGATATCAATATTCCAGAAAATATATATACGACATGATTCTCACAAAATTACTATGTATTAAGAAATAAAATCATATACCACTTATTGAAAATGACCTTTTTTAATTATTTACCTTTATTTTGTCAAAACCTCGTAGCCCAAGAGCTGACGACAAATTTAGCGAAGGTGTTTTGCCCACGTTGAAATAATAAAAAAAAAGTGCTATTGCGATGGGTGAGTCTGGCAGAGGACTTGCTGTTATTTCGCTACTGCGCAGCCTATTAAATTTGCAAAAAAATAAATCCAAAAAAAAAATGTTTGGTAATATGATTTTTTTCTAATTTGCTATACAATTCAGAAATAATGCCCCAGACTATTTTTTGAGTTTTAAAGTATGACCAGACCTCTCCGAATTTATTTAAGTTATGTACCCAAAAAATATACTTTAGGCTTTCTAAAATTGTTATGGCATATTTAATAATCAATTTTAAAAATACATGTTTAATCGCCAGACGATTTTAAACGGTTTTTTAACAACCCCCTGACGTCTGCCGTCAGCTGGCGTGGCCCCTGACCCCTCGGGCGGTGATTGTTTGCCGTAAGACCATGTGACCACTGTTTACTGCGTGATTCGAACTCAGCACACACAACAGAATATTTTGTAGCTAATTTTTCAATAAAAGTATTTTATAAACTTTTTTTTTTCTCTGATAACGTGTTACTAAATTTCTTGCGAAAGATAGACTTGCTATATGTGAGGTATCTGTGGAACGACCTTAAATAATTTATTTTTTATACTAATTTTATTAAAATATCTATATTACAGTTTACAAAAGTATTAATTTTCTCATCGTTTAAATAAATTTATACTATTCGTCCTCTTCACTGCTTTCCTCTCAGAGTTCATCTTCACCATCTGACATATCGTCTTCAAGGTCCGGTAAGTCATCTTCACCGTCTTGGGTTGCTTCAATGTCCTTAACTTTCCTCTCAGAGTTCATCTTCACCATCTGACATATCGTCTTCAAGGTCCGGTAAGTCATCTTCACCGTCTTGGGTTGCTTCAATGTCCTTAACTTTCCTCTCAGAGTTCATCTTCACCATCTGACATATCGTCTTCAAGGTCCGGTAAGTCATCTTCACCGTCTTGGGTTGCTTCAATGTCCTTAACTTTCCTCTCAGAGTTCATCTTCACCATCTGACATATCGTCTTCAAGGTCCGGTAAGTCATCTTCACCGTCTTGGGTTGCTTCAATGTCCTTAACTTTCCTCTCAGAGTTCATCTTCACCATCTGACATATCGTCTTCAAGGTCCGGTAAGTCATCTTCACCGTCTTGGGTTGCTTCAATGTCCTTAACTTTCCTCTCAGAGTTCATCTTCACCATCCGACATATCGTCTTCAAGGTCCGGTAAGTCATCTTCACCGTCTTGGGTTGCTTCAATGTCCTTAACTTTCCTCTCAGAGTTCATCTTCACCATCTGACATATCGTCTTCAAGGTCCGGTAAGTCATCTTCACCGTCTTGGGTTGCTTCAATGTCCTTAACTTTCCTCTCAGAGTTCATCTTCACCATCTGACATATCGTCTTCAAGGTCCGGTAAGTCATCTTCACCGTCTTGGGTTGCTTCAATGTCCTTAACTTTCCTCTCAGAGTTCATCTTCACCATCTGACATATCGTCTTCAAGGTCCGGTAAGTCATCTTCACCGTCTTGGGTTGCTTCAATGTCCTTAACTTTCCTCTCAGAGTTCATCTTCACCATCTGACATATCGTCTTCAAGGTCCGGTAAGTCATCTTCACCGTCTTGGGTTGCTTCAATGTCCTTAACTTTCCTCTCAGAGTTCATCTTCACCATCTGACATATCGTCTTCAAGGTCCGGTAAGTCATCTTCACCGTCTTGGGTTGCTTCAATGTCCTTAACTTTCCTCTCAGAGTTCATCTTCACCATCTGACATATCGTCTTCAAGGTCCGGTAAGTCATCTTCACCGTCTTGGGTTGCTTCAATGTCCTTAACTTTCCTCTCAGAGTTCATCTTCACCATCTGACATATCGTCTTCAAGGTCCGGTAAGTCATCTTCACCGTCTTGGGTTGCTTCAATGTCCTTAACTTTCCTCTCAGAGTTCATCTTCACCATCCGACATATCGTCTTCAAGGTCCGGTAAGTCATCTTCTCACCGTCTTGGGTTGCTTCAATGTCCTTAACTTTCCTCTCAGAGTTCATCTTCACCATCCGACATATCGTCTTCAAGGTCCGGTAAGTCATCTTCACCGTCTTGGGTTGCTTCAATGTCCTTAACTTTCCTCTCAGAGTTCATCTTCACCATCTGACATATCGTCTTCAAGGTCCGGTAAGTCATCTTCACCGTCTTGGGTTGCTTCAATGTCCTTAACTTTCCTCTCAGAGTTCATCTTCACCATCTGACATATCGTCTTCAAGGTCCGGTAAGTCATCTTCACCGTCTTGGGTTGCTTCAATGTCCTTAACTTTCCTCTCAGAGTTCATCTTCACCATCTGACATATCGTCTTCAAGGTCCGGTAAGTCATCTTCACCGTCTTGGGTTGCTTCAATGTCCTTAACTTTCCTCTCAGAGTTCATCTTCACCATCTGACATATCGTCTTCAAGGTCCGGTAAGTCATCTTCACCGTCTTGGGTTGCTTCAATGTCCTTAACTTTCCTCTCAGAGTTCATCTTCACCATCTGACATATCGTCTTCAAGGTCCGGTAAGTCATCTTCACCGTCTTGGGTTGCTTCAATGTCCTTAACTTTCCTCTCAGAGTTCATCTTCACCATCCGACATATCGTCTTCAAGGTCCGGTAAGTCATCTTCACCGTCTTGGGTTGCTTCAATGTCCTTAACTTTCCTCTCAGAGTTCATCTTCACCATCTGACATATCGTCTTCAAGGTCCGGTAAGTCATCTTCACCGTCTTGGGTTGCTTCAATGTCCTTAACTTTCCTCTCAGAGTTCATCTTCACCATCTGACATATCGTCTTCAAGGTCCGGTAAGTCATCTTCACCGTCTTGGGTTGCTTCAATGTCCTTAACTTTCCTCTCAGAGTTCATCTTCACCATCTGACATATCGTCTTCAAGGTCCGGTGTAAGTCATCTTCACCGTCTTGGGTTGCTTCAATGTCCTTAACTTTCCTCTCAGAGTTCATCTTCACCATCTGACATATCGTCTTCAAGGTCCGGTAAGTCATCTTCACCGTCTTGGGTTGCTTCAATGTCCTTAACTTTCCTCTCAGAGTTCATCTTCACCATCTGACATATCGTCTTCAAGGTCCGGTAAGTCATCTTCACGTCTTGGGTTGCTTCAATGTCCTTAACTTTCCTCTCAGAGTTCATCTTCACCATCTGACATATCGTCTTCAAGGTCCGGTAAGTCATCTTCACCGTCTTGGGTTGCTTCAATGTCCTTAACTTTCCTCTCAGAGTTCATCTTCACCATCTGACATATCGTCTTCAAGGTCCGGTAAGTCATCTTCACCGTCTTGGGTTGCTTCAATGTCCTTAACTTTCCTCTCAGAGTTCATCTTCACCATCTGACATATCGTCTTCAAGGTCCGGTAAGTCATCTTCACCGTCTTGGGTTGCTTCAATGTCCTTAACTTTCCTCTCAGAGTTCATCTTCACCATCCGACATATCGTCTTCAAGGTCCGGTAAGTCATCTTCACCGTCTTGGGTTGCTTCAATGTCCTTAACTTTCCTCTCAGAGTTCATCTTCACCATCTGACATATCGTCTTCAAGGTCCGGTAAGTCATCTTCACCGTCTTGGGTTGCTTCAATGTCCTTAACTTTCCTCTCAGAGTTCATCTTCACCATCTGACATATCGTCTTCAAGGTCCGGTAAGTCATCTTCACCGTCTTGGGTTGCTTCAATGTCCTTAACTTTCCTCTCAGAGTTCATCTTCACCATCTGACATATCGTCTTCAAGGTCCGGTAAGTCATCTTCACCGTCTTGGGTTGCTTCAATGTCCTTAACTTTCCTCTCAGAGTTCATCTTCACCATCTGACATATCGTCTTCAAGGTCCGGTAAGTCATCTTCACCGTCTTGGGTTGCTTCAATGTCCTTAACTTTCCTCTCAGAGTTCATCTTCACCATCTGACATATCGTCTTCAAGGTCCGGTAAGTCATCTTCACCGTCTTGGGTTGCTTCAATGTCCTTAACTTCCTCTCAGAGTTCATCTTCACCATCTGACATATCGTCTTCAAGGTCCGGAAGTCATCTTCACCGTCTTGGGTTGCTTCAATGTCCTTAACTTTCCTCTCAGAGTTCATCTTCACCATCTGACATATCGTCTTCAAGGTCCGGTAAGTCATCTTCACCGTCTTGGGTTGCTTCAATGTCCTTAACTTTCCTCTCAGAGTTCATCTTCACCATCTGACATATCGTCTTCAAGGTCCGGTAAGTCATCTTCACCGTCTTGGGTTGCTTCAATGTCCTTAACTTTCCTCTCAGAGTTCATCTTCACCATCTGACATATCGTCTTCAAGGTCCGGTAAGTCATCTTCACCGTCTTGGGTTGCTTCAATGTCCTTAACTTTCCTCTCAGAGTTCATCTTCACCATCCGACATATCGTCTTCAAGGTCCGGTAAGTCATCTTCACCGTCTTGGGTTGCTTCAATGTCCTTAACTTTCCTCTCAGAGTTCATCTTCACCATCTGACATATCGTCTTCAAGGTCCGGTAAGTCATCTTCACCGTCTTGGGTTGCTTCAATGTCCTTAACTTTCCTCTCAGAGTTCATCTTCACCATCTGACATATCGTCTTCAAGGTCCGGTAAGTCATCTTCACCGTCTTGGGTTGCTTCAATGTCCTTAACTTTCCTCTCAGAGTTCATCTTCACCATCTGACATATCGTCTTCAAGGTCCGGTAAGTCATCTTCACCGTCTTGGGTTGCTTCAATGTCCTTAACTTTCCTCTCAGAGTTCATCTTCACCATCTGACATATCGTCTTCAAGGTCCGGTAAGTCATCTTCACCGTCTTGGGTTGCTTCAATGTCCTTAACTTTCCTCTCAGAGTTCATCTTCACCATCTGACATATCGTCTTCAAGGTCCGGTAAGTCATCTTCACCGTCTTGGGTTGCTTCAATGTCCTTAACTTTCCTCTCAGAGTTCATCTTCACCATCTGACATATCGTCTTCAAGGTTCGGTAAGTCATCTTCACCGTCTTGGGTTGCTTCAATGTCCTTAACTTTCCTCTCAGAGTTCATCTTCACCATCTGACATATCGTCTTCAAGGTCCGGTAAGTCATCTTCACCGTCTTGGGTTGCTTCAATGTCCTTAACTTTCCTCTCAGAGTTCATCTTCACCATCTGACATATCGTCTTCAAGGTCCGGTAAGTCATCTTCACCGTCTTGGGTTGCTTCAATGTCCTTAACTTTCCTCTCAGAGTTCATCTTCACCATCTGACATATCGTCTTCAAGGTCCGGTAAGTCATCTTCACCGTCTTGGGTTGCTTCAATGTCCTTAACTTTCCTCTCAGAGTTCATCTTCACCATCTGACATATCGTCTTCAAGGTCCGGTAAGTCATCTTCACCGTCTTGGGTTGCTTCAATGTCCTTAACTTTCCTCTCAGAGTTCATCTTCACCATCTGACATATCGTCTTCAAGGTCCGGTAAGTCATCTTCACCGTCTTGGGTTGCTTCAATGTCCTTAACTTTCCTCTCAGAGTTCATCTTCACCATCTGACATATCGTCTTCAAGGTCCGGTAAGTCATCTTCACCGTCTTGGGTTGCTTCAATGTCCTTAACTTTCCTCTCAGAGTTCATCTTCACCATCTGACATATCGTCTTCAAGGTCCGGTAAGTCATCTTCACCGTCTTGGGTTGCTTCAATGTCCTTAACTTTCCTCTCAGAGTTCATCTTCACCATCTGACATATCGTCTTCAAGGTCCGGTAAGTCATCTTCACCGTCTTGGGTTGCTTCAATGTCCTTAACTTTCCTCTCAGAGTTCATCTTCACCATCTGACATATCGTCTTCAAGGTCCGGTAAGTCATCTTCACCGTCTTGGGTTGCTTCAATGTCCTTAACTTTCCTCTCAGAGTTCATCTTCACCATCCGACATATCGTCTTCAAGGTCCGGTAAGTCATCTTCACCGTCTTGGGTTGCTTCAATGTCCTTAACTTTCCTCTCAGAGTTCATCTTCACCATCCGACATATCGTCTTCAAGGTCCGGTAAGTCATCTTCACCGTCTTGGGTTGCTTCAATGTCCTTAACTTTCCTCTCAGAGTTCATCTTCACCATCCGACATATCGTCTTCAAGGTCCGGTAAGTCATCTTCACCGTCTTGGGTTGCTTCAATGTCCTTAACTTTCCTCTCAGAGTTCATCTTCACCATCCGACATATCGTCTTCAAGGTCCGGTAAGTCATCTTCACCGTCTTGGGTTGCTTCAATGTCCTTAACTTTCCTCTCAGAGTTCATCTTCACCATCCGACATATCGTCTTCAAGGTCCGGTAAGTCATCTTCACCGTCTTGGGTTGCTTCAATGTCCTTAACTTCCTCTCAGAGTTCATCTTCACCATCTGACATATCGTCTTCAAGGTCCGGTAAGTCATCTTCACCGTCTTGGGTTGCTTCAATGTCCTTAACTTCCTCTCAGAGTTCATCTTCACCATCTGACATATCGTCTTCAAGGTCCGGTAAGTCATCTTCACCGTCTTGGGTTGCTTCAATGTCCTTAACTTTCCTCTCAGAGTTCATCTTCACCATCTGACATATCGTCTTCAAGGTCCGGTAAGTCATCTTCACCGTCTTGGGTTGCTTCAATGTCCTTAACTTTCCTCTCAGAGTTCATCTTCACCATCTGACATATCGTCTTCAAGGTCCGGTAAGTCATCTTCACCGTCTTGGGTTGCTTCAATGTCCTTAACTTTCCTCTCAGAGTTCATCTTCACCATCTGACATATCGTCTTCAAGGTCCGGTAAGTCATCTTCACCGTCTTGGGTTGCTTCAATGTCCTTAACTTTCCTCTCAGAGTTCATCTTCACCATCTGACATATCGTCTTCAAGGTCCGGTAAGTCATCTTCACCGTCTTGGGTTGCTTCAATGTCCTTAACTTTCTCTCAGAGTTCATCTTCACCATCTGACATATCGTCTTCAAGGTCCGGTAAGTCATCTTCACCGTCTTGGGTTGCTTCAATGTCCTTAACTTTCCTCTCAGAGTTCATCTTCACCATCTGACATATCGTCTTCAAGGTCCGGTAAGTCATCTTCACCGTCTTGGGTTGCTTCAATGTCCTTAACTTTCCTCTCAGAGTTCATCTTCACCATCTGACATATCGTCTTCAAGGTCCGGTAAGTCATCTTCACCGTCTTGGGTTGCTTCAATGTCCTTAACTTTCCTCTCAGAGTTCATCTTCACCATCTGACATATCGTCTTCAAGGTCCGGTAAGTCATCTTCACCGTCTTGGGTTGCTTCAATGTCCTTAACTTTCCTCTCAGAGTTCATCTTCACCATCTGACATATCGTCTTCAAGGTCCGGTAAGTCATCTTCACCGTCTTGGGTTGCTTCAATGTCCTTAACTTTCCTCTCAGAGTTCATCTTCACCATCTGACATATCGTCTTCAAGGTCCGGTAAGTCATCTTCACCGTCTTGGGTTGCTTCAATGTCCTTAACTTTCCTCTCAGAGTTCATCTTCACCATCTGACATATCGTCTTCAAGGTCCGGTAAGTCATCTTCACCGTCTTGGGTTGCTTCAATGTCCTTAACTTTCCTCTCAGAGTTCATCTTCACCATCTGACATATCGTCTTCAAGGTCCGGTAAGTCATCTTCACCGTCTTGGGTTGCTTCAATGTCCTTAACTTTCCTCTCAGAGTTCATCTTCACCATCTGACATATCGTCTTCAAGGTCCGGTAAGTCATCTTCACCGTCTTGGGTTGCTTCAATGTCCTTAACTTTCCTCTCAGAGTTCATCTTCACCATCTGACATATCGTCTTCAAGGTCCGGTAAGTCATCTTCACCGTCTTGGGTTGCTTCAATGTCCTTAACTTTCCTCTCAGAGTTCATCTTCACCATCCGACATATCGTCTTCAAGGTCCGGTAAGTCATCTTCACCGTCTTGGGTTGCTTCAATGTCCTTAACTTTCCTCTCAGAGTTCATCTTCACCATCTGACATATCGTCTTCAAGGTCCGGTAAGTCATCTTCACCGTCTTGGGTTGCTTCAATGTCCTTAACTTTCCTCTCAGAGTTCATCTTCACCATCTGACATATCGTCTTCAAGGTCCGGTAAGTCATCTTCACCGTCTTGGGTTGCTTCAATGTCCTTAACTTTCCTCTCAGAGTTCATCTTCACCATCTGACATATCGTCTTCAAGGTCCGGTAAGTCATCTTCACCGTCTTGGGTTGCTTCAATGTCCTTAACTTTCCTCTCAGAGTTCATCTTCACCATCCGACATATCGTCTTCAAGGTCCGGTAAGTCATCTTCACCGTCTTGGGTTGCTTCAATGTCCTTAACTTTCCTCTCAGAGTTCATCTTCACCATCCGACATATCGTCTTCAAGGTCCGGTAAGTCATCTTCACCGTCTTGGGTTGCTTCAATGTCCTTAACTTTCCTCTCAGAGTTCATCTTCACCATCTGACATATCGTCTTCAAGGTCCGGTAAGTCATCTTCACCGTCTTGGGTTGCTTCAATGTCCTTAACTTTCCTCTCAGAGTTCATCTTCATCATCTGACATATCGTCTTCAAGGTCCGGTAAGTCATCTTCACCGTCTTGGGTTGCTTCAATGTCCTTAACTTTCCTCTCAGAGTTCATCTTCACCATCTGACATATCGTCTTCAAGGTCCGGTAAGTCATCTTCACCGTCTTGGGTTGCTTCAATGTCCTTAACTTTCCTCTCAGAGTTCATCTTCACCATCTGACATATCGTCTTCAAGGTCCGGTAAGTCATCTTCACCGTCTTGGGTTGCTTCAATGTCCTTAACTTTCCTCTCAGAGTTCATCTTCACCATCTGACATATCGTCTTCAAGGTCCGGTAAGTCATCTTCACCGTCTTGGGTTGCTTCAATGTCCTTAACTTTCCTCTCAGAGTTCATCTTCACCATCCGACATATCGTCTTCAAGGTCCGGTAAGTCATCTTCACCGTCTTGGGTTGCTTCAATGTCCTTAACTTTCCTCTCAGAGTTCATCTTCACCATCCGACATATCGTCTTCAAGGTCCGGTAAGTCATCTTCACCGTCTTGGGTTGCTTCAATGTCCTTAACTTTCCTCTCAGAGTTCATCTTCACCATCTGACATATCGTCTTCAAGGTCCGGTAAGTCATCTTCACCGTCTTGGGTTGCTTCAATGTCCTTAACTTTCCTCTCAGAGTTCATCTTCACCATCTGACATATCGTCTTCAAGGTCCGGTAAGTCATCTTCACCGTCTTGGGTTGCTTCAATGTCCTTAACTTTCCTCTCAGAGTTCATCTTCACCATCTGACATATCGTCTTCAAGGTCCGGTAAGTCATCTTCACCGTCTTGGGTTGCTTCAATGTCCTTAACTTTCCTCTCAGAGTTCATCTTCACCATCTGACATATCGTCTTCAAGGTCCGGTAAGTCATCTTCACCGTCTTGGGTTGCTTCAATGTCCTTAACTTTCCTCTCAGAGTTCATCTTCACCATCCGACATATCGTCTTCAAGGTCCGGTAAGTCATCTTCACCGTCTTGGGTTGCTTCAATGTCCTTAACTTTCCTCTCAGAGTTCATCTTCACCATCCGACATATCGTCTTCAAGGTCCGGTAAGTCATCTTCACCGTCTTGGGTTGCTTCAATGTCCTTAACTTTCCTCTCAGAGTTCATCTTCACCATCTGACATATCGTCTTCAAGGTCCGGTAAGTCATCTTCACCGTCTTGGGTTGCTTCAATGTCCTTAACTTTCCTCTCAGAGTTCATCTTCACCATCTGACATATCGTCTTCAAGGTCCGGTAAGTCATCTTCACCGTCTTGGGTTGCTTCAATGTCCTTAACTTTCCTCTCAGAGTTCATCTTCACCATCCGACATATCGTCTTCAAGGTCCGGTAAGTCATCTTCACCGTCTTGGGTTGCTTCAATGTCCTTAACTTTCCTCTCAGAGTTCATCTTCACCATCCGACATATCGTCTTCAAGGTCCGGTAAGTCATCTTCACCGTCTTGGGTTGCTTCAATGTCCTTAACTTTCCTCTCAGAGTTCATCTTCACCATCTGACATATCGTCTTCAAGGTCCGGTAAGTCATCTTCACCGTCTTGGGTTGCTTCAATGTCCTTAACTTTCCTCTCAGAGTTCATCTTCACCATCTGACATATCGTCTTCAAGGTCCGGTAAGTCATCTTTATGAGTTCTCTCTTTACCATCTTCCAATGCATCCATAACAGAAGGCGGCACACAATTCCCTTCAAACCAGTAAAATTCAAAGTTTCCATTTTGAAGGTCATAGTAGTCACACAAGTAAGTGAAAAAGTAGCAGATGTTTTTTGCAATAACATTTTCATCGATGAAATTACGAACTTCTTCAAAACCTCGTTAATGGTATTCTAAATTTTTATGATAATTAGTTTGTGGTATTTCGTGAAATGACTGCAGAGAGTTTATGTAATTTTTCTGCAAATTCGATGAGCTTTTAAAACAGTTTCATCTGATTTTTGGAGTCTTTGATAAACTTCAGTGTCACCAACAACATACAGAAAAGGCTGAACTGACTGATTTAAACTCACTTTATCCAGAACGTACAACTTTTGCATTTGTCCTCTTGTTTTTTTGACAATTTTTGTACAAACAGGACAAATGTTTTCGTTGTTTGCCGAGACATCTTGTGCATTTTCCAACTGTTGGGTATTGTTTGATGAAACAGAGAGTTCCGAAATATCTTGGTCAATTTGAACATTTTCTTTATTTCCTGGAATCAGCGGTATCTCTGGCATACGTTCTTGCTCCTGTGCACTTGTACTTGCCAATAAATCACCTAGAAGAAAGAAAAGAATATGAAAATAAAAAATTGACACATATTAAGATTTGTATTTTTAATATGACTATGTGCAAAAGTGGCATACGAACATAAATGCAGATTATATCGTATGAAAATACAGAAAAAAATTACTTTAGAATACAAGGAATTGCAAGCTATTGCTCAATTTTAGGTATCTTAAACCATTTATTCAAAAATAATTTTTAATAACTCAAGTTTGGTCATCACAAACCAATATTAGGTAAATAATAATAATTTATTTTATTTATATACAGAATTTTAATGTTTACACATCTTCCTGTGCCTAAAGTTTTATTTTTCTTCTCCACTCGTCTCTCTCCATTGAATCCATGTCCTCCAGCTCTCATTCCAGTTCTTATTTCCTGCATCCACGAGTTTCGAGGTCTTCCTCTCCTCCTTCTTCCAGGTGGACACCATTCCAATGTTTTCCTGGTTAATGTTTCTTCTCGCATTCGTCGTACGTGCCCATACCAATTTAATTGCTTATACCGTATATAATCTATTATTGAATAATCAATATTCATTTTTTCTCTTTCTTATCGTAACTCTTATTAAAATATGGAAAAAAAAATATTTTGCATTACCAAATAATGATTACTGCCACACGTTGGGCCTCTATACACTCTAACATTTATATTTTCAAATCCAACAATTATATAATCTATTATTGATCTCTGCTATAAAGTATCTTTATATCTTGTGTATTTATGAATGTCTTTGTGTTGATAAAATCCATTTGTAATTTGTAACGAGTACTGCTCACATATTTCTATACGTCTTTCGCCGTTATCATTAATTTCTCCTCTCCAAAAGGACCGACCACTTCACTTCCAATCCTGGTGCCAGTTCTGCCATTAAAATCTCCCATCACAATAATTTCTCTTGAGTTCCCAATTTCGTTTATTACGTTATTCAAGTTTCCATAGAACTCATCTTTCTTCGTACGCGATTCATCTTGGCTTATGCCATACACTCCTAGAATTGTAACTTTTTTCCAAAAATATTTATATTCATTTTAATCATATTTTTATTTATGCCCTCCCAACTAGTTATAAATTTCTTGAATTTCTTCTTAATTATTATTGAGATTGCTCTCTGCGCTCGTTTATGTTTCTCTACTCCGCTGCAAAAATGCATATATGGACCTTTAACTTCTGAACATTTTCCTTTCTTTTTTGTTTCTGTTGGCACAATTATGTCTCGGTTAAGCATTTTCATTTCCTCTATGATGTCAACCACTTTATTTTGAACACCTCGAATATTCCATGTTCCAACAAGAAATGTCCTTTTCCTTTGCTTTTGTCGTCTTGGTTTATTTCCGTCCAGCTTTAAATCTTTAGGCTTTTTGGCGTTATGTTTTTGTGACGAACAGGGAGCAGGCCTGATATATCAACCCCCAACCTGGAGGACCAGGTAATTTTTGGTCAATGTTTTCTTCCTCTAGCCTTTGTCAAACCAATGACGAACTGCAAGGCAGCAGTATCTGTACCCTAGATACGGGGCCCTCACAGGGTTCTATCAGCCGGGCGTACTGAACCCTGGCTTTTTAACGAGGTTATTACTCCTCCTCCTCACCATTTTCTATCCTGGCTTGGAACAGGCTATGGCGGGTTTAATATATAATATAATGCTGTATTTTAGCTGGCAGAGTTAAAGCCTTAAGGCCTTCTCTTCCACTTAACCAGCGAATAGTAAAATTATACAAAAATTACATACATATTAGGAATTTAAAATATTATTAAAATATAGACTAAACAAAAGACAATGTTGATGTGATCTAATACTAACAGAAATATGGGATATCATTCATTCATAGTGTTCTGCTCAAGAGCAGGTCTTTCACTGCAAACTCAGCATTCTCCACTCTTTCCTTGACTCAGCTTTCCTTTTTGTATCTGCATACAAACCATTTATTTTAATATTGTCTATCATCTGATGTCTTTTTCTGCCTCTAACTTTCTTTCCGTTGACCATTCCTTCTAGAGCATCCTTCAGCAGGCAGTTTCTTCTTAGCCAGTGCCCAATCCAATTTCTTTTCCTCTTCTTTATGAGTTCCAGCATTGTTCTCCTTTCACCCACTCTGTCTAGCACATCTTCATTTCTTACTTTGTCTGTCCATTTTATACGTTCCATTCTTCTCCATATCCACATCTCAAAAGCCTGCAGTCGCTTTTTCTCATTCCGTCGTAATGTCCACGTCTCTGCACCATATAATGCTACACTCCACACAAAGCACTTCACTAGCCTCTTTCTTATTTCTCTTGCCATAGGTCCGCAGAAAATGCTTCTCTTCTTGTTGAAAGCTTCTTTTGCCATTGCTATCCTCTGCTTTACTTCTTGACTGCAGTTCATGTTACTACTGATAGTACAACCCAAGTATTTGAAGCTCTCCACTTGCTCAATGGCCTCATCTTTAATCTCCATGTTTATCTTCCTTTGTTTCTTTCCTATAATCATGGTCTTTGTCTTATTTATATTTATCTTCATCCCATAATCCTCGCACTTATTCAGCTCCATCAGCATGTTCCTCAATGTCATGGCATCTTCTGCTAGCAAAGCCATATCATCAGCAAATCTTATGCACTTTATTCTTCTTCCTCCCATGTTTACGCCCCCCGTATTACTGAAGCAGTTCATTAGGTCTTCCAGGTAGATGTTGAAAAGGGTAGGTGATAGAGGACATCCTTGCCTCACCCCTCTTCCAATTTCTCTTCCCTCTGACATTTCTTCTCCTATCTTCACTTTTATTCGCTGTTTCATATAAAGACTACTTATGAGCCTCCTCTCCTTCCAGTTCACGCCAATTTTCTTCAAGATCTTCAGGAGTTTATTCCAATTTACTCTGTCAAAGGCCTTTTCCAGGTCAACAAATACTGCATAAACGTCTTTATCTTTTTCTATATATCTTTCTCCTATTGTTCGTATCAATCCAATACATGGGATATAATAAAAATAAAGTAAGTAAAGCTTCCTAGATGATTATTTACAGAATGCTGAATATAGTTTTCCTCTGGCAGAACTCAGATTTACACGTAGTATCTTCATGTTCAGAGTCGGTCAGAGGTACAGAGTCATCTAGGCTGAAATCCGAATCTAGGTCGATGTCCATCTTCTTTTGATTTGTTGTCCTTTTGAGAAAAAATGAGCCTCTTCTTGACATTTCATTGCAGTGCTAACATTTTCTGGAGAGGTTGTATGATAAGCATTCGGCTTTGCTCGGGTAGATACTTGTTTTCTTGTAGTTTCTCAGCAGAAGGAAGGACTTCCCGGTTGATGTTGTTGATACATTTGGTTGGGATGTTTCAGGTCATCCTACTTCCAAACCTTCAGAAGGAACTAACTTGGAGTCTTCTATTGCGTCAGAATTAAGTGGGTAAATTCACTTAGAGGAAGGCCCACTAGCAGCCAGACGAACAGATGCAGTGCCACTTTACTAAAAATTCCAGTGAAATGAACTTTTGCCAGTTTTTCATCTGGTTTTCTATGCTGCCCATTTGGTTGCCCTCGCAAACTATTCCGTCGTGAGGGTCTTGAACACACATCTGCCTAATGTATGAGTAGCGTGTGCTGGCAAACAAAATAATTCAATATTATTTCCCAGACAGAATTACAAAACAGCTAGTGATGAATGTGAGGTATTGCCATCCAAAATCAGAAGAACTTTCCCTGGTACACGATTTTCTTGAAAAAAGGCGAAGCCATTTCCAGAATATCTCATTGTTAATCCACCTACTCTCACTCATGCAAGCAATAGACACAGGAGGTAAATTAACGGTGAATTCTGGTCTATACCTCAGACTCTTGAACAGGCATGGGGAACTGGGGCTTCGGGAGCTCATAACAAATCCTCTCCGCCAATACCCATTCCACTCATTTGTACTTGCACTGCAGATGCAGGTATACAGTGATTGACAATACGCAGTGAGAGTCAGTGGCGTACAATTCAGTGTGAGCATGGCAAATTCTAAACACCGATACCATTTTAATACTGACTGGGAAAATGGTTATTTTTGTATTCAGAATGGCACGGAAGGCTTGGAACTATACAGGTTGTTGTCAATAGACTCGTATCCCAACATGAGAGATTTTGCAGGCCACATTCTCGCAATGTTTGGTTCGACTTATACATGCGATCAATTATTTTCGAAGTTGAACCGTACCAAATCTGAAATACGCTCCAGAATAAACGATGACACCCTAGTCTCAGTATTACGCATCTCTAACAGTACTATCCAGCCTGACATAGACAAATTAGTGTCAAGAAAAAGGCATCAGCGGTCCTCTACGCGCGCTTCAAACGTTACACGTAATGTACGTAAGAATGGAAGGGATTAGTACAGCTCGAGACCAAGCTCTGTGTATTTGCGGGGAGAAGTGTGGGGAGTGAGAGGAGGTACACTTCTATGCTTCTCATAGTACTAACAGCTGAGACAGCAAATTCCTTCCAGACACACGGAGCTGGGTCCCGAGCAGTATATATGTTTCAGGTCATAAGGGTGTGCCGCCACTGATACTGCATGGTATGCGAGACGATAATAACAGTTAAGAGTTCAATGAAGGGTGGAATGAGGAAGGATGTCATACTACCCCTCATTCGGCAGTTCCCCATACCTGCTCTTGAAGATGAATGAATGTGTGCACCAGCTGCGGTGCAGCAGGCACCCATCGCAGCACTAGTCAACGCCAGAACTTCTTATCAGCAGTCCCTTTTCTAGTCTTTATTAAAAGATTATTTGAAAAAATCAAATAAAAATAATGAAATAATGCATAGGTCCTATATCTCGTACAATTATTGCAGTTATTCTATTGTATCTGCAACATAAGTGAAAAGCGCATTTAGAAGAAATAAAAAGGCTAATACAAAAACAGTTTTAACTATTCGAGAAGCTCCGTTCTCAGGTATTCAAATAGCCCCCCGTGACATGTTCACTTCATGAGCACGCTAGTTTCCAAAAAAGCGCATAGATTGCAGCACGAGCTGAAGGGTTGGTGGAGGAAAAGGATCAACTATCACATCTGTAAGCCGTTCACTTTCCATGTTTTTCAGTGTTCACAGATAAAGCTTAGCATTCACCAAGAACAAATTACATACTCAACAATTAGAACACCAGAACCGCTTACCTTTGGTACTTCAAATCAATCTAGACGAAAGTTCTTTGGACAAAAATCAAAGTACACTACTTCCCTGAATTGAAAATAATCGTCCACTGACTAAATAGCGACTTCTTCCTGTTTACTTCGCTGCACATGCGCAAAAGCTTAATGTTATTGAAGTAGTCCCACTATTCAAATGACCCTGTATATTTATATTTCTCTTATGTTTCAACCATTACATTATTATTGTTATTATTATTATTATTATTATTATTATTGTCATTATCTATGTTATCTTTACCTTGTCGTGGTGGATTGGCTTCCGTGCTTAAATGATTCCGAGAGCTATGTCGGCGGTAGCATTGCTGCCAATAGGGTTACCCATGCTCGATTGGTCGAAGATGATAAGCCAGACGAAAAAAGTACCTTGATCGAAAGAGTGACGATCTTCCACGGTAAAAATACAACCGTCAAGAAATGCGGACATGGGTTCCACTGAGGTAAAATTTTCTGGAGGTCAAATAGTCCCCCATTCGGTTCTCCGGGCGTGGACTACTTCAGGGAACCCATGTCAAAGAATGACCATGAACCAACGTGTTCGATAGTGCCAGTGAGATGATGATGATAATAATAATAATAATAATTATTATTATTATTATTATTATTATTATTATTATTACTATTGTACCTTAAATGTTTCCCATTCTGATAAACTACATAGCATAACGTGTCATACTAAATTATAGGAATAAATATTTGATTCCTAAAGTTTTAATTGCAGTTCAGAGCAGCGCTTTTTATATGACAATCATTCCTAACCTGATCATTTTTGTCTGTGATTACCCTGCCTAGAAATTACGCCAGAAGTGTGTTTTTACCGTTTATATATTCCCCTCTTAACTTGATGGGAACATTCCTTTCCTACTTCCCTTACAATGCAAAAATAAAAGTTTCCTGTACCATCGATGGTTATAATGTCCATGATCAGTACCTTTGAAACAGCATTTATTACTGCACGGTATGTCCCTTTAACGCTTTGAGTTCGGCGGTGGTACTAGTACCACCACATTTAAATGACACTGAAGCCGGAGACAATTATGTCCCTCGACATGTCTGTGTCGGCGGATTTACAGGGGTTCAGAAAAAAAATCGTATTTGTTTCACCTGATGAGATATGATCATGAAATTTTGACAGATTATCGAAAAATATCTAATATATATTGTCGTGACCTGGCCCTCAGATAGATCAGACAATTTGAAGGTAGGATTCGTTGTGAGTCCTGAAACTCCAGTGAATGCAGAACTTGATTAAATATATAATTGTAGACTTTCACGGCCGGCGTCTTGATCCATATTTGGTTCGTCTTCCGGGCTTATAGGCCGTGGTCTGGTTGTCTTCTTACTCGACGTTTCGTCTACTGCTGCAGTTGACATCATCAGGAGATACTGCGTGCTCTCTGTGAACTCCTCAACAGTCGGCTGCAGACTGGCTGGTCTGACTGATTTTTGACAGTGACCTAGCACTGTCCAGAGTGCTAATTTTGGAGCCAATGTTTGCTCCCTGATAGCTAATTATTGAGTTGCATTCTATAAAGGGTTTGTTGTGCTGTCCCTAGCCTATATGGCGATTTATTGGAGCAGTTTTGTGCAATTTTCATGTGACGTATGGTTGGGTGATGAACATGCGATCACTCATTTGCACGGGGCATCAGAAACCACTAGTCTGACGAGCTAGGCTCAAGTCAGAGGCGTGGAATGAGCCACTCCGTACATTGAGCAAACGTAGAGCTTCATCACTGGGAGAAGCACCATGTTGGCGTTACTGTTAGTTAAATATGTTTCGGTGTGTAGTACGCCGCTCTTGCTGTTGTCCTATATTGCGAACTACAGGATTCGTGTGAGTAGATATGGCCGTAGCCATGCTATTCACACGTTCCTGCACTAGTTCTTCAATATAGGGAATATTTGCAGCTCTGTGAAGCTCAGTTATCCTAGTGTACTGAGGGGCCGAAAATATAATTTTAAGGCATCTGTTTTGGATGATTTGTAATTTTCTTTTGTGTGTACTTGCAAGGATACTCCAAGCTTCGCAACCATATAGCAACATACTACGTATTATAGCCACGTAGAGAGTAACTTATTTTGGTGGATAATTTGTCCGACCTGAAGAATGGATATAATATACCGATTGCGCATTTTGCTTTTTCAATAATGCGTTCGGTATGAATTTGGAATGTTAGACGTTGGTCTAAGTGAAGACCAAGATACTTGACCACGTTCTCAAAATGGAGATATTGTGCTCCGAGATTAATTGGAAAGTCTGGGATGGCATATGTTTTACGGAACAGGATTTGCTGCGTTTTTAGCTGGATTGATCTGGATGTTCCAAGTTTGGAACCAGGAATGAATGAGATCTATGGCTTGTTGGAATGAATGGATGCGTCTGTTAAAGCCGCGGAAGGAAGCTTGGTAGAATATACAAGTGTCATCAGCATACGTTGCCAGATGGACTTGTGGAGGTGACGGTAAGTCTGATACATATAAGGAATATAATAGGGGTGACAGGACAGCTCCCTGTGGAACACCCGCTAGTTGAGATTTGATCCTCTTACAGAAACGTAGAAGTTTCTGTTTGTCAGATATGAAGATAGAATTTTGACAAGTGGTGCCGAAAAGTTGAATTTAATTAATTTGTATATAAGTCCATTTATCCAGGTCGTGTCAAACGCCTTCTCAATGTCCAGAAATAGTGCTAATGTTGTTCGTTTTGCATTGAAGCCTGTCACAATCCGATCAACCAGTCTCGCTAGTTGAAGAGGAGTGCTATGAGAATTCCTAAATCCGAATTGATGAGTAGGAAGAAGGTTTCTCCCGTACTTCATATTTAAGTTTTTTCAGAATTAGTCTTTCTAATAGATTTCCAAGAGTAGGTAGCAGACTAATTGGTCTTAGATTTTCAGGCTTCGATGGATCTTTTCCTGGCTTCGGGATAGTGATGATTTTAGCCATTTTCCAAGAGTTTCGAAAGTGATTAAATTGGAAGCAGTATTTGAAAATTGTTAGAAGGATGAGTGCTTTATTTGGGAGATACTTTACAGCAAGGTTAGGGATTTTATCTGTACCAGTCGCACACGAGGAGCGAAGAGTACTGATATGGTATCTGAGGTCTGTGACATGTATGTCAGGACGCTCTTGAGGGATTGGTGTAGCCAGGAAATTTGCAACTGTGTTGTTAATCTCATTTGCGTGATCTGGAGTCGTCAGCTCGTATGGTGTGAATCGATTGGCAAGATTATCTGCAAGCAGTTGGGCTTGATCATAAGGATGATAAGCCCATCCAGCTTGAGTTTTTAAAGCAGTTGGGGCACTAGGTGCCCTGGCATTTTTAATCCTTTTGATTACACTGCGGAACAGTGATTTTGGTGCCTTAATGTTTTCACCTATTTATGGGTATATTTGGGTCACTGATTCCAAAGATGATTTCAGTTTCGTCCTATCAGCTCTAGTTTTTGAGATAGAGTTTATTCAAATTATATACCAGTTCAAAAATACTGGTCCACATATACAACTATATTACTCGCATACAATTAAATACAAAAGAACAAATACTTTCTTTTTCATGAAACAACTGTATCTATATAACTACCATAATTTATTTACACATTAGTCTCGTTAGAATCATTAATTTTCCTCCATCAGGTCGCAGAATCCCCGTTTCTGTGATTTCCTCCGATGCAATGATCTTGGACATTCTCGGTGGATGCTCCAACAGTAGTCCGCCATCATATGTATATCCCACCGTCCACGATACCTTTCTTCCATTGTACTTAATTCCTGGTGAAAACGCTCACCCTGTTCCTCACTTACATCTCCAAGATTGTCTGGAAATCGATCCAAATGACTGTGTAGGTAGTGTAATTTGATGCTCATGTTACAACCTAGTGCACAAAAAGCAGTGAGCATATTCTCCACTAGTTCATCACTATTAGGAGACTTATAGTTTCCAAGGAAATTCTTCACTACCATACAGAACGAAGACCATGCGGCTGCTTCAGTATCATTCATTGAGTCTTGAAATTGATGGTCATTAATAAGTTGGCGGATTTGTGGTCCATCCAATATACCTGCTTTATTTTTTCCTTACTCAGTGCAGGAAATTTTGTACATATGTAGCCAAAACATGTTCCATCTCTATTCAACGCCTTGATGAACTGTTTCATTAAACCAAGTTTAATATGCAGTGGTGGCAAGATGATGTTGTTTCTGTCAACCAAAGGTTCTGCAACGATGTTTTTTTCTCCAACGGTCATGCTTTCTCTAAGAGGCCAATGCCTTCTCACCCAATGTTGATCTTTGGCTCTAGAGTCCCATAAACATATAAAGCATGGGTATTTGGTGTACCCACCTTGTTGTCCTAGAAGAAAATTCACCATCTTGAGATCGACACACATTACCCATTGGTGATCACGGTAAGAGATCTTCTCTAGCACTGTAGCTATTGTATGTTGATTTTCACGCATAGAAACTGAGTGACCAATTGGGATTGACCTGTATATGTTCCCATTATGCAAAAGAACACATTTTAGGCTGCGTTTGGAGCTATCTATAAATAACCGCCATTCACTTGGTGTGTATTTTCTTACACCCAGCTTCATTAACAGTCCTTCAACATTCATACAAAAAACAAATTGATTTTCTACTGTGAAGAATGGCAGGAAGTCTGTTTCTCTTTGGCGATAGACTGTGACCTTTGTTCCCGGTAACAGACATTGTTTCTCTGCCAGCCTGGAAGCTAACAACTCAGATGACTTCTTTGGAAGACTTAGATCCCTTATGAGGTCGTTCAGTTCCGCTTGACTAAAACCGGATGAAACTGATGAAGGTCCTGGGAAATCGCTGTCATTTCCCTCAGAATAGCTTTCAGTTGAATCATCCTCTTCTTCTGGTGACTCTGGAAGACTGGTAAAAATTGGAACAGGTATCTCCTCTGAATGTGGAACAGGGCGTCTTGCGGAGCGTAGATTGGGATATACCCATCTATTCCGGTTTTTGCTATTGATGCCCTTTACATTGACTGAACAAAAATAGCAGTCATCACTATGGTTAATTTGTTCTCGCCAGATCATTGGTTCCCCAAATTTCAAGCATTTCCGTTTCCCATTTGTCCATTGTCGTAGATGCTCTGTGCACGTTTTACATACAATGTGAGGTGCCCAAGGCTTATCTTGATCTCCCAGTTGTACTTTGAAATAGGCCAAATAAGCTCTTCTTACAAAGTCAGTTATAGGTTTTCTTTGTTGAGTGAATGTGTACTCCCCACAGATGAAACAAAAACACATCAGGATTATTCACACATTTTCTTCGTGTTGAAGCCATGTCAGTCTAGAAAAAGGATAAACAATTGTCAAATTAGTAAAATTACATATGCAAACGGCAACAACAACATGAATATAACTTGGATTAAATCAATTAGTATTATGCAAACAATCGATTTACAATGGTGGTACATAAGAGCAGTATCATCAATATCTTGCAAACTAGAGCTGCTGCAACAAAATGGATGACATTTTTGGAATCAGCAGTGCCGAAATACCCAGAATCAGGTGAAAAATTTCAGGCACCAAGAAAAAAATATTTTTTTGTTCCCCAGTGTTATTTGCCAGGGAGGAACCTTGTTCAGATTGTGTTCCGAAAGAGATTTCTCCCAGGTTGAAATTTTGATTTCCTGCAATCGGTTCTTCACCAGTCGTGCATAACGATTGTAGTTTCTTTTGAGTGCTGGGTCTCCAAATTGTCGGTATAGTTTGAGGAATTGGCGTTTCATTTTTAGGTAAAGGTTCAAGGTGTGGTCTGGAGCATTAGGATTTATGGTTGTCCGTGTGGAAGTTGTTGACAATTGGAGAGCCGTGTGTACTGTAGCTTGGAAGTTGAGGATGGTTTCTTCCAGCTCGTCTGCCTTTGTGATGTGTAGGCGTGGATTTATCCAGCGTGTAAGAAGATGTGAATATTCTGACCAGTCTGTATCTGTTGTATGTACTCGGAAAGGAGGAGTTAGAAGGCAAGTGGTATTGAGGGTAAAGAGGATTGGTGTATGGTCAGAGTTGAGGACACCAGGGAGAGTGGTTATGAATGGAGAGAGTTGTACAGTTTTTTGTGAGGGCTATGTCGAGTATATCTGAACTTAAGCCATAGATATAATGACGGAAGAAAGTGTGCTCTCTTGGTGCTGAAATTTCAATGTGTTCTTGTTGACAGTAATTGTGTAATATTATACCTGAAGGGTTTCGCACTCGACAGTTCCAGAAAGTATATTTGGAATTGAGGTCTCCTGCGAGTAGAAATCGCTGAGAGAGGGACGTTAGGGCGTTGAGATCATGTCGAGTGAGGAGTTTAGCTGGTGAAGTTATGAGAATATCTGCATTTTGGGAGATGGGCAGGTAGATTCCAGTGGCTTCTAGAAATTGTAGCCTGGGCAGATCGGCTACTCGATGGCCAATGGACTTTTTAATGCAGATAGCTGTGCCACCAAGAGGAGCGTTAAGTCTATCATTACGATAGATGAAGTAATCTGGAAGCTTGAGTCGTTGATTTGGCTTAAGGTGTGTTTCATTAAGAAGGGCTATGTCAATGTTATGTGCTTTAAGTGTTATCTCCAGTTCTTGGGCTTGTGAGATTAAACCATTAGCATTAAATGCCATGACATTGAGTAAGGACCGTTTGAAATTATCCATTGGTCCCGAAACATATAGTAACTATTTGTGAGAGAAGCTGGAGACGTTCCTGCGACGATTGCATCCGGTTAAGTACAGGCTGTATCATCTGGATTATCTCCTGCATCTGTCTAGTAACGTTTTCAGTTTTTTCGGTCGTCTGGTGTGAAACAGTGCTTTGTTGTGCGTTCCTTTTCGCACAGGATTTACAATGTTACTATACGATATTAGTGGGTTTATTTTCTTGGACGTGAATGTCCGTACCGGTTTCTCTGCGGGTTTTTTATTCCTAAGGTAAGCTTGCTGCGCTGCCTCATATTTCGGACATCCGCGATATGAGGCAGGGTGTCCTGTTTGTTGACAATTTGCGCATTTTAGTAGCTAGGCGTCACTCCTCGCTAGATCGCGTTGTGGACAGTTCTTGTGACTGCTCAAGAGAGCAGATTACGCACTTAGGTGTGACATTGCATCCCGCAAAAGTGTGGTTAAAGCGTTGACAGCGATAGCACTGTTTCATGCCAGATTTCGGCCGATAGGATTCGACTGACACGACAGTGTGTAATAGTCTGTTTAGGTTATATATTTCCTTATTCTCGGTATTGTCGAGTTCGACAATGAATAGGGGCATTTTATGAGTTACTGAGTCGACTATTTTAGTGAGTTGTCTCACCGAACGTACAGTGTATCCTATGGAGATCAATTCTGCCTTGAGATCATCAGGAGCCACTGTTGTTGGAAGACGTCGTAGCATGACTCGAATAGGCTGTTCATTCTTCCGGTTGGAAAGTGTAGTACTGCCTAGTATCAGCCTTTAAATATTGAATTACAGCATTGTAATCCTCCATGGTTGGGCAGTAGTATCTGATTCCTTCCGGAGTTACGATTACTTTGGGATCGTTTTTCATCACAAATTTCACTTCTTTATTGGTCTGGAATATGTTTTGGTGTCGTAAGACCGTGATGGGTGGGGGTCTGATTGGATTTACTTGTGCCCTAGGAGGCTGCTGTGTAGCATTAGGTGCAGTTGATTCTACTGTAATTGAAGAGTACAAGGGAAAAACAATCAGAGTCCACTTTTTAACATTTTGCAGTAATTGAATTTTAAGTTTAGAAAACGCAGCAGATCGAGCGCTTTAGACATACAGAAAACTTTTTTTTCCCAGAACTGTTCTCAAGGTGTTTTTTCTAACAGACTCTTCTTTCGAAATAAGTGTCATGTATTTTACAGTCCTGTTTTTCAGCAATGAAAAGTCAAGGTGCACATGTTTGTAAACAAAAACAATCATAGTCCACTTAATTTACAGAATGTTATACATAACTGTTACATTATACATAACTGTTTGCCTTATAAAATGTACATAATAAAAATAATAATGAAATTAATTAATTTTTTACACCAAGTTACTCATTGTTGAATATGAGTAATCTTGAAAAATAGATTTGAGCATTTTCAGAACAGAATTTCTTCAAGGATTGGAGGTCGTCGTATTTTCCCTTGGAGAGTGGAATTAAACTTGAATACGAATGTTATGGCTGATTTTCAGTCTGTGCATGGCACACTGTATGTAATAAATTAAGAGTTTCTAGCCGCTTCATTTCTTTATTTACGTCTTCGGCACTGCTGCTATCGTTAAGTTTCTTTGCAAGTAGAGACTACTTTTTTGCTTTGAATTCATCACATGCAGAGCAAGTATCTGACCTAGGATATCAAAGAGCAATATTAAATTTTGTCTGAAATAAGTTCCAATAAAATTCATAAGACACTGGAAACTCTGGAAATGTCTCTGTCTACATTTGATGCAATAGTTTAATGTTTAATTCTTCAGGTAGGTACATTTTAGATGTTTTGTGAAGACTGTAGTGAGAAGGGCGGTCTTGAAGGGAACTGATATGTTTCATAACATTTTCAACGGCCTCAATTGTCTTTTTCATGGGTCTATTAGAATGAGAACCTCTCCGGTCAATAGGAGCATGCCCAGGGATTTCTTGACTGTTAACATATTCTGGTTTGTTATACCATGCACACTCATGAAGGCTTTGTAACAAACTGGAATTTCAACAGCTTTTCCATCCCTCTGTACACGCACCTTGTAAGAGTAAGAGTGGTCTCTGAAGCTGCTATCTTCTTCTGGTTTCCGTGGTCTTCTTCATTTCACCGGCAAAACTGAAATTAGTGAACGCGTGCACTCTGTTTTTTCTTATCTCCCAGTAAATTGAATTCACGAATTAATACATTATGTTCATGTTTTGAAATGTTCGTGTAACACTGTTTCTTGCATTTGCAATCTTCACCAGGAACATGACTCATCGCTCTTATGCGTTTACTCGCATCATGGATTCTACCATGTTTAGGTCTTTTCTTTCCTCTACTCTGATGAGCTGTACGAGTAACATTAACACTTGATTTCATGTTGAAAAATAAACTGATTGTCTACACACCAGTAAAATAGGCTTCATTGAACAACAATGCAGTTTGGTACCAGTAAAAGTAAATGCCACAACAATGCATAGGTATGTAACAAATTAAAACACCCCAAGCTGACCAACATATAAAAAGTTCATACTCTCTGGAAGGAGTCCAAAAATACTCTCATTTAAATTGTATATGGACTCTGATTATTTTTCCATTTCACAGTGGACTACGATTGTTTTTCCCCTGGACACTTTATTTCAATGCTGATTTTTAATGGATTATGAGTGAGTTTTTCCACGTATGAACCTCTTGGAATATAGTACTAGGTACATACAATCCACTGGTACCAGAATCTCAAATTTCACCAAAAGTGGACTTTGATTGTTTTTCCCCTGTACTCTTCAATTGTATTATTCCTATTATAGACTATTTCTGGGTTTTTCAACATTTTCGGTTGAGGTTTCGTGTTAGTCGAAACCTTGGTGCGTGGAAGGGTCTTTTGAGCCTCTGGAGTGGTCTCAGTAGGTCGCTCTTCCTCTGACATGATTGAGAACCTGTTGGAAGTAGCCACCTCCGAGTGCACTTTTTCTCTGACAGGCATGCTGTTCGTTTCCTTGTTAATGGTTGACATTTCTGTTTCATTAGTGTTCCTACGCTTCTTTGCGTCTTTTTTCGCGGCCTGTCCGACACACAGAAGGTGCGTTTTTGTGATATTTCCTGCATATGTTCTAGCAGCCATTCAAAATACTTAGATGGCTCTTTGACATCTCGAAATTTATTTTGCACTTCCGCGATACATGCCTGTGAGAGCTCATAGGCAGCCACAGATCGATCCACTTCTGGAAAGGTACAGAAAAAATTAATTTGTAAGTAGATAATGTTTCTAATTTGAGACGTAACCTGTACGTATTTTGATCCAGGTTTAAACTTTTGCTTTTCAATATATGTTTCGAAAGCAGTCAAATACTCTTCTCATACTGGATTCGATCTATACTCCAGAGACTCCATTTCAACGTCACTTAGTTGCAGAGCCGATGCCATATTGCTTGGTGAGGCCAAGATAGACTTAGTTCAAGACACGGTCTACAACTATAAAATGAAAATTGTACACATTCACTCTCCTACCTTTGCTTATGTTGTTCACTATTTGCACTTATTTTTCACTTATTTGCACTTTAAACCCTTTACAGGCGCACTTAGGCCCTTTAGGCCCACTATGTAAACTACACAGAACTGCACTTGGTACGTACTAGGACCACTGATTTAGAAATTTTTATTTAACTTTTCTGTAGAATAGTCAGCCAGGACGGATATTGCACTGCAGCGTTTTCTAAGACATCCGTGCTGGAGGAGACCACTTCTGTAATGTTTCCATGACGAGAGCCACTCCATTAACGAATCCATTTTCAGTCCCTGCATGAACTAACGCAAACCTTGACCCACGACCCCTAGGTGGCCTAAGACCTGTGCTAAAACCCTCAATTGCTGCTTGACGAGCACATTTAATTTGGTATCTGTCCATTCTTTTATCACGGTGTGACCTGTGTTTACCCAAGACTCAACTGTATAACAAATAGATTTTTCTTGATTCCTAAATTTGTTAAAAATTTTTTTCTGATATTTATGACGCCACCTGATTATATCATCCCTTTCAATAAGGGCGCATTTGTTGGTCCTGCTTACATATTCCAACCCTATATAATGAAGAAATCTATTTAAAGTAGACCTCGAAAAATTTGGTAGCGCATCATCACTACTTACCTTGCTTAATATATATTTAGTGTTGGTGGTTATGTTCTCAAAGAACAAGGAATGAGCGATGCAGCGGACTCCGCTTTGTATTATTCCATCCTACTTCATTAACCCCTCAACGTGGGTAGAGTTAAAAGGCTTCCCGTTACGGGAGGAATTTTCACTGGGATTTAAATCCGGGCATCCATTGCGAGTATTCAAGTAACACGTTTTAAAGGATCGTGCGTAATTTAAATTATTTCAGACTCCCTCTCGGTGTATACTTAATATAACATTTAATAAATTAAAAAAATATTATAATACTCACATAACATCTCTTCAGGCGTAGACTATTAATGATTTTTATTCCACAGTTGTAAAAATAATTAAAACAACACAGTTCACATATATAATTAAAAGAGTGAATTGCACAACAAATTCATTGAAGGATTCAGAGAACCAGCACACTACCTAACAACACAATTAAATATTTACACAAAGAGAAGGGTCTTCCGGAAAAGAAAAAAAAAACTCAGAGCTGAAGGGGGCTTTAGAAATTATTTTAGTGTGATAAATTTTAAAGCAATTTTCGAGGCATAAACCAGCTTGGCAGTCTGGACATCAATAAGTTGACTCTTTCCTCTTTCCATGTTTATTACATATAACACACCTCTTTTGTGGTTTAGACTTCTTCCCTGTTAGGGGAATCTTCTCCAAAAAATGTCTTTCTAACAGTCTGGGTACATTACTATCGCTCATGTGCCTTCCAGGAACTTTTCTTTCTATACATGAACCATGTTGAGCGAAGCGACCTCCAACTGAATCGACCCTAAATTTCAAATTATCTTTCTTTTTCGTTTCCAATATTTTTTCTTGTATATAATACTTGCATTTAGTATACATATGTTTAAAATTCTTTTAAACATTTTCATGGGCCATTTATTCAATTTTTTCCCCCCTCTCAATCAGGTAACCTTGTAGTAATTGATCTTTCAAATCCAAGCCTGCCATGAAGTAATTGTAGTCGCATATCATCACCGGTTTCACCTTATCGTGCCCTCTTCTTGTTTTCACAATTTTGGTTTCGTCACTATGGTATGTAGATAACATCGTCACTCCACTTCATAACTGTAACTGGACCTGAATGTGGTGAAATAAGTTCGCCCTTTTTCAATTTTTTCTCCTTTACTGTCTTCGGCACTTGTTTCCTATTTAGTCGAAGGGTTCCAACGCAGTCAGTTTTAAAATATTTTAATTTTCATTGCCAATGACAGAGAATTATAAAAGTTGTTCATCCACAATGTATACCCTTTTCCTAGTAATGGTTCCAAAAGTTGAAATACAATAGCCATAGTTTTATTCGCTACACCTGACGTCAAACTAGAATGCAATATTGTGCCCTTGCCTGTATAAACAATGAACGACCACGAATAGCCAGTAGTCGATTCGCTGAGTTCAAAAGTTTTAATTCCGAATTTTGATGATTTTAGCGGTAGATATTGAATGAATGATAGAGATCCTTTCCATAATGTAAAGAATTCGTCGATTGAAATATTTTGTTTTGGTATGTACATTGTTTGAAATTTATTGTTGAGGTACTGTACTAAAGGATAAATCGGAAATACCTTTTTGGGCCGTCATAGGTAGTGAATTTTATGCCATTGTTGTTAATATGAAGAAATTTTGCAAATATATTCGAATCTGTCCAAGGACATAACAGAGCCAAGTATGGGCGTGGCTGTTGTCGAATTTCGTGAAAAATAAGAGCGAAAAGTAGGTTTCTGTACTATTCCCATCAACATAAATAGTGCTAAAGTAACATACATTTCATCAAGTGTCACAGGGGTCCATTCTCTCACTCTGGATCAACATGATAAAAGCATACCCCGAGATGTCATGTATTGATCTGCATAACGGTTAGTCTCATGCTGACAAGTTCAAGAGTGAAGTAATGTTTGAATGCTTCTACCACGCTACTTAGGTTACAGCATGCGATGTGAGCATGAACTCGGGACCGCCGTTGTCGATGGTTGGACAAGAGTTGCTTCGCAGTCTTCACCCTCTTTATAGACAAGCATTGGCTCGATTCCCCTGCTGACTAATTTCAATTTTTTTTAATTGGAAGCATGTTTCGATTTGGTAATGTGTCAATTTTGCAAACATCTGACGTAGTGAATCGCTGATGATGTAGTTCTTCGTAGTTTCTAAGTAGATCTCCTTGTTGTCCTTGGGTTGTGAAAGGAATGAATGATACGATATAAGTGATAACGCTCAGGTAGAAGCAAGGGAACTTCAATGACATTAAACAAGGTACTTATCTTGTAGGTAGATGTGTGTGGAAATTATTTGGACTAGTTCTTGAGATGGGAGGTTAACAGGGTAATCAAGTCCACTTACCGATTGCTCGTTACTCATCAGTTTTCTTATCTTTGATGGAATTATAATTTGTGCCTGCAATATGCCATCTTTAGAATGAATAATTGCCTCAACAATCAGATTGAAAAAACCGCGAGTGTTTTCTAGTTTCAGTTCAATTTGCAATACATGTTCCGATAACATAGCTATCGATTGAGTTTCGTCATATATTTCACTACTAGTGACATTGTTTACATGTTGAGTTAACATTGCTAGACCATTTTTTAAAGTTTTCTCGTTTCTATCAACATCTCGCAATGTCGAATTAAATGACGTTACAGCTGATTTAATAACTAACATCTGGTCTTTTGCGATTCTAATAAAATCTTTTTGCTCACTTTCTAGCTCATTGATCTTTCCGGTATAATACTCGGCATCTTCACTATTTAATGTTCCAAAAAGAATTTTAATAATTGGCCAACGAAATTTAACACAGCTCGCTTTTTACGAGTATAACTTGATTCGACTTCTGTATAGTCTACTACAATATTCTTTAAGTTTTCAATCTACTTACTAACATGTGGCTTTAAATAAATGCAATCTGTGTAGCGATATCACGTTGGATTCTTATGTCTCACAGAAATTGAAAACTAATTTAGAATGTTGTTTTACTTGGTTTAAACAATCCTTAGCCTCTTGCATATTGATGTAAGTTAATAATTTCAATTGAGATGAATATAGCTGTGCGTAACCTCGTGCGTCAAAATGAACATCCGCTGTTTTGTTGGTGGTTTGCTGTTCGAAAGCCAGTGGGAGTACTGATGGTAGAACAAATACTAAGTTAATGAGTATCGGCAGAATCATCCTGCAAAGAAGAGGAAAAATAAGGTTTCACTCAGTTTGCATGTACTACTTGAATCTTACTTTTTATTTTAACCTTGAATTCCTATTGTTGCAATTATTCTTATTTCCTATTAACTGTAGTGCAAGTGTACCTTTATCATTGACCTTTACAATTTGTAAAGTCCTTACCATGGACAACTCAATTTCTTAGATACTCCAACTCTTGTTGCGTCATTACTTAACTAAACCTTCATACCTTCTTTCAACTCTACATGATTCGCTTTACTCTTATCATACTTTTCTTTTCGATCTTCTTTTACTTTCACTAGATTTCTCTTTGCAGTGTCATGTGACACTTGTAACCTATATCTGGCATCAGCTATTAAATCATCATAATTATAGGGTAGAGGGGGGATAGTTGGCGCACATTTGTAAAAAATGCAATATATATTTTGTGCAATGGTATGTATATATTATTATTATTATTAATATATAATCACAATTATTTTACAAACATAAAAAATTACTTTTTAAAACAATGGCATAATTGTTTTAATGAAAATCTGACTTAATAAAAATACATAAGTTTAACCATCTCTCCCACCCTGGTGGGTAAGATGGCGCAAAGATATCTGTGGCAGTAAGCCGTGCAGAATTACATTAAAACTTCAGTTTTGACTTTTTTCTTTTTTTCTTTTTCATTCTTCCACACAAAGAGCACTTGTCTGAATATATAGAGCAAGTTTCATGAAGCCATCTCGTACATTTAATACATTTTATCCAGTCTGATCTGGATACTGTCTCTTCATACAGCTCAAAACATTCGACACACTGATTTTCATTGTAGAAGTGGAATCATCACTTTCTGGTATTGGAATAATGATTCAGATGACGTCGATGAACATGTAGATATATTATGGCATCTACTCTGTGGTTTTTGTTTTGAGTTTTTGTTTTTCTCCTGAGAACTGGCCGAAATTCCATGAGGAAATTTATTTTCCCATCGTGACTCTAACCAGCACAAGTCTGTAGCCCAATTTGTTATTAATAATAATTTTAAAAATAACTTATTAAAATCAAATTGGATCTCATTAAAAAAAAGTCAAATAATCTATTGGATGGATGTATGACCAATATTATGCATTTCTCAATGGGAATATATTTTTATAAAAAATATAATTCGTAATATATGTACTTGAAATAAAAAAAATCATTGTATTAGTCATATAATATTCTGTGCAGAAAGTTTATCTTGTCAATATAATACTTAGTTATGTTTTTAAAATAATAATGAATTTAGTTATGTTTTTAAAATAATAATGAATTTGAGTCAGATTACTACATTTCATGTAGGTCTGTATGTATTTTATTGACCTATTATTTTAATTTATTTTATAATTTTAATAGTTTAATTTAACGTTTATATAAAAAAATTATTTACAAATTAAAGTCATCGATAATTTATCATGAAATTTAAATAAATATTTCTGTATTTTTTATCATTTTGACCCCACAATTTCACTTACAAAAAAATCGTAACTGAAGTTAAATGGACACTATCTTAGGTGAGAGCGGAGCATCATTTAAATACCCAGGCGCGCCAACTCTACCACCCTTCTGTGCGCCATCTCTCCTGATTCACACAAAAATGTTTGTGCATAGACTAGAGATGGAAATTTTTGTAATAAGACATTGAAGTTATGTTATTAGTAACAAGGACAAGTCCCTTTGTATGTAGAGATGTCAATCTCCTTTCTAACGGTATTCAGTCCCTTTCAAACTGCACCCACAATAATCCTTTAAAAGTTTCTTCAACTTACCAAAAATATGACTCTTCACAAAAATATTTATTTCTTCTTTTTTTTAACGTTACAAACACCACAATTTCACACGAGAACCTTCTCTTAGGACTGCACAGGCACGAATAGTGAAAAACCAGTTTTATTATGATCTTAAGGATAAATGTTAGACTGCGCCATCTTATACACTGCGCCATCATTCCCACCTTTGCCCTATAGTGGGGTGGTGGGATGTTTTTTGCAACGCTCCTGGAAGGTTAGCTAACCTACCGTACCATAGTTCAAATGGGGTATACTTGTAGCTGTATGTGGAGTAGTATAGTAAGCAAACGTTGCGAATGGAATCCATTTTTCCCATTCTGTTTGCTTATCCGTACAAAAACCACGTATATATTCGACTAACACTTTATGTGACCTCTCTAGTCACCCATTGCTTTCAAGGTGGAAAGCTGATGTTGTAATCTTATTGATTTTAAGTAACTTGCATATTTCCTTGAACAAATTACTCGTAAAGTTAGCGCCCTGGTCACTTGAAACAATTTGTGGAATTCCATGCACAAGATATACTTTAGTAACAAATGCTTCCACTACCGTAATAGCTTCCTGATTTAAAATTGGGATGGCAATAATATATTTAGTAAGGTTATCCTGACAAGTCAAAACAAATTTGCATGCGTTTTCTGCTATCGGCAAGGGTCCTATATCGATCGCTACCTTCGTCCTCGCTTCTGATTGCGTATCTGTGATTTATAACTCTTGCCTTGTTAACGAGCTTGTAGCCTTGTTTCTCTGACATACATTGGAATTTCTTATATAATTTTCAATTTATGTTTTCATATTTGGCCATGAAATGTATAAGTTCTGTGAACACCTGCTGTCCATCAATAGGGCACTCGTGTATTTCTTCAATTATGTTTTGTGTTCGCTCACTTTCATTTATTAAGAGACAGAGGTTCGGATCTCTAGATAATGCATCCGCACTTGTATATATGTTTCCAGCTGTATATTGAATATGATATTGATACTCTTCTAACAAGAGGAGCCAACGAAGCAACCTCCAACTTGGGTCTTTGACATTAAAGATCCATTTCAATGGCTTATGGTCTGTTACGATTGTAATATGGCGTCCTAAAAGATAAGGCCTGAAATGTTTGCATCCCCATACTGTAACAAGTAGCTCTTTTTCCGATACAGTGTAACTTTTCTCATGATTGTTAAGTGTTCTTGACCCATATCCAATTGGCTAATCTTATATCTTGCTCTGGCTCAATATGCAACCAATAGCATTTTTGCTTGCATCTGTTGTCAATATGAATGGCCGTGTGAAATCTGGGTACTGAAGTAGTGGGGGTTTACTAATTTTAACTTAAATTGCATTAAAATCTTCTTCCTTATCTGTCCAATTAAATGAAAGGTCTTTCTTTAATAGCTCGGCCAACGGCCTTGCTAATTAACTGAAATTTGAAATAAATCTCGTATAGTAGCCTGCTAAAGCCAAAAAGATTTTATTTGTGTTTGCGTCGTCGGTGCCGGGAATTGAACCACAGACTCGACTTTCTTAGGATCTGGGTTAACACCATCTGCTGACTCAATATGTCCGAAATAAGTTAATTCTGTCTTTTAGAACTCTCACTTATCTGGCTGTAACTTCAAATTATACTGCCGAAACCTATCAAATGCATTTCGTAATTTCTTATTATGCTCCTGTACTGTTTCTCCGTACACGATATAATGTTTTTAAGGACTCTCCGATGGGCTTTCTTAATAATCTGGTATCATAATAATATCTTTGGATAGGTAGCGGGCCGAGGAGTACAAATATATATAGGAATTCATGATGTGAAGTCAGGACTTCTAGTCAGAATTCAGGTTACTTATTCTTTAACATTAAAGAAAGCCAATGACGCTGGTCACAAACCACTTTAATGCATCTATGAATAAAATCTAGCAACACGAAATGCGAATGTATATGAGAACAGGTTAACCACTAATTTAACATATCAGTATATATAAAAAAAACGCATAAGATTGAACTTAACGATAATAATAGTGACTTTAGAATCACCATTTAATATTAAATTGGCTCAAGATAGAAAGATAAACTCAGATTGTACCCGTGGACTAAGGACTGTCTTTAGGGCTTAAGTTTTGTT
This sequence comes from Diploptera punctata, assembly GCA_030220185.1. Taxonomy (NCBI): domain Eukaryota; kingdom Metazoa; phylum Arthropoda; class Insecta; order Blattodea; family Blaberidae; genus Diploptera; species Diploptera punctata. The sequence goes on from JASPKZ010001978.1 coordinate 671,964, forward strand.
ATAATTAAATAAATGTTTAATTGAACATTCCTGCGAGAAATGAAAACTCTACTTACGTAATCGGCCCTGTAGGGCGTTGTGTCGCTGGGACGCAGCCCGGGACCTCACTGTCCGATCGCTGCCGTCGAGTTCCCCCGCCTTTTGAATCGTGCAGTTTATATATATTTTCCTAAGATTCCCCCCCCCAAATATTTCCCGAGATTAGAGTTTATCTCGTGTGCGTTTCGCAACCTCCGGAAGTGTCCCTGGAACCCCCCATTAGCATTTGTATGTTTCATAGAGTTGTTCGTTGTCTCTGCATAACTTTTATTTTATCATTCTTTGTTCTCTTGTAATCTTAGATTTAAGTAATAAATCCTAATTATATTCTATTTGAGTGAATCATTGTATTCATACTGTTGCCTGGAGAGACGCAGTCCGTGTCTCCAAAAGGGAACCATCCCCTTCCGTAGACCCCCATGTGGACTTGCATAACGCTCCAATATTTGACACGACAATCTGGTGGCAGCCAATGGGATTTGAACTTAGGACTTCAGGTTCCGAAGACATCTGTTAAACTGAGATTTTGTAGTTGAAAATTATAATAAGGATTTATAGTTTATGGCATCTTGGTTTAGAAATAGGGATCCTAATATTAGAAGATTCACTGTCTAATATGTCAAGGTAGTTAAAATAGAACGTCCTGTTTTCCTGCCGGATACAACAGAACTCGCAAAAGAGATTGTGCACGTCTTTTTCAGGGATCGCACTAATATTGACCCTAATTTGTCAGAAGAGCATCATTATAAGTTTGCTAATTTAAGGGAAACATTTAAGCTTTAGATTTGTTTTGAAGGAAAACCAAAAAACTACCAAGTACCTGCTGTTAAGTACATTAAATATGATAGAGATCCAGGAGTAGAAGCATATATTCACGTAGATATACAGGTAGTTAAGTGCTTCAGGGATAAAAAGAATACATACTCTGAAATACAGATAGAACGTACAGATAATTTTCCAGTGTATGATGTGCCGAGTGCAATAAACGGGGAAATTAGGATATCATATTGAGTTAAGAAAAAGGAAGCGAATGAAAGCAACAAAAGTGGTGCATGAATATTTTACTTATACAATTTTAATCGTAGTGTAAAAAAATTTGGTGTTTTGTGTAATTGTGTATTTTTTTTGTTCAATGTGTGTTTTCTTTCTTTGTTTTGTACTCCTTCCCCCCTCCACGCTATAGAGCGCGGAAAGGGAAAGAATGCCCATTCAGCACAGCGTGGTTAGCATCCTCGCCCTCCACGAGGATCATCACTAAACACGGCTTGCATTCGCCGTGCTGGTGTTCTTCACTGGTAGGAACGCTCGACGACTGCCCCGGGCAGACAGTCAGTGCGTTGTTGAGTCGCGTTGTAACTAGCCACTGTGCAGAACGGTGACATTTCTTCAAACTTACCTTAGGTCAATACTGTACTACTATTGTTTCTGGACTCTGTGTTTGTCACTGAGGTTTTACAAAGGCATTTTTAAAGTCGATTTTATATGGATTCCAGGGATATAATGCGCAAGCACGAAATCATTCTATCGTTGCTTGGTTCTAGTGAATTTGTTTGCAATGCCCTAGCCAAGACTGATGCAAACCATTCTTTGTTTAACACTAAATCTGGATTTTCTCTATACCACTCTTAACACAGCGCTTTTCCAAGCCATTTTTATTGACACATCAAGTGGTTGAAGAAGTTTGGTAGCAATTGGGTATAGATGCCCGATTCAGTGCAGAGCTCACTCAGTTGAAATGTTAAATGAGTGTGGTGGCCATCGAGAAAAATAATTACTGGCATTTTTACATTATTTTTAGGAATATAAGGATAAACAACATTTCCTACATATTCATAAAATACTTCAGCCGTCATCAACCTTATATACTCCCCAGTCGTCGGGAATCCTCTGTGTGATTTCAAAATGTTATGTTCCACGAACTGTCGAGTATAATTAATTTAGTTTTGTCCTCATGAATTTCGTATCGAAGTCAGGACCCTTTATTCCCATATATGGTCGTACACCCTAACTCAGATTTTAATTGGTTAGAATTTTTCAATCACATGTCTCCTAGGGGCGTAATTGTATATTTTCCCCACCTATATTTTTAATTTTATTTCTTAATTTATTCTCACGGCTAGTTTTACCAGTTCGGGCTTTCCGCGGTTCTAAATTTTGAAGTATGGCGTTTTCTCCCAATCGTGATTTTTGAAGCTACACCCAGCCTAAGAATTTCAGGTTTAATTTGGGGGCTACATCTTTATGACCTCTTGTTGTTTAGGGTTTCCACCGCTACTTGTGGGAACTTTTATCAATGCGATATTTACTTAAGTTACTTTGTATTTTATCTTTAGTTCATTCTCTGTTTATTAATTAATCCTATTTATTGATCACTATACTCGATTAGGGGTCAATTATTCGCTACATGTTGTATACTAACTTTTCCTCATCTAATCTAACAAAATGGCTACACACTAAATTGCACTCTACCGTAAACTAATCTGGTGTACACTAATTTGTCCTCTAAACTGAGAAAATCAGTTACACTGCACCCTACCGTAAACTAATGTGGTGTTTATTAAAGGTGTTGTATATTATTCGTTATCTTTTACGATCTCACTTGCCAAAACATGGAATTCCCTTCCGCCCTATGTCAGAGACTGTCAAACTATAACATCCTTCAAAAACAAACTAAAGAATTATTCAATAACAAACCAACTTATACACCTCACTGATAGTATTCTATTTACCATTAATAAATTCAATTATTTATGAAAATAATATTAAGATTAACAAATATTTTCTTCTGCTTTGTTTTAAATATTGTATAATCGTAAAACTTGTTTTCTATATCTCATTATTTTTCTTTGTTTTTTATATACATTAGACAGGGACAATTTAATATGTTTTGCTTGTATACATTTTATTATTAGTTTTAGTCTTAATTTTAACTAACATTAACTGGTTGCAATTATATCGTAATATAATATATATCTTTTTGTACAAATTTTAATTTAGTATTTAATATTAGAGTTAATTCAAATTGTTATATTCTGATGTAATATATGTTTGTCCTGGTGAGTGGAAGAGAAGGCCACATGGCCTTAACTCAACCAGGCTAAATAAATCTATCTATCTCATCTGAATTAAACAAAATAAATCATACACCCCTGCAAAAAAGAAATACAGTACACACTTACTTGTTCCAATATACCCCAAATAATTAAATTTTACAACTGCATGTACATTTGTAGACTGACGATAACGTTCTTTGATGTGCGATATGATACTGTAGCTGGCGCCCTTGACCGTCCTACAGCACATATCCATCCACTTCAATTCGTCGACATGTTCTGGAAGAAAGGCCGAATTCATTACACCCATTTCTGAACTATTGATCCATCTTCAACCAGCAACCTTCTACCACATTTGTACAAACTCCAGTGTTAGGATCTATGAAGTTCCATTAGGGGTTAGTCTTTTATGTATAAATGGGGAGACTCCTCCCAATGTCGACAAACGTGACTATCATCTGCACTCCTCTGACCAAATCTTAGACTCAGGTTTTAAATTATTAATTATTTTGTTCTTTACTGTTCTCGCGTTTAGGTTTTCGACATACACGATAGTTTCTCTCTCTTGTTGAAGATCGCAAATGCCGAAAACCCATTTCTATGGAACAATCTTCCTTTTTAGTTACAACGCTTCGTCAATTTGGACGATGCATCCTGGACCACCAAACTAGAAATCAGAAGCTGTAAGCTGCAGTAGTTTCCAAGAACAATTGTCCACCAAGTATCTCTTATGCTGTATCATTGTGATAAACCAGCGATACTTGCGGTTACATGTATTCCTGACCATAGTACCTCAACTATAAAAGCATGAACATATTTAGAAGGGACAAATGCATTCCTTGCAAAAATGCACCTTCCACTATGGTTTTGGTAATTTCGCAACGATTACATTTTTACACGTAACCTAAAAAGCATTATATTTTCTTACTAAGGAGCAATATCGACGACAATTTCGCCGATTGCACCTTTTTTCTTCTAGTTATCAAATCAGTATCTTGTAGAATCCGTAAGCTTTCTTCATTTGTGTTTGAAAAGTCGTCGAATACATATTTTATGTTCCTAATTTCAATTTTCAAATTTAAATACATTAAAATAATTTTAAATCCTATTTAAATTTAATTTCCTGATATGTTATTTTAACAGATTTCCTGTAGGGCCTATCCTTAATGATGTTTTCCAGCTTATGTCACAAACGCATTCTAATAATTCTTGCTTGTGTATTCATCCGCAAAGAAGAAAGAACAACGCTCAGCGTTAGATTGTGGCAACCATAGAGAATCGAAGAATCAACTCTACAGTAGTAAGGAATTTGTAGTGTTTAAAAAAGTTATTTTACTATTTTTTTATTGTTATACCGCTTACTTTTTTCGTGTTTTCATCTTCGGTGATCCTAAGATTAATTTTAAAACCAAAATTATATCGAAAATTATGAAAAGTGAATGTGTCGGTCTAACTTTTTTTTTTGGAATTTCAGAGCCTTCCCCAGCAGAATACTATATAACTTGTGCCTTTAAAAATATTGAATTGTATGCTTTTTTTGAAGTCTACAAATAGTTTGGGGGGGGTGTGCATAAACCAATCAATATTCCCATTTTGTTCTCTCATTTTCCTACAAATATTTATATACATACCTGCACAGGAAAACATCCATCGTCAAAGTGATCATAGAATAGACTGCAATTAGTGTTAATAAACACTAAAACTGCTCAACTTTTCTTGGCAACTGAGTCTGTTGCGTGGTAACCGGTCCTGCTCGGGATGGGTCAGGGGACGATCACTATGATAATGAAGAGAGACGAAGAATTACTTATTTTCTAACTATTTTATTTTTTCCTTTACTTTAATTCAAATGGAAGGAAATCCTTTATAATAAAAAACACTTTCCAGTACCATTTCTTAAGTTTAATGAATTAATGTTTTAAACAAGCTATCCGACCCTTAAAGATTATCAAGGCAACATTTTTAAGAGTTATTCTTCGCCACATCTCAATTTACGGGACTATGAATTTTTTCTATTAGGACCCTTTTTTTGTTTTTCATCGCGATCCCCATATTTGACTTATATAGCACAATTTTAATCAATCGGAGATCTATCCTCATAACTATAAAATTACTTAGTGACCTCTAATATTCTCACTAAGTTGCGGGCCGTTGTAAAATCTTGGAACAATATTATATTTCGCGCCCGCTCTTGAGGACGAGCAAATAAACTTATCCTGCCCAACGCAGGAGCGAGAGTGTCTGTCTGTCAACTTCGTTCTAGACTCCTTTCGAAGCCTAACCTTTTGAGAATCTTTAGGGTAGTAACATTACCATCGCCACATTCAATTGGTTAATATATTATAATAATATAAAATATACATTCTTATTGCCTAAAAACATTACGCCTACAAATTTCACACACCTTGGGACCATGTTTCTCCCTGAGTCCATTGATCTTGTTTACAAGCGACTTTTCTGGACAACCCAACACCTCGTAGGAAGAAGATCTAAATTATATGGTTAAAATGTCTTGTAACAACGATTATGGACTTAGGGAAAATCTCTCAAATTCATAAGTCAGTTGCTAGTCCTCATTAGTGAAATATCGAAGGCAGGGACAGAATAGTTTTATCTTCACAGTGTAATGTGCATTTAAGTTGGCAGAGATAAAAAATAAAATTATTTAAATAATTAGTGATTGTCTGTTCCCTCGGAATTCTCCTTCCGAACCCTATATAGATAGGAGTCTCAGCGCTCACCCTGAAACAGGAACCGACTAGCTACTGAGGTAGGGCATCAACTATTTACCACAAATCGCAATTAAATCAAAGTGGAACTATAGTGACATGAAGAGCCTGCAACGTTCTGCCCCATGCGTCTTTCATTTATAATTGTTCCAGGTTTTTAAATATATGCGTTCGCAAGGAACTGACGTTGCAACAACGTTGAAACATTCCTTTACAATTTTAGAAAAAAATTGGATATATGTGTTGATATTTTCACCGCCACATTAAGGGATCTTCGGTTCTGGGTAAATATGCTCTTCTAAATAACGCTGCACTCTGGATTTGCTCCTGATAATGATGTCCCACGGCGTTGAATAGAAGCAACCATGGTATCAAACTCCTGTCACACCAAACATTTGTTGGCGGTATGACTCGCACTTGTGCCGCTTACTGTTTTTGTGAGGTGATAGATTGTTTCGCATGTAATTATTTTGTTACTAGTTAACTGCAAGATTCTTTACGGAGTCAGCATCAAATGACACTAACTTAAAACGTGGGTTCAAAAAAGTACACAATGATAATGTTTTACTCCACTCTAAATTTAGAAAACGTTGCCTTATTCCATTCTGAAGTGCGTCAGTAGCATCCTTACAGTGGGGTGGATGTCCTCTTTGAATAATTCATCACATACTGCCGTCAATCCTCTAACCAGCATTATGACTTTGACTCGCAGTTATATAAGTTAGAAGGCACTTATTCGAAAAGCTCGAGAATGTTCGGCAATTAATTGCAGATGCGCCATTCTTCTCCTGAAAAATTGCTGGAAGTGTTACACTGATTAGAACCAATGTGTTTGAAGTAGTGACAGCCGTTTAAACATGTATAATTTGAAGTTCCACCTTGAATAACTTCTGCGTGGCTTGTGTCGACCTTTAAAAAAAGTCTTGAATTTTTCCCGAATTTCTTTAATTTTTAAGGGCATCATGAAGTACTAAATTCAAAGTGTGAGCGATGCACCCTAAGCTTTCCACTTTAGTTCTGTTGTCACAGCATTTCTCATGTTTGCTGCACTGTCTGTAACAACAAGCACCTTATCTGATAAATTAAATTGGTCTTGTCACTTTTTTAATTTCTTGGGCAAGATTCTTACTGGATTCTGCGATCCCTGCAGATGAACACCATGATAGAGTTGATTTTATTTTGAAATATTTTGTTAAGTAACTAGTCGTTATTGCCATATAATCCTCATTGTCGCTACATGTGCAGCAATCTATGGTGAGACAACCAATTTTCAAATTGTCCTGCACTATATTTAGGCATTGTTCGTAAGCTGCAGGGAGCATCGCATTAGAAATAAATTTATCTACTAGGCAGTTCATAAGACGGATTTAAAGCCTTGAACCTTCATCTTCAACAATAGAAAATGGCTGAAAGTCTAAAGAAAACAGTTCCAACAGATGCCTATCTATAGATTTATGTACTGTATTGCTAACTTTCTTTGGTACATATGTCGTTATATCAGTCTGTATTCTCCTTCCTTGGTTTGTCGTATTATCATGTATCCTAATTGATGATGATGATGATACGAATTACGGAGGTGTAGCAAAAGACGTGGAACTATAGGTGCAGAATCCATGGACATTTTCAGAAGTTGTGGATGGTTCTGCAACACCCCTATGGGGAACTGATTGTAGATCGTTCAGGTTAATTTATTTCAATGGCACTAGATCTCCCTTGTTTCAATTTTATTGTTGGGTGTGGTGTTTCAATGTACTTTTTTTAAATTAATAGTTGTAGACATGTAAGAGCACTTTTTACCACATATATAGCATTTTGCAAAATTGTTTGTCAATGGAAATGAAATAACTCCATAAAGAACTTGTCTTTACACGTTTATTCATTTTCAGTTTACGTGAGAGTTATCCATTTCTTGTTATTTTCATTGGATTCTATTTCAAGTTTGGTTATGTTGGTAATGTTGTTTTTTTCTTTTTTGTTTGTTTAGGATATTATTTGTTGTAGCCGTTAATTTTTGCCATGTGTTTGATATAATTTAATTCCTTATTATAATTGTCTCTATTTAAAGGGAGTTTTAACATCCTATTTATTAGACTCTTGAATGCACTTATTTTATAATCAATTATTTTATGTCTCGATTTATTGTTTATGGCTAGTGTGTTGCTTGTCGGTTTTCGATAAATGCCAATTTCTATTTTGTTGTTGGTGACATTTTTGTTAATGATAGGTCCAAATAGTTTATACTGTTGTTGATTTCTGTTTCTTCGGTAAAGATGATTTTTTTGTGCATGTTATTTAATTCTTGTGAGATTTGTCTTTTCTATTTTCACTGTCATAAATAATTAATACGTCTACACTTAAGTGTGTAAACTGACGCAAAGATCTGAGGGTTTGGCAAGTGTGTGCTCTTGCTTGAAACTTAAAAATCTCCCACTGGTGAACTCATGTGTATACCTAAAAGTAATAAAATTATTAGATATAAAAAATAAATTGATTATCACAAATAATACCCCAGCCCTGATGGAAAACAGTATTTTACTTTGCCCATTATATTTTTTGGTTGGGTGGTTGCTAATGCTCTTGGAATTGGAGGATCTCCATTTTCTTTTTGGCTTCCCAGTAGCGTCCAACTAGTTGCGATGACAGTTCTCCAGTTGTCCTTGTAAGAGCATTGCATACGAGTATGAGTAGATGGTCTACGTTGATCACTGATCCTTGTAAAAAATATATCTGACAGTATAAATAAATAACTATTTATTATGATTACAAATAGTATTGATTTTGATTTATATTTACATCTTACATATTTTACCCTAAATAAGACACATGTTCCCGTTTTTAGTGAATTAGTCACAGTACGAAATATTATCGGTCTCATCATCCTCGTCTACTCTAGAGGAAGTAGCTTGGAGGCTAGTATTTACATCCACTGGAATATTATTGAAATATGCATGATGATTCGGTGAAATGTAGATGATTCGGTGAAATGTATGGGGGAAGGTCCAACATATCCTTTTTGCCATAATGATTTTTCTACGGTCCGCGTACAATGCATCTTGACCGACATGAGATAAAGAAAGCAACTTTTGCCCGCGAGCCTGCTTTTCCAAATTTATTTTGCGAAAAGGCACATCTTCATTGCGAGTTTCTTTGAACTCTAATGTGAAGGTGAAACCTCTCACAACTCGTAGCCAACTAATGTTCATCTAACTGAAAGAAGTCCCCTCGGTGTCCTCCTTTCTGTTTGTGATAGCGTCTTCCAATGCGGCAGTTGTAACAAAATCTGAATTCTTAACATCAGTGACACAATTTTGGACATTTCCTCTTTGCATTCTCAATAATTTTCTTCTAGTTCTCAGGAACATAGATGAGTTCTTTTTTTACGGCTCGCAGCTTCAATCAGGGCAAAGTCTGAATCGTTAGGGATGAAAGAGTGGCCGGACACCATGAATTTGTGATCAGTTGATTCTGCTGCAATGTCTGTGCTGTTGGTTAGTTTCAGGAGTGAAAGAGACATTTTTAATGTTCCGGTTTTGGCCACCACATGCATAAGAGTACAGAATAATGGATTTATTTTTAGAGGCTTTCTCTCTTGGATGTCTTACTGCAATACTAGAAATATCTTGAGAACCTCTTCCGTGTCATCCCAGATGTACATGTATCCGACATTATTATTAAAGGAATGTATCCTAAAATTATAAACATAGAGATTGCCTTTATAATACGCTATGGATGTTCAAAGTTAAGGAAAAGGGAAGTGTTTTTTAAGTGAAATCTGCAGAAATATCTATCATCTCAAACTTTATTATTATAATTTTCCATTTTCTCTCTAGCCTGCTCTGCTTTCCATAAATGAAGCTCTTTTCTAGTTTCACTAAGTTTTCTAATGCTTTCATCCGTTTCTGTTGAAAGCTTCATTACTATGTTATCGCATAGTTTACATGTATCTGTACTTGGTGGCTTGAAGAGTAAATTAATTTTGTGCAGACAATTTTGTAATAGAATTTCTCTTTTACAGGAGTCTTATTCTTTACATTCGTCTACATCTCATATATCTTCCGAATTGAGAGATCTGGGTGAAGATACTTTCTATCAGGATTATATTTCCTGGAATAGTGACTCTGATAGGCAGGAAATGACGCGTTCAATGATATCCGTAATATCAATTTTGTTTCCAGGAGTATGCCTGCCTCGAGAATCTACACTGGCTGATGTAATGCAATATTGATTCAAGCATTGTAAAGCAATATTGATTTAAGCATTGTAATGCAGTATTGATTCAAGCATCTATAAACACGTCCCCAACTAATTTGAAAAACAGCAAGAAAGTATTTTTACACACTCTGATACAATATTCTTTCTCTCTAAGAGAGTATTCATATGTGTAACACTTTGCAGCACTAGTACCATCACGGCGTCTTGATCTATTTATCTTCTTCCTTTGTACCAAACCGCGAATAAAAGCATTCTGTATTGAATCATTTCTTGCACGCGCTACCGCCGCGCCGGCAAAGTCTTACAGTAAATTCACTGCATTTAGCCATTGTTCGCAAGCTGCAGGGAGCATTGAATTAGAAATAATTTTTCCTACTAAGCAATTCATAAGACGGATTTAAAGCCTAGCCAAATTTCAGAAAACTTTATCTTCAACAATAGAAAATGGCTGAAAGCCTAAAGTAAACAGTTCCAACACCTGTATATTTATAGATTTCTTTACTGTACTGCTAACTTTCTTTGGTATGTATGTCGTTGTATCAGTCTGTCTTTTCGTTCCTTGGTTTGTCGTATTATCACGTATCCTAATTGATGTCGATGCAGATTCTGGATGTTGGGACGGGATTTTTATTTGGCGTATGTTACTTGTATATAAGCCCCACTGTTGGGAGACACGTGGGACGGGTCTTTTATGTCGGGTTGGTTTGGTTTGATGTCCAGGATATGGTAAATGGACAGTTTAAATGCTCCGGACTGCTCGGGTTTATGGTTCGGTAAGAACTGGATTCTTATCAAAGGTGACGCAAGGAAGATTAAAGTAATACGTTAATAGGAAATTACTGGAGGCTGCCGTGGAGTTAACACAGTTGACTACTTTATTTACCTAGATGTATACACTGGTCGGCCCTTCGACTGTTTTCTAGAGCTCCAAAGCACAATGTAGGAGATGATCCAGTAATGTGCCCTGTTAGACTTAGGGCTAGCTAACACTAAGTGATGTGCGATACTCGTCACGAATAATTTATTTTGGTGATCCCGCCCACATATATGCTTTGGACTTCCTTACAAATTAACCAATTTTACAAGTTTTGGGGCTGGTTTACGCCCATTCTCCATTACTGAGGGATGTTCAAACCTTCCATATATTTTTCTTATGTTGGCAGAAATTATATTTATTTTTCCTATAATGACTTGCTAATGCTACGTCTCCGATAAACACGTCACCTGTCATGTCAATATCTTATTGTGTAAAATGTCATCTGTTAGATTGGGGATCCATGTCGAGTTTGACAGGTACTACCATGCCGTGTCTTTTGTTACAAAGGGACAGTTCGGATTCCTTTCCCCATTGTATACGGCACGCTGCCGCTGGAAAACCCATGAGTTATACCTGACTTTTCCTGAGTAATAACTGTATGATGTACGTAATTTATTAAGCTTTATATAAAAATCGTATACTGTTCTATTTATTAATTTATTTCTTCTTCCGAATGCAGTATTGGGTGATGATGCCCGTTCTGCGACTACAAAAACTGATCTTTCCATCGGTTGAAGGGTCGCCTGCTTATTTCTTGTAGTCTTTCGAGTATTCAAAGTTTTCCCCATTACAGGTTACCAGCCTATAGTTGCATAAGTCCAGTGGTGGGGTTGCCACCTCAATGCCTCTTGGACGGCATGCTTTTCTGTAGGGGATGCTCCCTTAGCCTTTGAAGTTTCTCCTTCTCCGCAAGGCAGCGGTTTCTCTCTTTCCCTGAGTGAGGGTAGGGTGCCTCTTCCGCCAAATCTGCCGTATTAAGGGTATACCTCTCCGCCTTCATTGCCGTTGAGGACTTCACCGTTCCCTGGTAAGGGGCCCTCACATGGTACTATCAGCCGGGCCAGCTGAACCAAGGTTTTTTTTACGAGGTGTTACTCCTCCCCCTCCTCCTTTCTCATCCGTGCTTGGGACCGGCAATGGCTATTTTCATTATACTAAAAATGGTTCCCTGATCATTTTGAATCTAAACTGGATATAATTCGGATTATTATTACTCTTTTTATATTTTGGCCTATGTTACATTTGAATAAAATACAATGTCTAGCAAAAGACGTGGATGCTATAGATGATGTGGATGGTTCTGCAACATCTCTATGGTGTACTGATCGTGGAACATCAGGTTCATTTGTTTCAATGACATTTGATCTGCCTTTTTCGAATTTTGTAGTTGGGTGTAGTCTTTCAATTTTTTAAATTAGTAATTGTAGACCTGTAAGAGCACTTTTTACCACATATATAGCATTTTGCCAAATTGTTGTCAATTGAAGTGAAGAAACAACTCCGCAAAGAACTTGTCTTCACACGTTTATTCATTTTCACTTAAGTATATAGACTGATGCAAAGATCTGCAGGTTTGTGAACTGTGTGCCCTTGCTTGAAACTTAGTCCTCCACTGGTGAACTCATGTAAGTAACTAAAAGTTATAAAATTGTTAGATTTAAGAAAGAATATAATTATCACATAATAAGCTATCCCTGATGAAAAAATAGTACTTTCCCTTTTCCAATATATTTTATGGTTGGTTGGTTGGTTGGTTGGTTGCTAATGCTCTTGGAATTGGAAGATTTCCATTTTCCTTCTGGCTTCCCAGTAGCGTCTAACTAGTTGCGATGACAGTTCTCCAGTTGCGATGACAGTTCTCCAGTTGCGTTCGTAAGAGCATAAATAGGAGTAAATGGTCTCCGTTGATCACTGAGTTTGGATCTAGGTAATAACGCCCAGTCTGTTGATTTTTAGGATAAATCGAAGTTTTGCTTCTTGTACTCCTAAATCAGAGACCTTTGGTTATATCATCAGAACTTGGCCCTTGCTTGAAACTTAGTCCTCCACTGTGAACTCGTGGAGAAACAGTACTTTACCTTTCCCCATATATTTTCCAAGTCTACAGAATAACAGTCACATGCGCGTGAGTTTATAGAGCTGTCGCTGGATGCCAGCACGTGCGGTTTGACCAACCTTCAAAATAAATTCCCAAATGTTTAGAAATGAATGTACACTAACTTCACCCTTCCTTATCTAACAAAATAAGTGTACACTAAGTAATACCAACCCAACAAAAATAATGTAATAAAAGTTGTTAATGGTGGCAACGTTGGAAGAGGAGAGAAAATGGGCGACGATAATCACAATGTGGTTTAAAAATGTCGTAATGTTACCGTGTTTCCTCATTTATAAGATAATGGGGGCGTTTTTTGAACACCTGGCATATATAAAAAAAACCCAAAGTCACCTCTCCAATCTATTAATCTACATAATTAATATTTTTCCCATCCCTTGACAGGTCTACAAACTCGTTGAATAGACGGTTCTTATAATACAGCCCAGTGGGACAGTCATCTGCTCTTGAACAAGTTAATGAAATCAGAACTTGGTAACGTGTGATGAGCAGAATATTCTAGAATAGTTCTTGGATATGTTCAGATCGCCTTGATATAGCTTCAAGATTCGGTAAAGACTGTGGGATGCGTTGTTTGTTGCTATAGAACTACGTTTCTTGCACCATTCGTTTGTTATTTTTAATCCATCTTTGTATAATAACTTACCTTTTTATTCCTGTTGTTATGAAAAGAGGAGGATTGAATGAACACAAATTTGAAGATTAAAGCTTCCACGTATTCCTTCTCTTGGCCAGAAATATCTACCACATGCTACACACCACATACACACTACATGGCTCGTGATAAAGCCCGTAGGCAATCTTTTATAAAGTCATCGCTGACATGTGCACCACAGTTATTACTCAAGGAAACAAACACAACAATTCTGAACACAACATACTGGAACGCACTCAAAAGATGCCTGAATCTCTGGAAATAATTTCCTATCAGACCTCTCGATCACATGTCCACTGACCGATCATATAATATCACTCAGTAGAAAATACAAAGCAACACCCTTAACTAGACCACTAGTGAGAAGCCTTATCCAATGCATCCCCAACACAACAGAAGCCAGACTAAGAAATATTTTAACACAACAATTCTGAACACAACATACTGGAACGCACTCAAAAGATGCCTGAATCTCTGGAAATAATTTCCTATCAGACCTCTCGACCACATGTCCACTGACCGATCATATAATCTCACTAAGTAGAACATACAAAGCACCAGCCTTAACTAGACCACTAGTGAGAAACTTTATACCCAATGCATCCCCAACACGACAGAAGCCATACTAAGAAATATTTTAACACAACAATTCTGAACACAACATACTGGAACGCACTCAAAAGATGCCTGAATCTCTGGAAATTTTTTTGCTATCAGACCTCTCGACCACATGTCCACTGACCGATCATATAATCTCACTCAGTAGAACATACAAAGCAACAGCCTTAACTAGACCACTCGTGAGAAACTTTATACCCAATGCATCCCCAACACAACAGAAGCCAGACTAAGAAATATTTTAACACAACAATTCTGAACACAACATACTGGAACGCACTCAAAAGATGCCTGAATCTCTGGAAATAATTTCCTATCAGACCTCTCGACCACATGTCCACTGACCGATCATATAATCTCACTAAGTAGAACATACAAAGCACCAGCCTTAACTAGACCACTAGTGAGAAACTTTATACCCAATGCATCCCCAACACGACAGAAGCCAGACTAAGAAATATTTTAACACAATTCTGAACACAACATACTGGAACGCACTCAAAAGATGCCTGAATCTCTGGAAATAATTTCCTATCAGACCTCTCGACCACATGTCCACTGACCGATCATATAATCTCACTCAGTAGAACATACAAAGCACCAGCCTTAACTAGACCACTCGTGAGAAACTTTATACCCAATGCATCCCCAACACGACAGAAGCCAGACTAAGAAATATTTTAACACAACAATTCTGAACACAACATACTGGAACGCACTCAAAAGATGCCTGAATCTCTGGAAATTTTTTTGCTATCAGACCTCTCGACCACATGTCCACTGACCGATCATATAATCTCACTCAGTAGAACATACAAAGCAACAGCCTTAACTAGACCACTCGTGAGAAACTTTATACCCAATGCATCCCCAACACGACAGAAGCCAGACTAAGAAATATTTTAACACAACAATTCTGAACACAACATAGTGGAACGCACTCAAAAGATGCCCGAATCTCTGGAAATAATTTCCTATCAGACCTCTCGACCACATGTCCACTGACCGATCATATAATCTCACTCAGTAGAACATACAAAGCACCAGCCTTAACTAGACCACTCGTGAGAAACTTTATACCCAATGCATCCCCAACACGACAGAAGCCAGACTAAGAAATATTTTAACACAACAATTCTGAACACAACATACTGGAACGCACTAAAAAGATGCCCGAATCTCTGGAAATAATTTCCTATCAGACCTCTCGACCACATGTCCACTGACCGATCATATAATCTCACTCAGTAGAACATACAAAGCAACAGCCTTAACTAGACCACTCGTGAGAAACTTTATACCCAATGCATCCCCAACACGACAGAAGCCAGACTAAGAAATATTTTAACACAACAATTCTGAACACAACATACTGGAACGCACTCAAAAGATGCCCGAATCTCTGGAAATAATTTCCTATCAGACCTCTCGACCACATGTCCACTGACCGATCATATAATCTCACTCAGTAGAACATACAAAGCAACAGCCTTAACTAGACCACTCGTGAGAAGCCTTATCCAATGCATCCCCAACACAACAGAAGCCAGACTAAGAAATATTTTAACACAACAATTCTGAACACAACATACTGGAACGCACTCAAAAGATGCCTGAATCTCTGGAAATAATTTCCTATCAGACCTCTCGATCACATGTCCACTGACCGATCATATAATCTCACTCAGTAGAACATACAAAGCAACAGCCTTAACTAGACCACTCGTGAGAAGCCTTATCCAATGCATCCCCAACACAACAGAAGCCAGACTAAGAAATATTTTAACACAACAATTCTGAACACTACATACTGGAACGCACTCAAAAGATGCCTGAATCTCTGGAAATAATTTCCTATCAGACCTCTCGACCACATGTCCACTGACCGATCATATAATCTCACTCAGTAGAACATACAAAGCAACAGCCTTAACTAGACCACTAGTGAGGAACTTTATACCCAATGCATCCCCAACACAACAGAAGCCAGACTAAGAAATATTTTAACACAACAATTCTGAACACAACATACTGGAACGCACTCAAAAGGTGCCTGAATCTCTGGAAATAATTTCCTATCAGACCTCTCGACCACATGTCCACTGACCGATCATATAATCTCACTCAGTAGAACATACAAAGCACCAGCCTTAACTAGACCACTAGTGAGAAACTTTATACCCAATGCATCCCCAACACAACAGAAGCCAGACTAAGAAATATTTTAACACAACAATTCTGAACACAACATACTGGAACGCACTCAAAAGGTGCCTGAATCTCTGGAAATAATTTCCTATCAGACCTCTCGACCACATGTCCACTGACCGATCATATAATCTCACTCAGTAGAACATACAAAGCAACAGCCTTAACTAGACCACTAGTGAGAAACTTTATACCCAATGCATCCCCAACACGACAGAAGCCAGACTAAGAAATATTTTATCACAACAATTCTGAACACAACATACTGGAACGCACTCAAAAGATGCCTGAATCTCTGGAAATAATTTCCTATCAGACCTCTCGACCACATGTCCACTGACCGATCATATAATCTCACTCAATAGAACATACAAAGCAACAGCCATAACTAGACCACTAGTGAGAAGCCTTATCCAATGCATCCCCAACACAACAGAAGCCAGACTAAGAAATATTTTAACACAACATACTGGAACGCACTCAAAAGGTGCCTGAATCTCTGGAAATAATTTCCTATCAGACCTCTCGACCACATGTCCACTGACCGATCATATAATCTCACTCAGTAGAAAATACAAAGCACCAGCCTTAACTAGACCACTAGTGAGAAACTTTATACCCAATGCATCCCCAACACGACAGAAGCCAGACTAAGAAATATTTTAACACAACAATTCTGAACACAACATACTGAAACGCACTCAAAAGATGCCTGAATCTCTGGAAATAATTTCCTATCAGACCTCTCGACCACATGTCCACTGACCGATCATATAATCTCACTCAGTAGAAAATACAAAGCAGCAGCCTTAACTAGACCACTAGTGAGAAACCTTATACCCAATGCATCCCCAACACGACAGAAGCCAGACTAAGAAATATTTTAACACATACGTAGAAAGTAAGCAATGGATTTCCAGGAATTTATTTCAAAAGCTCTTTCGTCGTACTGTTGTATTAAATTTAACTTCGGTGTAGTACGTTTTACTAAACCGCGCCCGCAGAAAGGTTAAATTGTGAAATGCTTCTGACGCCATTTTATAGAAGGCAGCTCATACTATCAAAAATATGTTTTACGAAAGAGGGGAATACGTTAAATTTTCCCTTCTGTCCAGCTACCGTGTTGTTGGTTTTGTGCGCAATCATATTATCTTCCCACTACACCTTCCTCGGTAAGAAATTCATTGGAAGTTTATTTCTAACATGTATTTTTTTACTGAATTTTACATATTGTATCAGATTTAATTTAATACGTAACTGCAATTGTTGTAGTGCACATCACATACTAGTATTGAAATAATTTGCTGATATCTATTTAAAATTAATTTGATATCATAAGATTTGATGAAAACACTGTACAATTGCCACTCAGAAACCTTGAGCGTTGAAATGTAATTCTCATATCATCAGCATCGCGATGCGAAGCTTTTTTCACATGACAGCACAAATACCTGTATAGAAATCCACCTTAACTATTGATGTTATTCTTAGTGATAGTCCATGGGAGGACTTGTTCCTTGGATAATTATCTTTGATATGCTTTTAAGAAAAGGTGAAGTTACCAAACTTGCTGTTATCTGTTCTCCAATATCTATGTAATATTTACAACAGGGAGAAAACTTAATTTACATGTTTCACTTGAAGCCTTTTATGGATCGAGCTTCACGGTCTAAATTCTTCGTTTGGTGACGTATGCAGCAGCAATACTTGTTTATAAATACTGCGTTTGCATTAGAGAAATAGGTTGTAATCATAACACTGGCCTACATCAAAAATGCTGACTGGAAAAATTCCACGTATAGCTTGTAGGACGTTGTGTTGAGAACCTCAGACATTTCACCAAAGGAGAGATGAAGTCCCGTAGTTTTGGAGTTGCAATAGCTCAGAGACGCTAATATAACTTTGAGGTTCTTCCACGAGCCCGAAAATTTTCAGAGTCGGGACGCCCCTATGGGAGGATTTGTTCCTTGGATAATTATCTTTGATATACTTTTAAGAAAAAGGTAAAATTGCCAAATTTGCTGTTATCTGTTCTTTAATATCTATGTAATATTTACAACATGGAGAAAACTTAATTTACATATTTCACTTCAAGCCTTATGGATCGAGCTTCACGGCTCAAATTCTTCGCTTGGTGACGTAAGAGCAGTTGCTTATAAATACTGCGTTTGAATTAGAGAAGTAGGTTGTAATCATAACACAGGCCTACATCAATGTTGCTGACTGGAAAACTCCACGTATAGCTTGTAGGACGTTGTGTTGAGACCCTCAGACGTTTGACCAAGGGAGAGAGGAAGTCCTGTAGTTTTGGAGTTCCAATAGCTCAGAGACGCTAATATAGGTTTGAGGTTCTTCCACGAGCCCGAAAATTTTCAGAGTCGTGACGCCCCTTTGTGAGGATTTGTTGTTCCTTGGATAATGACCTTTGGTATACTTTTAAGAAAAGGTGAAATTAGCAAATTTGCTGTTATCTGTTCTTTAATGTCTATGTAATATTTACAACAGGGAGAAAACTTAATTTACATATTTCACTTGAAGCCTTATGGATCGAGCTTCACGGCCCAAATTATTCGTTTGGTGACGTATGCAGCAGCAGTAGTTGCTTATAAATACTGCGTTTGAATTAGAGAAATAGGTTGTTATCATAACACTTGCCTACATCAATATTGCTGACAGTCCACGTATAGCTTGTAGGACGTTGTGTTGAGAACCTCAGACATTTGACCAAAGGAGAGATGAAGTCCCGTAGTTTTGGAGTTGCAATATCTCAGAGACGCTAATATAGGTATGAGGTTCTTCACCGAGCCCGAACATTTTCAGAGTCGGGACGCCCCTATGGGAGGATTTGTTCCTTGGATAATTATCTTTGATATACTTTTAAGAAAAGGTGAAATTACCAAATTTGCTGTTATCTGTTCTTTAATATCTATGTAATATTTACAACAGGGAGAAAACTTAATTTACATAATTCACTTGAGGCCTTATGGATCGAGCTTCACGGCTCAAATTCTTCGCTTGGTGACGTATGCGGCAGCAGTTGTTGCTTATAAATACTTCGTTTGCATTAGAGAAATAGGTTGTAATCATAACACTGACCTACATCAAAAATGCTGACTGGAAAAATTCCACGTATAGCTTCTAGGACGTTGTTAAGAACCTGACATTTGACCAAAGGAGAGAGGAAGTCCCGTAGTTTTGGAGTTGCAATAGCTCAGACGCTAATATAGGTTTGAGGTTATTCCACGAGCCCGAAAATTTTCAGAGTCATGACGCACATTGGGGAGGATTTGTTGTACCTTGGACAATGACCTTTGATATACTTTTAAGAAAAGGTGGAATTACCAATTTTGCTGTTATCTGTTGTTTAATATCTATGTAATATTTACAACAGGGAGAAAACTTAATTTACATAATTCACTTGAGGCCTTATGGATCGAGCTTCGCGGCCCAAATTCTTCGCTTGGTGACGTATGCAGCAGCAGTAGTTGCTTATAAATACTGCTTTTGAATTAGAGAAATAGGTTGTAATCATAACACTGGCCTATATCAATATTGCTGACAGTCCACGTATAGCTTGTAGGACGTTGTGTTGAGAACCTCAGACATTTGGCCAAAGGAGAGCTGAAGTCCCGTAGTTTTGGAATTGCAATAGCTCAGAGACGCTAATATAGGTATGAGGTTCTTCCACGAGCCCGAACATTTTCAGAGTCGGGACGCCCCTATGGGAGGATTTGTTCCTTGGATAATTATCTTTGATATACTTTTAAGAAAAGGTGAAATTACCAAATTTGCTGTTATCTGTTCTTTAATATCTATGTAATATTTACAAACTTAATTTACATATTTCACTTGAAGCCTTTTATGGATCGAGCTTCACGGCTCAAATTCTTCGCTTGGTGACGTATGCAGCAGCAGTTGTTGCTTATAAATACTTCGTTTGCATTAGAGAAATAGGTTGTAATCATAACACTGGCCTACATCAAAAATGCTGACTGGAAAAATTCCACGTATAGCTTCTAGGACGTTGTTAAGAACCTGACATTTGACCAAAGGAGAGAGGAAGTCCCGTAGTTTTGGAGTTGCAATAGCTCAGAGACGCTAATATAGGTATGAGGTTATTCCACGAGCCCGAAAATTTTCAGAGTCATGACGCACATTTGGGAGGATTTGTTGTACCTTTGATATACTTTTAAGAAAAGGTGAAATTACCAATTTTGCTGTTATCTGTTGTTTAATATCTATGTAATATTTACAACAGGGAGAAAACTTAATTTACATAATTCACTTGAGGCCTTATGGATCGAGCTTCGCGGCCCAAATTCTTCGCTTGGTGACGTATGCAGCAGCAGTAGTTGCTTATAAATACTGCGTTTGAATTAGAGAAATAGGTTGTAATCATAACACTGGCCTACATCAATATTGCTGACAGTCCACTTATAGCTTGTAGGACGTTGTGTTGAGAACCTCAGACATTTGACCAAAGGAGAGATGAAGTCCCGTAGTTTTGGAGTTGCAATAGCTCAGAGACGCTAATATAGGTATGAGGTTCTTCACCGAGCCCGAACATTTTCAGAGTCGGGACGCCCCTATGGGAGGATTTGTTGCTTGGATAATTATCTTTGATATACTTTTAAGAAAAGGTGAAATTACCAAATTTGCTGTTATCTGTTCTTTAATATCTATGTAATATTTACAAACTTAATTTACATATTTCACTTGAAGCCTTTTATGGATGGAGCTTCACGGCTCAAATTCTTCGCTTGGTGACGTATGGAGCAGCAGTAGTTGCTTATAAATACTTCGTTTGCATTAGAGAAGTAGGTTGTAATCATAACACAGGCCTACATCAATATTGCTGATTGGAAAACTCCACGTATAGCTTGTAGGAACCTCAGACGTTTGACCAAAGGAGAGATGAAGTCCCGTAGTTTGGAGTTCCAATAACTCAGGGACGCTAATATAGGTTTGAGGTTCTTCCACGAGCCCGAAAATTTTCAGAGTCGGGACGACCCTATGGGAGGATTTGTTCCTTGGATAATTATCTTTGATAACCTTTAAGAAAAGGTGAAATTACCAAATTTGCTGTTATCTTTTCTTTAATATCTATGTAATATTTACAAAATTCACTTCGAGCCTTTTGACGCGAGCTTCACCCCCCGATTTCTTCACCTGGTGACGTAAGCAGCAGCAGTAGTTGCTTATAAATACTTCGTGTGCATTAGACGAAGAGGCTGTAACCATAACACTGGTCTACATCAATATTACTGACTGGAAAGCTCCTCATATAGCTTGTAGGACGTGTGTTAAAAACAGCATACCCTTGGACCAAGGGAGAGAGGAAGTCCATAGTTTTGGAGTTGAAATAGCGTGGCGAGAGCAGCAAGATCATTTGGAAGAGTGCTACTTTTTTACGGCTTTAAGATTAAGTCTAAACTTACAATTGAGTATCTTAAAGCTCTAAGTCCTGAAGCACATAGGGATGATGTTCCGATCCCTACTTTGACCTCATTTATAAGTTCTAGTGACGAGGACACTAGTATCCCATCAACACAAGACAGTGGTGATGAAAATTTTGTGTCCTCTGTTGAACAGAAGATGTACAGGCTCAAGCTCAATTAAACGATTTTATGCAAGATCCTGATCTGTCAAAATCATCGGCAGAATCACTTGGTTCTTGATTAAAAGAACCTCCATCGTGTATAGAAACAGAGAAAATGACTTATTAAATTATTTTCAAATGAATGAGTAGCTTGTATATGCGTCAATGTAAAAGGATTAATTGACAGCTCGAAGAGAAGTCTTAAATTTGTGCAATAAATTAGCATCCATTCGTATTGGTCACTCCATAACATTGATGAAACCAACGAGACTATGGCATTACTTCTCCGCAAAATAAAGTACAGTGTCTGTGACGATACGAAGGTAATATCGATTCTATTGGGTCAACAAGCAAGGTATAATACATACCCATGCTACATGTGTCTGTAGGGCAGTCGTTCGAGGAATAAAATTGGCAAATAAAATATTGGCCTGCCAGAATCCTGTTCCAAGTTGGTGATAAGAATATGAAGCATGAATCCCTTCTTGATCCATAGAAAATTGTATTACTCCAACTGCACATAAAGTTAGATCTATAATGTATAAGTCTAATATTTAATAATATTGCAGCCAAATAGCCAGGATTAAAGTAAGATACATTTCTAATTTACTTTTTTTGCATATTCACAAATTGTCTTTGTTTCATTTTGTGCATAGATCAATGTGATATCGGTCACATGTTTTTGGCATAGCATACATTTACAGTCTATATTTGGTTCATGGAATTTTTTGTTCTTGCATATCAGGTGGTGGAATCCGTGGATTGCCAGCCTAGTGATGACGTGTCTCATTTCGAAAATTAATTTTGTCCATACACGGTCCACCATGGCCCCGGTGCTGTAGAATTCTGGGTGTATTTCTTCTCTTTTTCTATTCAGTGTTGCTAACAGCTTCTCAGATGCGCTGGTACTGGTAAGAGTATGCTTGTTCTGAGGTCGTCCATGATGAAAGTTTCCTTCGCCAGTAGGTACGCGAGTCTTAAATGCGTTACTTTCGACACTCCTAATGATGCCTTTATATATCTCGCTTTCACCCTTTCTAGAGAGGAAAGATTCTTCATTGTTAGATGTGTCCAGATGATTTCTATGCCGTATGTCAGTATATAGAAGTCTAATATTTACAATAGGGTAGATGGACCCTATCCAGACGTCTGACGTGGAGACATGGGTGTTCTGTGACGGGGGTTTGTTAACCAAACCAATTTAGACATGCTTATTTTCTCACAGATGACACCTAGTTACACGTGATCAGGGTATCACATCGAAAATACATCTAGTAGAAAGCAGATTTTATTTTGCTCAGAGACACTAATATAGGCTTGTGGTTCTTCCACGAACCGAAAATGTTCAGTGTCGGGACGCATCTATGGGAGGACTTGCACCTTGGATAATTACCTTTGATATACTTAGACCAAATTTGCTGTTATCTGTTCTTTAATATCAATGTAATATTTACAACAGGGAGAAAGCTTAATTTTGAAGGTGGGTTGTTGGGTGTGATGTCCCACGTTGTAGATATGTGATTGTAATAATTTAGAGCACTGTAATTTTGCGACGGCACCGATGACTCCTGTCAGGGAATGAGGGAAAGTTCCTTACATAAAAGTATCGACACTTTGTAAACAGTTAAACTAAATGTTATATTATTAAAATTTTCACATTTGTTTAGATGAATCTTGTAGATGAATAATTTAGAAGATCCCGGCTTAGGTTAATAACTTTCACTTAGAGGATTACTAATTCATACATGTAATGGACGACTATTTCAACGGTCAATCCATTTATGGACTATTTATATTCAAGATGAATGGAATTTCTATTTCAATATGGTTTTCCATAACTCCGACACCATTCTGTCAACTAATAGAAGAAATGAACCACAATTCTCTCATTTCTTCATGAGCCGTTGCTCAACATGTCTGAACTCCTTCAAGTATTGTAGCCATCTTGTTATTCTGTTATAACTTGGAAGTTCTGATTGGTCCAACTGAAAAGGAAGGAGTACTACTGGCTGACTCCCATCCAGTTCGTCCAATCCCATTTATTTGTTTACAAAAAATATCAATTCGAAGATTTAAAGTATTTTTACATACAGGGTGGACCGCTCGAATGGACCTAATTTCAATTGCTTGTTACTGGCAAACGGTTGAAGATAGAAACTTAAAACAACGTTCATATTACAGAAAAACTCACCAAGTTTTGATATCCAGATCACCACATCTCTATATGAGCCCCAGCAGTCACTGTGACGATATCAAAGCGATGAACAATTTCTTGCCAAGTACGTTGGAGTATGTCTTCTGGAATGTTCTCAATAGCCTCTATGATGCGCTCACGAAGATCACGAAGGTCTTTGACTGGGGTGGTGTAAACTTTATCTTTGACATAGCCCCAGAGAAAGAAATCCAGTGGTGTTAAAATCGGGAGATCTCGGGGGCCACGCGATTGGTCCTCCCCTACCAATCCAACGGCCAGGGAAAATGTTGTCCAAAGTCGTACGAACTTCATTGGACCAGTGGGGAGGAGCACCATCTTGCTGGAAAACGATGTTAGGCTGCAGTTGTTCAATTTGTGGAAAGAAGAACTGCTCCAGCATGTCAAGATATGTGGTACCACGAACAGTTTTCTCGGCGAAGAGAAAAACGGTCCAATGACCTTATTATGTGACAAACTGCACCAAACATTTATCTTCGGACTATCACGAACATGCTCTTGAATAGCGTGAGGATTCTCCGATCCCCAGATCCGCACATTATGCCGGTTTACCTTGCCTGACAAATGGAAAGTGGCTTCGTCCGAGAAGAAAATCTTGGTCATGAAGTCAGGATCAGCGCCGAGACGGTCCAGCATCGTATTGGCGAATTCCACTCGTTTCGGCATGTCATTCGGCTCCAGACGTTGCACTAACTGCACTTTATATGCGTGCAGTTTGAGGCGTTTGTGGACAATCCGTTGTAATGTCGATTTTGGTATTTGAAGTTCCCACGAAGCTCTTCTTAATGACTTCCGGGGGCTTCGCTCAAATGCGGCTTGAACATTTGCTACCATTTCATCGGATGCTCTGCGACCACCACCATGCTTCTTCAACACAGATCCTGTAGCTAATAATGTATCACGCCACTTCTTTATGCTTCTAGCAGTTGGAGCATCACGGTTAAACACACGCCGGAACTCCCTTTGAACTCTAATGATTGATTTAAACTCCGCATACCACAAAACAGCTTGCGCTTTCATTTGCGGAGTCGCCATTTTCACAAACAATTAAATCTAAGAACAGAAACGTATCTTTGTGTCATCTACCGACAGGATTCGAAACATGGTGAGTTTTTCTGTACTATGAACGTTGTTTTAAGTTTCTATCTTCAACCGTTTGCCAGTAACAAGCAATTGAAATTAGGTCCATTCGAGCGGTCCACCCTGTATATTAAATCAGTTAGAAAACATCTAACTGTATTAACAGTTTATACTGACCAGTTTGAATTTTTTATATAGGCCTACTTATAAAAAAATTGAATTCTCTAAATAAATCTTGGGGTCAGGATTTTTAAACTGACCAAAACCTTCTGGCGGCACTATGGCCCTGGGGTCGACTCAGCCTCTAACGGAAATGAGTACCATACGCTTGTTCTGGGGTAAAGGCGGCCGTCACGCAGGGCTGACAACCCGGCTGACATCAAGTGCCGATTGTCTAGAAAAAGTGGGAGCCTTAACCTCCTACTACCCCAAGGGCCTCCTGAGGCCTGTAGTGGAACTACTTTACTTTAAAATAAATCTTATGTCCATTCTTAATAGAAATAAATATAATTATATTTATTTAAATATTAAATAAACAAAACAAAAACCCTTATTATTATTATTATTATTATTATTATATGGGGATAAATATCCGGTTTTAATTTGCAAAATTCACTTCAAGTCTTTGGCTCGAGCTTCGCGGCCCGAAACCTTAGCTTGGTGACGTAAGCATCTTATAAATACTTGCATGTGCAGTAGACAAACAGGGTGTCATAGATACTTGAAATCAAATTTTGTTATAGAATAGAATGTATTAATTTTATTTGTATTTATACTTGCCTAAGACAACAGTCGTGCTTAAGTAAATATATTTTATATATTTAGCTTCCTAACATGCAACAAAACTAAATTCCTAGCAGATTTTGCGTAATTTCTGTGATAAACAGCGTATGTTTATATATTCAAACGTGAAAAGTTTGTTATTGAGGGGATTATTCTGTATATCATTAATTAAACTTTTACATGGCATTTGTTAATCTATAATAAAAATAATCACTTAAAATAATATTAAGGAAAGTAATAATTAAAGTGGAAATCAACATAAAAACAATAGAATTAAATAGTTAATGTTATATAAGATTTAGAAAACAAAACACCTTGTCTACAGATAGTTATTGAAATGGAATTTTGTTATATATTTTAAAATTGCCAACAAAGTTCGAACTTAATTTTGTGTAGAATACAACCAGTATGTTTCTTGATAAAGATAAGGTATAAGAGTATCATCTACATGTAGGATTCCTTCTAAAATATTTCCCATTATATGTAGCAAAATAATTAAAAAATAATATAACTAACATAATAAACTAATAATAATAAAATGTATATATTTGACTAGTGTTATCTTATCTTGATAATAATATGAATCAATTTTACCATAAGAGATCAATAACGTAAACATTTTAGGGAATAGAAAAAATATCAAAGAAATATTCAAACAAATAAAAATATGATAATTCATTAAAAAATATTCTAAATGAAATATTTGAAAACTGGCCCTTTGCTGCAAAATTATCTTAGAAATATGTTATGAAATATATTGTGGTAATTATTATAGTTAAATAAACTGAACCAATACACTGTATGCTAATGTACATTCGCAAAAAATAATAAAAGGTAATATGAATACTGTATTAATTATTGTCAGTCAAGTTCCGGCATTATATCTTATAGGGGAACCAGGGGCAGAACGGAGTATCAGGTTTAAAATGTGTTATAAAAGTACAAAAGAGTTAATTAAGAGAGCTGCAAATGTTTCTATGAACACATTACACTATAATAACAAAAATACAATGATATTGTAAGAGGGCAAAATAACAATCTTAAAATATTGCTATAGTATAGATGATAAGATTATACAATTTATTAAAGTTCCAGTTATTTTCATTATCCTACTTACATTTAATTATATCTTTATTGTATAATCATTTATATATTATTAGGAATATTTGTTTTTAAAAATAGAAAATCAAGTAATGTGTCCCGTTCTGCCCCGGGTATGGGGTAGAACAATTAATAATGAGAATATATAAAACTAGAAATGCAGAAAAAAATAAGTTTACTCTAAATTTATTTTGTTTTAAGAGACCATAAAGGTTTAACTACAGTTTTCATTGATTGCGCCTTTTATTAAGCCTATTCACAAAATGCACACACTAGGATAGCCTCATATTCGCTATCTATTCCCGCACATTGGAACAAGCGACCCAACCTTCGATTGACTTTGAGTAAAATTCACCGCAATATAAACATCCACAGTCAGAACAATCTTCGGAATCACTCTCGTTTGTTTTGGGTTCTCTTTTCAGCTTTCTTTTTTTTTCCCCATTTTTCTTCAAGCTCTTTCCATTGTTTTTTTTTTTCGCCATTCTTAATTTTATTCTCTTCCTTAAATAGTTGTATCCTTGCTCGTTTTTCATTGGATACATTTTTCCTCCTTTTTCCTTAATAGCTGCCTCTAACTCTTGTTTGGTATGGGGTATCTGTCAAGACAGCGGTCTTCCCCCATTTCCGATTCGTCCTTTTCGCGCTTTCTTTAACTTTTGGAATAGGCATTTCTATGTCAGATGAAATATGAAACGAAGAGGCCCTGTTGTCAGTTGTCATCCAAGAGCATCCAGGAGTGTGACAACTAGGCTAATCAAATCCAAATTTCTTAGCCGGCATATCATCATTAGAGTTGCTAAAACCTCGCGATGTATCATCTAACCTGATAGGCTTGTCTTTTTTAACTGGCGTGCTAGAAGAAGGCAATTATAATTGTTCAGCTCCAGATATGATCACCTTTTCACTTAAAGGTCAACCAAGTCCGATGTCAGTTGTGTCTGCTGGGAGAAAATCGGTGTCCGCAAATATGGATGACTCAGCCATATTCCTGTAGCTAGGAAATCATTAATAGCAGTTTTTATTGTTGCGCTTTGGATAAAATCTGATCCAAAGAGTGTTGAAATTTGAAAGAGAGTTACGAATTTCCTTGGATTGCTTCATAGCCATGTTTAAAGCTAATCGCTGTAATTAAGACTTAAAAGCTTCTTAAAAAACATCAAGTGGCTGAAGTTTGTGAGGTAGACATAGTAATAAAACGCCATCTCCCTCGCGTAGTCTATAACCTCAATGTTCTTCTTGCGTGTTGAGTGGCCATCTAATATAAGAAGAACCGGGAAATCATTTGATGCTTTAGAAAATTTAACAATTTTTATAAACCATACAAGAAATAACTCAGCAGTCGTCCATCCACTGCTGTGCTCCTCAGCCCAACCTCCTAGTGGCAATCCTAACTCAAATTCTGTCTGTTTTTTCTTTCGAGGAAATATGTGCATCGGGGGCATGCAAATTTCGCTTGCCGACATACAAATAAGGCAGGTCACAGTTTCGCCCCTTTCTGAGAATGTTAACGATCCGACTTGACGATTTCCCCTACAAGCTATGAATTTTGATTGATTTTTAGAGTTCACTGAAACCCCAGTTTCATCGCAATTAAATATTTGAGAAGCCATTAGTTTATGCTTGTCAAGTAAACCCGTTAGCAAGGGAAAAATTTATCTACAGCTACTTTATTAAAGACCATGGCTCTTGCACCAGATGTTGCTTCGAGTTTCCGAACAGATATATGTAGGATGTCTCTTAAGGAATGCATTGACCCAATCTTGGCCTGCGATTCCATTTTGAAATCTGTTGTCAATCCCATTTCATAAGCTAAGTTACGCAAGTCTTTCGTTGTCAGACCGAATAACGCAGCTTTCATAGTTTTTAAGTAGTTAACGAGCTCAAATTTCTGCTCTTTCGTAAATACGGTTTTAAATTTTCCAGCCGTTTTATCGATATTGTAGTCAAGGGTTTCTCTTATTTTTTAACGTATCTTTCCAAAGTAGACATGGGAACATCACATTGGTTCGAAGCCTTCAAATGCTCAAATTTACCAGAAATAACAGCCTTGAGAGCATTGTTCATTGCCTCAGTAGACCATGATTGCCTATCCGTTCTTTTCTTATAGTCTCGAACCATCTGAAATCGAAAGAAAAACTTTAGGGACGCATTAAAAGCGATGTCTTACTTAAAAACATTGCGGGGCAGAATGGGGTACTTTACCATTCCGCCCCGAAGACACGATTTCTGTTAGGAAAGTAAGATCACTCGAGATAAACACATTTAACTACACTAAACTGAGGACAATTGAACGTGTACTAACTATAGTTATACTTTACACAAGTATGTATATCTTAACCGTGGTTACAAAATCTTCAGAAACTATAATCCAGGAGCAATAAATCACACAACGAAATCTTCACGTACCAACGCTCAGGTAAATTAGACTAACATGGTTGCAGTATTTGCGCAGTAACAGGTTGGTCTAGTTTTACTTAAAGCCGCTCGCTCATTGAGACCAAAAAGGTCAAACTTGATTCCGCCCTTGTGCCCCGAGTTCCCCTACAGTTAATATGTAAGTTTCATCAACATTCGTTTCATAAAAGAATGAGAGCGAAACAAGCCGAATAAGAATACGAAAGCATTTATGAAGCTTCGGGCTTTGGTTCTTAAAGCACGTGTTTAACAAGGACGGGCCTGCCGAATCGTTATAGTCATGTAATGGATAGAAGTTGTACTAACCACTCTACACATGAAACACTACAACAGTCCAAAAACGCTTCGCGTCTCGTTATAAATGCCCGTAGGCGATCCTTAACCAGGTATTCAGTGACATGTCATCGCTGCCACGACAATGTCTCCTATGTGCAAAAGCGTCTGGGAAATCTTCGTCCTTACTACACTCTGATGCAAAACTCACAGGTTTAGTCCATCTATTAAAGCAGTCTTCACCAATCCCCAGTGTATTATTGAAGAAAGCACGACATACTTTAAACTTTCTCCACGTTCAGTGTCGAGAAATATGTTGTCCCAATTTTTTTTTGGCTGTCACAGCTTTGTAGTTCTTTTCTTCTCCTCTTCACAGGTCGTGTAGTTACTATTCCTTGTACAAAACCTTTCTTTTCAGCCCATGTGGTCATTGCCCAGAACTTTTCAAATTCACTTTTTCTTCTGTCGTCTGAAATCATGCCATAACCAAAGCTCCTTGGACCTTTAATATTCTTTTGTTTATGATTGCATCGAGGTTTAATTTGTCTTTTTTTCTTTGGGAGCACTTTGTGACATTTTACTTCCAATAACTTTGTAGCCATGTACGAGCGACCAAGAACTCTTAGATTTTGATTTCAGTTTTTCTTTTGGTTTCGTAGTTAACAAATTCCTCATCTTGGTTGGCATCCTTTTTATCGAGATCCTGATGTTCAGCTGACGGTATATTACTTTTGTTAATTGAATCATGATTACCATTTTGGAAATTCTCGTTTTGAATATTTATAAAGGTTTGTATATCAATTTGAGTAAAATCTTCATCTACTTCAATTTCAACTGGATCCTGCAAACTGTTCTATATCATTATCGTAATGTACTTTGTTAGTGTCATTTTGAAAATCAGTGGATATCTGTTCAGAATTATGTAAATTATCTTGTGGATTTTCCTTATCCATGGCTAAATTATATCTTTCAACTGAATCAACATTAGTTTTCACTTCTTCAGATGAATTTCCACGACTTAATCTGGCATTGATTGTCTCCATCGCGAGTCCCTGCGCAGCAAGTTGAACTAAAAGACGACTACAACTGCTCATTTAAAATAAAGGAAAGAATGAAACCTATAATCTAGCCCAATTATAAAGAAACCTCTTGGAACAGGCCAAAAATTACATTAAAGTTATATTAAAAATGTATTAATTGTATCAATTTGTGTGTTTTTCTATAACTTTGGTAAATATATTTGAATGTTATCTACTTGAAGGCAGTACATTTCAGTAGAACATACTTTTTCTACTTCTTTACACTTCACTTCTCAGAAAGAGACTGATATTGATTCCTTTCCTTCTTGTAATATTTTACCTCATCCATTGTTGTTGTTAACTTATCAATAATCAAACATAAGAATAATAATCCTACGATTGTTGCAGAAATGTTAATGTTCATATGTGAACTTCAAGTGACAGACAAATATCGCCTATGTGTAAAACACAATACATAGGAGGTATTGTCATGGCAGATTTATCTGAAGCTGCACATAAGAGGTTTATTAAAACATATTTTTTTAATAATATTAGTTTCCTCGTACACATAGGAGCTTTTGTCATTGAATAAAGGCGAACATAACCTATCCGTAACCACTATAAAAAACAATTAGTGGTAATTTTTGCACATGGGTGGTATTGTCATGGCAGCAACGATATGTTCCAGCTGGAGAAAATATGGAGATGACAATTTGTTTAATTTCACTAATAGTAAAAATTAATTGTACATCACTTTCTTGAGAATTGTAAATATGCAGACTTTCAAGACGAGGGACATTTTCAGAAAGATAATGCAAATGGCCGGAATTAAAATAATTATATTCAAGTCGTTTTAGCTTAGGAACCTTATTTTCTGTGCTATTTTGTTTACTTTCCTTCAGAATTTTGAGGAGCTCCATAAATCGATCATCTGAGATTACAAATACCACATAAAAGGCTTACATCCAGAGCCCATATTGATCATATAATAACTAAAGCCCATCAAGGCATAGCAATATTATATCAGTTTTTCAAGTCGCCGTCACTCTCCCGAAGGAACAAGCTCAAATTATATGTGGCTGTGATCCGTAGTATGCTGAATCGATCTGAGCTCCTCAGTGACACGGTTTCCGATGCCCTAATCAAGAGAATCTATTCGCCTTGGCAATAAACATCCATGTTAAATCAATGGTACATGCTACCATAAAACAAATCCCCAAAGAATCGCCGTGTAGGCTAGGGCCAACTAGCTAAACCCAATACTGAATACACACACGCGAATTCGCCGTCAAGGGACAAATAAGTCCCAGCAAAAGGCACGCTGGACAGCACCAATAACTGTCAACAAGAGAGAGAGAGAGAGAGACAAATGCCACACTAAGTGTTTCTAAATATATCAATTTTGAAATGCTTTTGATACAATTACATGTTATGCCTACACACTTATTGATATTCAAGCGCTTGAGTTTAAGACAATATATTGCTAAGTTTTGTAATGTTGTATCTGAGTTAACGCAACCTGGAATTGACAATTCTTCTAAATTTACAGGAAATGTTGCTTGATCGTGGAATTGTGCAAAGTATGCAATTCTGATCGCACCAAAGCTAGGGCGTATGGCTTATCCTGCTCAATGCTTCCAAAATCACGCACTATTTTCTCGATCTTTCCTCCAAAAATGGTTAACGCAAACACCCTTCCTACTAGGAACTCAAACTCACAAATCACATAAAGGTTAACAATTTTAGCCACCTGACCCGTCGTTCCGGATACATCCAAATACCTCATACTCATGCTTTTTGCAAGTGACCATCAACGCTTTCTAATTCCAAAGTAACGGGTTAGAAAGTGACACTTTCTAAAAAACGAAATGCGAATCACTTTAATGAAAGTTTGCTCATACGTACTTCCCAACAATATATTCGAAAATGCGGCGTAAGTAGACCAAAATATACGTAGTTACCTGAACACTCTCATGACTACATTCTTTAATCACTATTTTTTAAAACACAAACAGGATACCAAGCTGGGATATTATCAGTCGCTTCCAACTTACAAAAACTACCTTTCGCTCTTCATAACTGCGTACTAAACAGTCTAGGAAATTATTTATCAGCTGAGATAATTATTCGTTTTCAGTAAGTTGTCTCAAAGAATTTATATTAAACGCATGCCCGTGCACACAGGGATGCACATTAAATGGCAAATAAACTACTCGCGCAAATTTAAAACTGCGTACTCTGTTTTAAAAGTACATTTTTATGCCATATTTTGACATAAAATCAAAACCAAGAATGATAGCGACGGGCAAATTCAGCGCACAGTGGGACAGAATCCCAAAAAACTGGCGAAAACCTCAAGCCGTTGTCTAACGGCTTTGAAATTTTCTATTCGGGGGTTTTCGGGGTCGCTGATAACGAATCCAATATTAGTTTTGGCAAAAAAGAAAATGGCGGATTCAATATGGCGACCGAGTGTATTATAATTTTTTTTTGTGCGGTGAAATTTTGTATCTGGGCGTTTTACATTGCGCTAATTACGAGTAAGATGTTAGTTTTTGAATAAACAAAATAATTTAACCGTAATTGCATCGGCTATGCACAAGAATCAGAAAGAATCCGGCGGGGAACTCGGTACAAAAGAATTGAACATGAAAATTAGATGAGAAAATATATTTTTTTATTGTACCCTACATTTACATTGGATTAATCTAGTCACATTCGCTATCGGTACGTATAGTGGACACGTCCGTGTTGTCTTGTATCATCGGGTACAGTTAAATGTAGAGCTTCAAACTACATTGTTTTTTACTTCGGTACTTTTCGTACACTTGAAATATATGGATCGGAGCTAATTTACCAGACGGCAAAATACATCTTGCATTGTCAAAGAACGGCTGCTTTTGTTTTCTTCTTGAATTTTTAACTGTAGGTAAGAGTGACTAACAGGAAGCTGTTGATAATGGCTAGGGTGGTGTTTTCTGGAGGATTGTTGATTAGGTTGGCTATGGAGGGACGGGTTAACGCCTTTTCGATGTACATTTTTACGGTTTGCTCGTAATATAGACCGAAAGGTTTGATTTTACCGGTTCTGTAGACTTGGTAATTTCTGGTCCTGGGAGGGGGGGAAGAGAGTGTATTCTTCTGAATAGTTTCCTCTCCAGCCTGATGATTTTTTTCTTTTTTGTTGTTGTTCTTATTAGAAAGGGAGCGGCGTAGAGAATTACTGGTCTAATTAGGGATGTGTATACGTTTCTTAGGACGGTGGTGTTACAGCCCTCTTCGATTTGTGTGTGTGCATGATATGTGTTTATTCGTTGTGAGAAAATAATGTTTTATGATTTTATGTCCGAGCCATATCCAAGGAAAGTTATGCGGGATTGTCAAGTTCCGGATTGCTCAGGGAGGGTAGATAAAAAAACCGAGAAAGAAGTCTATATGTTCTTTAGGAAGATGTTATAAGGGACAGGTTATTATGTATTAATTTTTTCAAAAGTTGTGTGTCCATTCGTGTTAGGTGGATTCATGAATATGTGTGTAAGATACTGTGTAGTGGTTGTGTTATTTATGAATTTAGTATTAATTTGGTGGATGTGGTCTGTAAGTGTGGGCATATTAAGGTCAGAATATAATTTAGCATTCTTATAGAATCTAGGTGGCCTATAAATTCGTCTTAGTGTGGCTGATTCGATTTGGTTGGTGCGTTTTAATTGGGATTGACTTATATGAGGGAAGTGTGAGGAGTTAGACTACGTGTATATGTTTTATATAAGTGTGTGTGTTACGAGAGCAGCCATACGTGTTAATTCCTTTGAGAAAAATAATGAATCGGCGTGATTGTTTCATTGTTATTTGTAACTTTTTGATGACGCTAGCCCATTTAAATTTTGAGTCTAGTGTGTATCCGAGATATGTGATGGTTCTGGTATAGCGAATTGGTGCGTTATTTATTCGTATTGGTGTCTGTGTCAATGCTTTTTGTCTTAACTTGTTTTTCCTGAACGCGCAGATTTGTGTTTTTTGTGTATTTGTGGATATGCGCCAAGCGTTAGCCAACTGTTGGAAACGTGTTATTTCAGCTTGTAGTTTACTGACGGTTTGGGATAGTCGTGCGTATGTAGACCAAAAGACAACATCATCAGCGTATAGTGCTATGCCTGTTCTGGGATCCTGAGGTTGGGGCGTGTCACTGGTGTATAGGATGTATATTAAAGGACTGATAGTGCTTCCTTGCAGTGTTCCTGCGTGCATGTTCAGAGTGTTAGAGAGTGAGTTTCCATGTTTTATCTGTGCTGTTTCTGTTTGTGAGAAAGTTAGAGACCCAGCGTGTAATTGTTTCAGGGATGAGTTGTGTTAATGCCGTTATGCCACACTGAGTCAAAGGCTTTCTGGATGTCTAATGCTACCAGGTCCGGTGTTCCCTTTGTAAAAGGCCTGTTCTATGGGTGTGCGTACTCTAAGAATCTGATGCTCGGTGCTAAGTCCTGGTCTAAAGCCTCCTTGGCAATTTGGAATAATATTATGACCAAAGTGTGTGTGTATTCTGTTAACTAATATTTTCTCAAGGACTTTGGAGATTGTGCATGTTAGTGAGATAGGTCTGTAGTTGTTGGCGTTAGTTTTATCAGTATTTGGTTTATGAAAAACTAATATGTGTGCATGTTTCCATCTTTTCGGTACGTATCCCAGATACAGGCTAGCAGTGTATATATTACTGAGATAAATTATGACTGAAATTGGCAATTGTTTCAACAGGTGCTGTGTTTTTCCTTTTCTTCAAGATGTCTTCAATTTCGTTAGGTGTGATTGGGTCTGTGCTAGGGTGTTGGATTTCTGGTATTGTTAATCTCAATTTTGGATTGTATAGGTGATTGTGTGTATGTATGTAATTGTTGACTGTGTTATAGTGATTTATGTCGTACTCTATATTGTGTGGTTGTGTGTATCTCTCTTGTAGATTTTGTCTGAATATTTCCAGTTTAGCTTCGTGTTCTTGTATTAATGTGTTATTATGGATGAATGGGGAGAGAGTGTATGTTTTGTTTCCTCTGATGGTCTGTATTTTGTTCCAAAAGGCCTTGCTATCTGTATCGTGCTTTTCATCGATGTTGAGTGTTAGGTTATTGAAATGGTGTGTTTCATAGTGTTATCATGTGTTTTACTTCCTCCTGTAGTCGTCTGTATTTTCTCCTGTTTTCATCTGTGTGTGTTCTGATGTATAGTCTGTGTGCTTGTCTTTTTTGTTTGATAACTTGGATTATGTGTGTAGGTAGTGTTCGGTTATGTTTAGTGTTAATTACTTTCTTTGGAACGGCGAGGTGTCTGGCTTGTGTGATGTGTGTGTCTGCTGTGTCTATGTCTTCAGGTGTTCTGATGGCTATGATCTGTAAATTGTCTGTAATGTAAGTTTGATAGAGCTACCAGTCTGCTTGTTTGAAAATTTCTATTTCTCTGTATGTGTTAGGGTTTCTTTGGCGCCAGACTGGTGTGATAACATTGAAAATAATAGGGCAATGATCCGTGTTTAAAGGTGTTAAAGTGTCACAGTTTAAGATGTTTTAAAACGTGTGCCTATGTATTAACATTTTGTCTGGTGATGTTGGTTGCTGGTTTGCTTGTTCTGGGAGTCTAGTAGGGCCAGGGACGTTCAGAAAGCGAAAATGGGTGTTCCTGACGTGTTGTACTAGAGTCTGTCCTTTTGCATTTGCATATCATTTAGTTGTGTATGGTGTGAATTAAGGTCTCCTGTTAATATGATATTATGTAATGTATGTAGATATGTTAATAGATTCCGATTAATTAGTGACGTGGGCGAACTGTAGTACGTGACTATGTGTAATGTGTAGTTTGTAAGGTGTATTTTACAGAGAACTGTGTTTTCATTTTGGAAGTTATTTGGCAGTGTTAATTGTGTGTTGGCTATATTCTTTTTAATGAGTATTGCAGTGCCAGTATTTGTGTCTTGTCTGTAGATGTTATAGTCTGTAATGTTGGCCATGTAGAGGCCATTCGTGAGGAGGTGCTTGATAGTTTCTGGATTTTTAGAGAACACCCGTATCAGAGGGGTATTGCCCGGATTATTTCGGATGCGCGTGACTCAAGTGAAGTCCTCGCCTTCGTCTATGAGTTCCTCCATGATATCGTCAGTGTCGATATCTGGGTTCACTCCCAAGACTACTACGTTGGCTTCCCTAGTAGCTGGCGGTTCTCTGTTGGAGTTTTGTCGTTGTGTTGGTGTGTTATATTTTGCGAATTTGCCAAATGTGCCTACTGGGATTTGGGCCTGGAAAAGTTTAAGATCAGCTATTGTGTTGAAGATGATTGTCGTTATTTTGTGGTTATCTGACCAGTACGTTATGGATGTTTCTATATTTAGTTGGAGGGCTAGTCTTTTTATGTGGAGTGGATTATTCACTTTCTCAGTGTGTTGTATGATCTGAAGTGCTGTGTTTTTAACCCTTTGGGGCATAGGATTTGAAGTTGGTGTCTGAGGTGTAGGTGTTTTGGATTTTTCTGGAATTACTGGAGTGTGGATTGGTGTCTGGTTAGGTGTGGATGTGAGGTCTGTCCTGTCTCGGTTTTTCTTTCCATTGTGGGAGTTTTGTGGACTCTTTTGGAAGGTGTATTTCGGCTGTGGGACCAAGACGTTCAATTTCCAGATCTTTTGTAGCTTTGATAAATTTGGCTCTGCTTGTGAAAGAAATAATTAGTCTGTTATTGTGTGATTTCTGTTCGAATCTTACGTCTTCTCCTACCCTAGATATGAGTTTCTTTTTTAGGTCTGATATTCCTTTCTTTGAGGCGTTTGTGATTGAGAATAAGCAGTTGTGGACAGTGTCAGGGGACCTACTTCTGTTCGGTGTCTAGTTCGCGATCCAGTAAGTTCTTGGTAGGAGAGATGTAGAGGGCTCCGATTGTTGTTTTAGTATTATGATAAATTTCGATTGCTGTAATTTCTATGTTAGTCCATTTATAACGAGGGGAGTGTGATTTATTGTGTTCTTTATTATTAATGCTGTTCCTCCTCTCCCGCGTGTGGGAGAGTCGGTTCGGTAGATGTCATAGCCTGCGATTCTCCATGTAGTTTCAGGGCTTAGTTTTGTTTCTGATATGAGTGCTATGTCTATCTGTTCTGTTCTGAGTAAGTGTGAGAATTCTAAAGCATTCCCTATTTGTGTTCCACTCTGGGATTCTTAGTGGTTTGTGTAGGCGCCTATGGTCCATTTGTGAATGACTTTACTAATGTGATAATGGTATTTAGCAGCTCAGGTTTTTCTGCTAATTTCATCAGGAGGTTTATAATTGTGGCAAAGTTTGGTGTGCTTAATAATTTCAATAGCCCTTCCAGACCATTGGAATTATTTGTGTCCTGAGTATTGTTAGTATTTACTTGTTCTGATTGTTGTGTTATAGCATTAGGGATGAGAGGTGGGAAATTCTGTGTATAGGTGTAGGATGGAGGCTGTTGGACTTGATTCATGTTCCAGAATCTGGTTGTGAAGGATCTGCGTGTTGATTGGGCAGGCTGTGGCAATGGGGGTGGGGCTTGTCTTGCTATATATTGCTGTGTCTTCACTTGGAAGATCGGACACTGTCTGTAGCTGGCAGGGTGTGTTTGATGACAGTTTGCACATTTTAAGTGCTCATTGGGGCAGTTTCTTAATGTGTGTGTTTCCCCACACTTGACACATTTTGGCTGTTTGGTGCATAGCGCTGCTATGTGACCAAAGTCCTGGCAGTTGAAGCACTGCCTTACTCCTTGTATGCCCTCATATTTACAAATTTTGACTTTGACGTAAGATAGCAAGGTGAGCTTGTGAATGTCTAGGTAGTTACCCTCCTTGCGAAGAATAATTACCCAGTGAGGCAGGGGAATTGGGATTTTTTTTTGCCTTCGTGAGTTGTGTTCCTTACTATCTGACGTATATGACTGACTGGGAAGTCTAGGCCCTCCAGTTCAGCCCTTATTTCCTCGCAGGTGAAGTTGGGAGGGAGACCTTTCAGTGTTATCTTTTCAAATGTGTTACCAGAATTTAATGTTTGGTGTTTTACCTCTTTTGTGTGAGTACGGTTGTAACATGTGTGAATGATTAATCATTTTTAGTTTTTATAACTAGCATGTTGTTGCCATACCGATGTCTATGCTTGATGCATGTGTACCTATCAGCTCTTTTAGAATATGTTCATTTGCGGCTCGACATTCGGCATGTATTGTTTTTATGGTAGTTTTAGATGGAGGGATAGCCGTGTTAGCGTTTATTGTGGTTTCTGTGTTTTCTGTTTGGAGGGCGTTGTATCTATTTTCAGTAGTTATTGTTGGCGCAGTGTTAGGGGAGGCAAGCGTTTGTCGTGCCGTATTCTTAGGTGTTATGAACCCTTCGTTGTCGCTGGAGTCACCAGTATGTACCCCCGCCATGGTTGATGGATTTTCTGGTACCATCAGCTGATGGAGGTCAACGGGGCTGGAGGAGCCCTGCCCTTGCCCCGGGTTCGAGCAAGGCCTGGGGCCAATGGAGTTGGGAGAAGGTGAAGCCGTGCTCCGTGTCCAGGGAAGGGAAATAGGGAAAATTGCCATCAGACAGTTTTAGGTTAGCTCAATAATCGCCGACGGTCAATTGCTCAGTGCGGTCGCTGTGTCGCAGGCAGGCTCCGTCCGAAGAAAACCGAGTTCTCGTTCACGGCCAGTCGCATCAGCCAGAGTCAGTCAGCTTGAAGCTCCACGATGATCAGAAATAGAGAATGCTCGAATGCTGAGGGCAAATAGTGTGCTAAAGATGACTGTACCGAGCGTATCTTTTGTTTTATTTTCTGGTTTCGACTACTATTTCTAGCGTCATGGCCCTTATCTAAAAGTATTTATCTTTTGGTTGAATGTCATTTAATGTCCCTAGGAGAGAGATCCTCTCTTCGGGTTTGAATTTTGATTTAATTAATTAATTTATTTAATTTGTTTATTTTCATGAATTTAGCTTCTCGGTCTTAAAAATGTATTTCTTAGTGTAATAGGTGTCTAATTGTTCTGTATCTTAGTGTTGTCTGTATATGTGTTGTTCCTATAGTATTTACTATTGGATTGTGGTGATTGGTGTAGGTGTTATGTAGATTTAGTGCTAGTGTTTTAATGTGTTCAATTAGGTATGGTAGTTCTATTGCATCATGGAGGGCTGCTATTTGGGTTTGTCTGTCAGCTTTAAGTATAATTCTGATGATTCTATTCTAGATTCTTTGAAGTATGTTCATGTGTCTTAACTTCAGCGTGTCCCCAGGCTGGACTAGCATATGTTATACATGTTCTTATTAGTGTAGTGTATAATGTACGTTTAAGTTTTAGTGTAATTGTGTTGGAAGTTAATATTGGATATATTTGTCCTAGTCTGTATAATGTTTTCTGTTTAAGGTTTTCTATGTGTTGTTTGAATGTGAGTTTTGGGTCAAGTGTCACGCCTAGGTATTTAACTGTGTTCTTTTATTCTAGACGTGTGTTATTTATGTGTAGGTGTGTTGGATTTGGACGTCTTTTAGTGAATATTATGGTTTGTGTTTTTTCTGCATTTATTTTGATTCTCCATTTGGAGAACCAGTTTGGGAGCCTGTTTATGTGTGTTTGAATTTTGTCTGTAGCTGTGTTTATGTCGTTATGTGTGTAATATATGGCTGTGTCGTCTGCAAATTGTGCTGTTTTTACGTGTCTGGATGTGGGGATGTCTACTGTGTAAGTGTTGTATAATGTTGGAGCTAATACCGAGCCTTGGGGGACTCCTGCTTTAGCGGGGTGGCTAGATGATTTTTGTCCATTGTAGATGGATTGGAATGTCCTGTTTTTGAGATATGTGTGTATGTGTCTGGGATGTTGTTCTGAATTAGTTTGTGTATAAGCCCTGTGTGCCAAGTAGAGTCAAATGCTTTTTCAATGTCACAGAAGACTGCAGCAGTATGTTTTCTCTGAAGATAGCCAGAAGTGATATCATCTACAAGTCTAGTTAGTTGTAGTGTAGTAGAATGTTCGTTTCGGAAAGCAAATTTTGAGTTTGGCAGTATTTCAGTTAAGTATGGAGTGAGTCTGCGAAGTATTATTCTCTCCTGTGTGATCCAGTAGGCTGATTGGTCTATAGTTTTGTGGAAAGAGTGGATTTTTTCCAGATTTTGGAATAGAAATGATGTGGGCGGTAGGGAAGTGATGTAGACGTAGGGAAGCGTAGAAGAGTTTAGTTAAGCGTACAATTGCTTTCCTCGGTAGTTCTTTTAGCGCCTGTATTGGAAGTTTATCTGGTCCTGGAGCCCTATTGTTTCCTATTTTGTTGACAATTTTTCTAATTTGGGTAGGCGTGGTTAGTGGGATGTTGGAGGAGTGAGTAAGTAGTCTTTAGTTTGTCTACTTATTTTCGCTCTGAAGTTGTCATAAGTATAGTCATTGGTTCTGGATCTAAATTGGTCTTCGAGCGAGTCTGCGAAGGCATTGGCTTTTTCAAGATCGTTGAATATTAGTCCATTTCTGCTGTGAATGGGCTGAATTCGTTTTTTCTTACTTTTGGTAAAACTTCTGACTATCTTCCAAGTTTGGTCATTTTCTACTGCAGTCTCTAGGTCATTAGTAATTTTATAGTTTTTAGTTAAGTTATGTATCTGTCTAGTTAAGTGATTTAGGTGCTGTTTGTCTGCTAGAAGTCTATAGCGTTGCCATATTCTTCTAGTCTGCCTTTTTTCCCTAATTAGAGCTTCAAGGCCTGGGATGTCGTGATTGGTCCTTCTTTTACTAATTTCAGTTGTAGTGCAGTCAGTGAAAGTTTGGTGTAGTGTATTTTGGAAGATTTTAGTTGCCAAGTCTAGTTCCTGCGGTGTTTCTATAGTGATATTAGGTGAAATGGAGTTAGTATATGTCTGTACATAGCCCAGTGTGTTTTATTTATGTATCTGGTAGTTTCAGTTCTGTGGGGATTTAGTGAAATTTCCATTACAACTGGGTTATGATCTGAATTTAGTTCATTTAAGACTTCTAAGTGGTTTATTTGGGGTCTGGGTTTAGTTACGAATGTGTGTAGTACATCGGGTAAGTGCCCCTGGTAGTGATAGTGAGTTGGCTGGTCCGGACCAATCACGTCATAGAGTTCATTTAGTGAGTGAGCTAGTAGGGTGCGACCTCTAGCATTTCTGATACGAGAATTCCAAGCAGTATTTTTTGCATTGAAGTCTCCACCAAAAATGAAGTTGTCAGAGTGCCTAGTTAGTGGGTCTAGTTCTTGTAGTTGTAGGTTAAGTCCTGGAGGAATGTAAACAGCACCTATAGTGGTAGTAGTGTGATTACAGTATAGTTGGATGGCAGTTAGTTGAATGTTTGTAAGACCCTATATGTTGACTGGAGAATGCTGGATAGTAGACTTAACTACCACCACCGTTCCTCCGTGATTCCTGGGTCCTTGAGTTTAATAAATATCATAGTTAGGAATTCGCCAGATGGTCTGATCCGAAAGTTTGGTTTCTGAAATTAGTGCTATGTCTATGTTCAGTCTTTGGAGTAGTGAGGCGAATTCCAGTCGTTCGTTGGCAATGCCATTGGCATTCCATTGTAGTAATAGTAGTGAGTCTTTAGAATCATTTGCTCTAAGGCCCTTGGCTTGTGAGTGTGGTTAAGAGTGTTATTATTGTATTTAACAGTGTTGGGTTTTCAAGAATTTTCTTTATAAGTTCTATGAGTGTCTGTATAGTGTTGTTATTTAGTGTAGCGGCTGGATTTATAGGGGGGAGGGGAGTTGTGGAGGATGCTGGTGGTGCATTGGGTTGGAGTCTAGCCCAAGGTGCTGGAGTGGATGGGATGATTGGTCTTAATGTTGAGAAATCATTGTTTATATTTGGT
Source organism: Diploptera punctata (assembly GCA_030220185.1). NCBI lineage: Eukaryota > Metazoa > Arthropoda > Insecta > Blattodea > Blaberidae > Diploptera > Diploptera punctata. The sequence continues at coordinate 714,744 of JASPKZ010001978.1, forward strand.
ACTTGTGTGTTTTGTGGCATGTTTAAGTACTCCTTATATTCAGGACATTCCCTGTAGCTAGCGACATGTTTCCCCTTACAGTTGACACATTTAACTTCCTCAATATTGCATTCTTGGACTTTATGAGGGCCAGAGCATTTTACACATTTGATGTTTTTAGTGCAGTAAGTTGCTAAGTGTCCAAAACTTTGACATCTGAAACACTGGGTAGCACCTATTATTGGTTTGTATGTCTCTATCTTAACTGAAATGTAGTTTTATTTCTAATTCTGGGACTTTCATAAATGTAAGAATCCAGACGGGGAGTGGAGATTTTTGCCTTTCGCCATTGTTGAATATTGTTTTTTTCTGTCTGGCATTCTTAATTGGGTACTTTTTGTGTAGCAGTTCGTCCATGATGTCATTTGGAGTGATGTTAGTGGGCAGTCCTTTAAGTGTGATTCTATGTGTGGGGTCTGTTCCGAAAGCATATGTGTGATAGGGGATTTTATTGTTCGTTAATCTGTTCTTAACGTGTTCATGTGCTTCCTGTGTAGTGGTTGTGATTTTAAGTGTATTGTTGTTGTATTTCATGTTAACCTCTCTTATGTGTTTCCCTGTGAGTTCAACTAGTGTTGCAGCTTTGACATTTTGATTTCTGCTATTATATGGGGTGGTTTTTTTCTGATTTGAGTTAGTGGCATCATTTTCAGAGTTCTCAGTATCTAGTGGTGTTTCATTTAGAATTTGGTAACTATTTTATGTTGGGAGGGGCTGAAGTTTATCTTCCACTTGGGAAGCTTTAACAGGTTTTTGTGGCAAGATAAAATTGTCGTCTGCCGTGGCCATTGGAGTGTTATGACTGTAGTAGTTGTCCAAGTTCGCAGGTATGGGTCCAATTTTTGCCATGAAATGGCGGAAGACGGGGCTGGTGTTGCCCTGTCCTTATCCCGGGATCGGATAAGGTTTGGGGCTTGACGGGAATTGGGATTAGGCAACGCCGTGCACCCGGTAGAGGGAGGGAGGAAGGAAATTGCAACTGTAGTTTGACAATTTGCTCAGGGACAGCGATGACGGCGTAGCAACCCGCAGGCAGGCTGGCTTCTGCTCAGAAGAACCGTTGTACCTCGTTAAGGCCCGATCCCCAGCAGCCAGAGTCAGTTTAAGCCACGTCGTCTCGTTTTTGTTGGGTGTCGGTATCGGCCGGCGAGATCTATGCGATCGCCATGGCCCGTTCATGGAAGGTGCTGGTCTGGAGGTGGTCGGGGAAAAGTTTTCGCAATGAGAGTAATCCTCTTATTGCGGTGTCAGGGTTGAGGTAAGGGTGGTTATAAGTTCTAGGAGTTCGGGTTTTTGAAGGAGTGTTGTGATTAGGGATATAATTGTTTGAAGAGTGGATGTGGGGAGTGTTGTGATGAGGGATAGGATTTGTTGAACAGAGGAATTTGGGAAAGTTGGTAGGTTCGGGGAAGGTAATTTAGGATTGGGGACGGGATCGGGGTTTCTTGTAGGTGGACTAGGCTTTTCTGGAGTCTTCTGCCTAGTCGGTTGTTGCCCTGGTTGCCTGGATTGCAGATATCTTTGGAACACAGGACACTGCCGATGGCTCGCCGCGTGCTCCATGCTGCAGTTGCTGCATTTCGTTGTGGTCTGGGTACACTCTGCCACTTTGTGCTCTCCAGAGCACCGGACACACCGTGTCGCCCTGAAACGGTGCTGCGCTATGTGTGAATCCCTGGCAGTTGAAGCATTGTGTACCTCCCGTCGGCTTCCTGTAGGGTTCCAGGTGAACTTTGATGCCAAAAAGTTATTTCATGTCTTCTTGTAGTCTTGTTTTGAGGTCCTTGATCTTGCGAAATGTGAGGATGAAGACTGGTAGCTGAATCTTTTTTTACCTCACCATTTTCTCGGACGTTTTTCTCAAAACAGCGCACTTCAAATATTGGCAGTTTGCGATGGCTTATTTCTTCGCAGATCTGTTGAACTGTGATGGATAGTGGTAGACCTTTCATTGTAGTCTTGAAGATCGGTGGTTGACCGTACCCGTGGGTGTAGAAAGGTGTCTTGGACTCCCTGAGGTGCTTGTACGCATGTTCGTATGCTTTCTTTGTAGTCGTGCGTATCGTGGCCCTTGTTGTACCGCATTGATACGTCCTTTCTATTGCCGGCAGTGATGCACTCCAGCTTGTAAGGAGTAATTTCATCGATGGTGTTGACCACTATGGGTGGTGGCGTTTCTTCCTCTTCGGTGTCTAGATGTTCGAGGTGGCTCCTAGTTTCGATTGGTGTTTGTGTCCTCGTGGTGCGATTCTTCTTTGCTGTGTGGTGGGAGGGAGAACCCCTCGCCATCCGGGCCTTGCTGGTCGGCTTCTTCGTAGTCGATCCGTTCTGCATAGTGGAGGCTATCCTCTATCTTCTTCGACAGCAGCGTTAAGCTCCGTCGGTCTTCGCTGAATGCGGTCAACTTGCTCTTGGCTGACCAATAGGATTTCGGCGTTGGAAGTCCTAACTGTGTGGCGAATTTTTTTTAAATAGAGTGGGTTATTAGGCTTGATTGAATGTTGTGTGATCTGTAGGGCTGTGTTTATATTAGTTGTGTTATCTGTGGCATCTTGGATTTCGTTATGTGTAGTGGAAATGACATTAGTTTGAGTGGGTGTGGCAGTAGTCGGTATGGTGGTCCTAGGAGTGGGAGTGGGAGAGCTAGTAGGTGTCGGAAGCAGGGTGCGGTTTATATTCTCTCCCCATGGAGGTGGTAGTGTGGCTTTAGCTGGGATGGTTAGCTTGGTATTGGGACCAAGAGGTTCAGGTGCTATGTCGTTTGTGGCTTTTTGGAAGAGGTCTCTGTTTTCAAAAGTGAACATGGTGGATCCGTCTTTTGTGACTTCCACCCTTACGTTAAGTTCGCCTATTTTGCGTTGTATCTGCTTCCTAAGTGCCCGTAGGCCCGATTGTTGGGCCTCTTGCATGTAGAATATGCAGCGTTATTGTGTGGTTGTGTGTTTGGTTTTGAGAATTCGTTGTCATGTTTATTTCGAGTGTTATTATAGCACAAAAAGTCCAGTCGAGCAGGACGGGTGCGATGCCAAGTCGGCTGACCGGTAGGGAGGTGCCCTGGGATTGGGCAAGGCCTGGGGCCGGACGGAATCGCGGGAAACGGTGACGCCGTGCGCCGGGGTGAGGGATGGAAAGTCGGGAAAGTAAGTAAAGTAATTTGCAGAATTGCTGCCTGTAAGCAGCGATGTGGGACACCCCTAGGGGTATCTACGTTGCCACGCCGCACCGAAGGCGCATTGTGGCGATACGGTGTAAATTGCTCAGGGATGGCGTAGCTTCCCGCTGGCAGGCAGGCTTCAGCTTGAAGATTTCGGTCTGAATCTATGAAGCATGACTCGGAAGACATGACGTAAGAGTTGCAAATGAGAAATGTACTTTAGGGACGCGCCAATGTGAGGACTAGTTTCTTTGATATACTTTTGATGAAAGATGTAATTGCCAAATTTTCAGTTATCTTCTCTTTAATGACTATGTAATATTGTTTACAAACCGCAGGAAATAGAGCAATATTTCCCTGAAAGCACAGATAATGACATCCTGAAAGCACAGATAATGACATCCTGAAAGCACAGATAATGACATTTAATACTCAATATTACTATAACTGAATGGAAACGGTGCTTTTCACATCGTGAAACTAGCAGATATTTTACAGAGTGCTCAGATTATTTACTTAAACCCGTGGGTAAATTCTCTAGCAGTTTTTATTTTAAATCTTGAAAGTAGTTTCCAAATTTATGATAAATTGTGGGATAAAACGTTTATCTTGTGAGTTTCGGTATTTGAATGTAACAAATTACTATCGTGGCAATAATTCTGGTATAAAATTATAGGGAATCTGTTTTATTGTTGCTACGAGTAATTCTTAGATCGAAGTTTCAGGGAATTTACGCGGTATGCCCCTCTGTATAAAGAATACTGTAAACATTATTGTAGCGGTATGCCAATAATTATCTGAAGAATGTATAGGCCTGTAGTAGAGTAGGGAATTAAAGGATAATTTTTCATAAGTAATGCCACGGGTGATTTCCAATTTATCTAGAGGATTAGGAAATAAGAGTGGCATTTGTTAGGACTATTTAACGAATAAAATTAAGCTGTTTACTCACAATTCATTATTTAAATATAGTTATTTTAAAATATTTATATATTTAATGTAAACGGCGATGTTTGAAAACGAGAAACGATTGGTACGCTTCATTTGCTTCTTTTGTTCGTCACTGCAATCAGATATTATTTATTGCCAAAGGAACGCAATATTATAAGAATGCACTCTAGTGGAGAAAAAATGAAACGCATCAAAGTGTATATTAATTCATTTCTGATGTCCTATGATGTAAATATGACGATTATATTTTTCTGGAATGTTATTACTTGAGAAAAAATACATTTAAGAAAGTGCAAACAGTGGTTTCTTTTTTTGGTGGTATAATCAATTGCTACAAATGTTTTTATATTAACTCCCGCATGCGCTACGTGTTGACATTCATGCACTATATATACAATCTGGTAGCCGTATTTATTAGAGCCAGTCACTGCAATATAATGCTATGACCTATTCAGAATGTTAAAAAGGAGGTGCTTTCTTTATTATGATAAACTTTAGTTGGTAAATTCTAGGGGAAACACGACTGTGATTGGTTGTAAATAAAAAATCATTGAAATGTGATTGGTCATTGACTCCCATTTGTGGCATGAGTTAAATAGTCATTTTAATCTGTAACTAAACATTGTACAAATATGTAAATTGTATTGAAAGAGGTGCATTCTATTCATTTACCAATGTACAAACAAGATTACTAAAATTAACAATAATAATAGTTTTTATACTTAAGCAAATTGTAATGTAATGTAGAGTAATGTTGTAATACATTACCTTTTTATAAATGACGGCAACAAACATGGAAATAACATATGGAAATAAACGTAAAGCATCAAAACATTCTTTAAAAAAGCCACATATACTGTCGCACCACATTGTCTTTCAAGCACTTGTCTGTGAACGAGGACTACGGACTGAATTCAGTGTTACCAACATAAAAAATAACATTGCCAGTCACTTAAAGGTTTCTGTGCAATTATATGTCTCATGACGTTTGTCCATTTCAATTAATTTCATTGACTACGGACTGAATTCAGTGTTACCAACATCAAAAATAACATTGCCAGTCGCTTAAAGGTTTCTGTGCAATGATATGTCTTATGAAGTTTGCCAATTTCATTAAATTTCATTGCATGAAATCCTGGAAGTAACGAATAGTAGGTTTTTACACTTAAGCAAATTGTACTGTAAGGTATATCGTAATGTTGTGATACATTGCCATTTTATAAATGACGCCAACAAACATGGAAATAACACATATGAAAATAAACATAAAGCATCAAAACATGTTTTCTGGTTCTAGTCACTTTCTTCCATATTAGTCAAATCACCTAGCGTTCTTTGACACAGGAACCACGGAAAATCGCTTGTACAGGTTGCTCTAAAATTCCCCTTACAAACTTCTAGGACTGATACAGAGGACTGAGTTGATAATGTTTAGAATTTGAAACCATGTCTGGAAACTAGCCATTTCTGCACTACATCCGTTTGAAATCAAGCATTGCCTGAACGTACGTCACCTGTCTCAACAAGTAATAGCTTTCTCGATTCGTCTAAAACGAAAATTTCCCTATCGAGTATTCCAATACTTGTTGTTTTTTTTTTAATGACAAATGTTTCGAAATTTTGAAAACTGCAAAAATTGATTGTGGAGGGTGTATTCGGGATTATATCGTTTCTCTCGCCTCGCAAGTATGCGTTACTCTCAGCATTGGTACTCCTCCAGTCGGTGAATCAAGATAAAACAAAATATTTAACATGTATGATGATCTTGTAGAAGATTTCCGTGCTGTTGTCCGTGGTCTTGAAGCTTGTAGTTCCCCGACGTTTCGCCAGAGACTGCGTCCGGCATCCTCAAGGGTTGTCTTGAGACTGGCAATTTTGTCTAGGAGTAGAATTGAAAGCGCAGATATGTATCTCTTTAATAGAGATTCTGTCGCCCTCAGACTGTTTTAGGGACTTAAAATTGCCCTCTTCAGCCCATTTAAAATATGATATTCGTAGTTATAATTTTGTCGGTGGGATATGTGCATTCAAGCTCCAGATAGTGCATCTCTTCCGCAACAATGAGAGGACGTAGTTTTAGGAAAGTCAAGGATGTGTTGCTCGGTGTTGAAGCTTTTGGTCTTTCTCTCGATGTTCTACGATGGTGTTGATGGTAGTGCCAAGTGGAAGACCGCCGCCGCCACGGACGCAGCCCAAGCCCCAAAACATGCGAGGCCGCCCCTCAACGCCTCCGGAGCCCGCCTCCAACAAGAAACTACCCTTCCCAGGTTAGCTGATATTTGATTTACGTGAAATTTTGAATTTTGAAAAATATTTTATTAGTGCAGTAAAGGGAATTTATAGTTTACTGGTGGACTCTAGGGTGGCACTCCGACATTTGTCTTTGCGCTAAGGGAAACCACCTAAAACTTTGAAGTTAAGAAAGTATATATTATAATAAATATTTCTAAATTTTGAAAAATAATTTGGAAGAGTTTTGTCTTGTCTTGTTCTTCTGCTGCTTCGGTTCTGAGGTGTATAACCGGCGAAATCACCTTGAGTGGATAATTGGAGTTTGGTATAGTTGAGATCTGGAATGTTTGGTGTTGATTAAGGTTGTGTGTTAAGGTGTGGTAAGTGGTTTTGATTGTATAGATCCGTGTTCATGTGTTTTATATGCCAGTTTATGGTGTGGTGTTTTGAATTAGATTTTGTTACATGATTGTTATTCTGAGCTTGGTTGTTAGTGAAGGTCCGCTTTTAGTTTTGTTGTGTCCTTCAGCTCTTATGAGTGTCTTCAATATGTTAGCTGATTTTTTTAGTTTTGGTTGATCTATCTTCTAAGTTATTCACTTATGTATGGTATCTTTTTTGTTAGTTTGTTGTTAGTATAGTTGTGGAGGTTTGATTATTTTGGATTTAATTTGTGTATGGTTTCTTTCTTATGTGAATTGTTTGTTTAATAGATTAATTTGATTATCATTTTAGGATGGTTTATTTTGCGTGTATAGTTAGAGTTGATTCAGGTAGTGGGCTGTTGTGTTTGGAAGGGCATTAAGGAGTAGATATTTGATTTTTGGTTTGTTTTGTGTTCGTAGTTTGTACTTTTTGCTTATGTTCTTGATGTAGATGTCTAGTGGTTCTGTTCTTGAAATGTTGTGTATAGCTTCGTTAGGATATCCTCTTGGGAGGTTGAGACATGTGCGTATAGTTTGTCTGTGTAGCGCATTTATGGCTTCTTTGTTAGTTTTGCTGATGTTGAGTAGTAGTGGAGCGGCATATGTGATGGAGGATTTTGCTACTGTGTTATATAGATGTACTCTTGTGCGCTTGGCAATTTGTGTGTTTTTCTTTGAAAGAAATTTAAGGGTGTTTCAGAACGGGGTTGTTCGTTTGATAGTTTTTGTAACATGTTTATGTAGACTGAGTTTGTCAGTTATTGTGATACCTAGATAGGTCATGTTTTTTGTAAAATGTATGGCTGTATTGTTTATGACGATTGGATTGTTATTGATTACTTTTTGTCTTTTTCTTTTCCGTTTGATTGCCATCGTTTGTGTTTTGTCTGTATTAATTGTGATTCTCCAGTCGTTAATCCAGTTTGTGTATGTTTTCAGGTGGTTATTTATGATTCTACTAGCTATGTCGAATCGCGGTGCACTCACCCAAAGGCAGGTGTCGTCCGCGAATTGTGCTAGTCCTATTCTGTTGTCTGTTGGTTGCGGAATGTCAGATACGAATAGGTTATAGAGCGTGGGGCTGATTGCCGATCCCTGTGGGGCTCCTGCTTCCATTTTGAAGTTTTGTGAGAAGGTGTTGTTTATTTTAACACGTGCTGTTCTGTTAGAGAGAAAGTTTGATATCCAACGAATTAGTGTGATGGGGAAATTTAGTTGGATGAGTTTCATTCTGAGGTCATCGTGCCACATTGTGTCAAATGCTTTGCGTGCATCTAATGCTGTTATTATTGAGGCATATCCTCTGTTATTTGCCTCTTGTAGTGGTGTGAAAACTCGGAGCAGTTGGTCTGTAATTTGTACTCCTGGTCGGAATCCAGCCTGACTTTCTGGGAGTGAATTTTGTATGAGGTCGGTGTGCTTCTTTATTATGATTCTTTCTAGTAGTTTTGAGATGGTGTTTGTCAGGCTGATGGGTCTGTATGAGTTAATGTCTCCTGGACTTTTGTTCGGTTTGGGAAACATTAAATGTGGGTCTCTTTCCAACGTTTGGGTATGTGTTCAAGAATGTAGCTTGCTGAAAATAATTTTGCTAGGGTGAAGATGGGCTTTCCAGATGACGTTTTGCTATTTCGTCTAGGCCTGGGGCGGTGCTTTTAGTTTCTTTGAGGCTAGTTTGATGTCTTCTACTGTGATGTGTTAATATACTTATGGTAGTCTCTCTAGTGGTTTGAAGATGAAGGGATGTGAGTTTATAAATGTTTCTGTTTGTTCGAAGTTCGTTGTTAAAATTTGGGCTCCTTGGGGTTCTATATATCCTGGAGCATGGTTCGAAATAAGTTTGTTTTTCCTTCGTCGTCAGAGATGATTCTGTTTCCGTCTTTAATTGGATGGTTTGTGAGTGTTTTGTTTCCTCGTAGTTTGGAAATGTTATTCCAGAATTTTCTTGGATTTTCTTGCCATAGCTTTTGTATGTTTTCTGTACTTTGTTTGTAGGTTTGTTCGTTATGTAACTTTATGGCTGTTTTGACCTCGTCTTGCATTTTTCTGTATAATCTTCTGTTGTCTTCGGTCTTGGTCCTCATGTAAAGGCGGTGGGCTCGTCTCTTTATTTTTATGATGTTAAGTATATAGGCTGGAAGTGGTTTTCTGTTTTGGAAGTTGTTGATTTTTATCTTTTTGCGAGGGATTGATGTTTTCTGTGCTTGTCTTACGGAGATTAGGATTTGCTCGTCATATGTGTCAATATCTTCAGCATTGGTAAGGCCTATTTCTGTTAACATGCTGTCTAAGACTTCCTGGAATTTATTCCAATCAACATTTTCAAAATCTGGTATATATTTGATGCTAACTGGTGATGTTGGTTTCCAAAGTGGTGTGGTGAGTGTTATTTGTACTGGTGCGTGGTCTGTGTTTTCTGATGCGGTGATATAGTGGGAGTGTGGCTAGTATTTTGTCTGGCGATGTGAAGTTGGTGTGATTTCCTTCTGGGTATCTAGTTGGGTTTGGAATGATGACTTGTGTGAAGTTACATGTGTTTAGTAGGTCTGCTAGATCATTTCCTCTAAGGGTTCGAAGTAGAGGGGCAGTCTCCTAAGTGTGGATGATGTGCGTTTAGATCTGCCAATAGAATGGATTTATGATATGTTGAGAAATGTTGTATGATGTCGTTGGCTAGGTTTTCGTTAGGCGGGACATATATTGTGCTGACATGTATTGGCCAGTTTGGTATTGCGACTTTTAGAGTTAGGGCCTCGTGTTGATTAAGTTGTTGTGGGATTTTTATTTCATACGCTGGTAAGTGTTTATTGTACAGTATTACTACTCATCCTCTATGTTGGTGGTGTTTTCTGTCTCGGCGTATAATATTGAAGCCTTTAATTGTTAATTTGTCTTTTTGATTTAAGAATGTTTCATTAGTGTTATTATGTCGGCATTTGTTTCGTCGATGAGAGCGTCGAGCTCTGTTCTGCTTGTGTAGATTCCTATTATACAGGAGGAGCACCATCTTGCTGGAAAACGATGTTAGGCTGCAGTTGTTCAATTTGTGGAAAGAAGAACTGCTCCAGCATGTCAAGATATGTGGTACCACGAACAGTTTTCTCGGCGAAGAAAAACGGTCCAATGACCTTATTATGTGACAAACTGCACCAAACATTCATCTTCGGACTATCACGAACATGCTCTTGAATAGCGTGAGGATTCTCCGATCCCCAGATCCGCACATTATGCCGGTTTACCTTGCCTGACAAATGGAAAGTGGCTTCGTCCGAGAAGAAAATCTTGGTCATGAAGTCAGGATCAGCGCCGAGACGGTCCAGCATCGTATTGGCGAATTCCACTCGTTTCGGCATGTCATTCGGCTCCAGACGTTGCACTAACTGCACTTTATATGCGTGCAGTTTGAGGCGTTTGTGGACAATCCGTTGTAATGTCGATTTTGGTATTTGAAGTTCCCGCGAAGCTCTTCTTAATGACTTCCGGGGGCTTCGCTCAAATGCGGCTTGAACATTTGCTACCATTTCATCGGATGCTCTGCGACCACCACCATGCTTCTTCAACACAGATCCTGTAGCTAATAATGTATCACGCCACTTCTTTATGCTTCTAGCAGTTGGAGCATCACGGTTAAACACACGCCGGAACTCCCTTTGAACTCTAATGATTGATTTAAACTCCGCATACCACAAAACAGCTTGCGCTTTCATCTGCGGAGTCGCCATTTTCACAAACAATTAAATCTAAGAACGAGAAACGTATCTTTGTGCCATCTACCGACAGGATTCGAAACTTGGTGAGTTTTTCTGTACTATGAACGTTGTTTTAAGTTTCTATCTTCAACCGTTTGCCAGTAACAAGCAATTGAAATTAGGTCCATTCGAGCGGTCCACCCTGTATTTCTGTGTATTATGTTCAATTCTTTAATTCTGCGAGCCATTATAGATTACTTACGATTGTGTCGGTCGATTCTGTTGTTTCTTCTATTGGTTGATTGGTTTGTAGGGAGTGATTGTGGTTGTGCTTTATTGGTTTCATGTTTTCGATGAAGATATCTGTTGTGCTATGTGTGACAGTAAATAATTGAACTCGCTTGTTCCATAATTTCCTTGCTGTGTTTTCTATAGCATTTTGTTGTTCGTTGGAAGTGACTACAACCTTTACTAGTGTTGTTGTGTATTTTATAATTTGTTCTATTAGCATGTCTATTCTTGCATCTGTGTATTTTTCTATTTTTGTTGTAATTTCCATTACTTTTGCTATGAATGTTTCGATTCTTTCTTCTAATGACTTTATTGCTTTTAAGACTGGTATCCGGTTTCTTTGCATTTCTTAAATATAATATTATTAAGACTATCTCTGTGATTATTTAGTTTAAATTTTAATAAGGATATTATTTTAATAATTTCATATTGTGTAACTGGAGTTAAAAAAAGAGGAAGATTACTGAGACTTATGCAAGTAGTTAGAAGAATCTAAAATATTGTTATTATTGATTGTATTAGCTAAATTAAATCCAATATAGTAAAATCAATTAAAGTATTAGCAATTTGTTGGGGATCATCAATAATATCATTATTATGTAATTTTATCTGTTTAATAGGATATTTAAAATCATTTTTAATACTATTTCTTTAAATTGCATTAATAAGTTTCCATGTATGTTTTGGATTATTAAAATTATTATTAACCAATTGAGCATAAAACTCCTTTTTTTTTTTTTTTTGTTTACGTTTTTGTGAAGTAACCAAATTCTGTAATCTGACATAATCTTCTTTTATAAATGCATTATTAGGACATTTTTTTTTTTTTTTTCCAAAAAAACTTATTTTCAAGTTCAATTAGATGCATCAAATTTTCAGTTAACCAAGGAGTTTTAATTTTATTTTTATACTTATATTTTATACTTATAATCAGTTGAGTTGGTATTTACTTAATGAAAATCCATACTATTAATTAAATAAAAATAAAACTAAGTTTTATTTGATTTTCATATTTATTAAGATATATTCAGTGACAGCTGTTTCGGTACACTGTACCTTCTTCAGACATGTTAACAAATTATTAATTGTGGTATTATAGTACATATGAACTGCTCTAGGCAAGAATGCAACAATAATTTACTTAATTTTTTTAATATAACAAAGGCGATTCATCCAAATCAAGTTGAGAATTTAACAGTTTATTACTACTTTTCAATTTATTTATTTCTACAGCCTCCAAAAAGTCCAACTTCTTACCATTATCACAAACTTGTAAAATTTCAAAATTTGGATCGAAACAATGATTAAATTGGAATAGGTGGTTAGCATATTTTGAATATTCTAAATTTCTGTTATATGCTCTCATGTGTTCCTTTATCCTAGAAATAAAAGGTCTGCCAGTTTGTCTTATATAGACATTGTCACATGTGCCACACTTCAATTTATATACACCTGATAATTTTTCTATAGTTATTTTTAAGCAAAATTTTACAATCTCTTGTTTAAGCAAACTTGACCATAGGACGTAAGTCTCCAAATTTTTTGTATAATACTTTGTTAGCTTTTGTTAAATGTTCATAAATATAGATATTTTGACTAGCAAGATTAGGAAACAAAGTAGTGCTTACAATTTTAGGTTTTTTTTTTTTTTTTTTAGCTTGAAGCATCTCAATTTTTATCCATCTTTTAACAAATTTCACAAGAATTTTATCAAAAAAAATAGTTGAAGACCGAGAAAAATCCTCCCCATTTGAATGCGGATTTGACCCTAAAAATTCTGCCCGACTACCATTTTCCCTGCGATTTTTCTTAATTGCAGTCATCTTTTTAATTTTTGGAGATCAGTCTTCTTTATTGTCATACTTTTTTTTTTTTCAAATAAGAGAAGTACATTTTACCATTATACAAATAATGATCGCTCCCATAATTTATTCCTCTATAGGCCTAAGGTCTTCAAACCAGTATTTCTTCTTAGAAAGACGTAATCAATTATTGAGATATGCTTTTTGCTTTCCAAACTGAAATGCTACATTCAATACTCACAGCAGCATGTTTGCATATCTGCGCATACTACGTAATAAAAGAAGTGGAAGGAAATTAAGAAACAGAGAAGGAAACAGCCGAGTAGAATTGTAGATGAGTGGAGGCCTCTTCAGAAAACAAGATGGAGCTTGCGTGCTTGAAGTAGGCTGCTAAATGTTCTTCATATCTTAATCTATAACTTTAGATCGGTCATCGTTAAGTTGAAAACTTGCTTTTGGAAGTTTGAATGTAATTACTTGCTGTTTAATGTAGAAAATCACTCCACCTACCGTTATAGTTAACATTGTGTTTTAAGTGTCAATTTCCAAAACTTTCTTCGTCCTCTAAAAGCAATGTTTTTAACAAAATGGAAAGATTGTTGTTAAATATATTTATTAATAATGCTGAAATGAAACCTATTTTTTTATAAATTACATTGTCTGGATATAAAAAGATTTGACGGTTTTTCATCAGTTGGGACGAAGCACTTTTTACTAATTTGGCCCTAATAGAAATCACTCATAAATACTAAACAAGGGTATATTTATTCTTAAGGAAGAGAGAAAGTTTAACAGCTTTTTCCAAATCTGAAAATGTCCAAAATTTAAAGACTTCAATTATTGATTGGTTTTGGTAGAATATTTCATGTTTTAATAAATGCCAATATACCCATTGTGGATATAAAAGTTTGCATCAAGCATAAATAAAAATTTAGAAGTTTTTTTTTTCGCATGTTCAGTTTTGAAATGAAGAAAAAAAAGCTGCTCCATTATATTATGCAAGTCCTTTGTTTATAGTAGTTCTTGTTGAAAATATACAGTGGGTTATTATTCTGCAGCCAGATCATGGAAACTTTCGTTGGTAAATTTTTCATTAACTGTAAAAATGTATTGAAATGTGAAGTATAGAGAATCCAATTAGCCTATGTGAAAGCCACTTTAGGTAAAGTTTTTTTCTTGCTATGTGATATTGTGTTCTGAATATACCTTACCCCTGTCTCAGATTGTATTGTTGCTCGTTACAATTTGTAATTACTGTATTCAGATATATATCCATACCATACGTGCTTCACATGGGCTATCAGTATCTATACTCTTAATAATAATGTCTGTGGTTAAAATTATTTCAATTTAAAAATGTGTATCTTATAGAACATAAGAATTCCTGAGGATGAAGCATGTCTTTGAAAGGCCTTACATTTTAATAGTGTGACGACGTTTATAACAGAAGTTATTACAGTTGAGGACTACTGTTTTATAAGGTACAAATTTTAAAATTGAAATAGGCTATCAGCCCATCAACTTGTAACTGTATAAAATATAATTTCCGCTTACCTTAAGAATGCTGTGACATGTTATCTTATTATAACGATGTTACATTGTTTGTAAGAGAGAGAGAGAGAGAGTTTACCAGCTGGCACTGGTGTAGTCCGATACTGAGTACCAAACTCAACTGCGGTTAAATACGTCCGCCGCCGTGGCGTAGTCGGTAGAGTCCCTACCTTCCACTCCGGCGACCCGGGTTCGATTCCCGGCGGGGTAGGCGATTTTAAATCTCCACCTTGGGTCTGGGTGTGTGTCCTGTCTTGTGTTTGTATGTGTGAATAAGATAAAAAGATTAACAAAGTTAAACAAAAAGGAAAAACAGTGTAAACGAAAGAAAACGAGAAAGAAAGAAATTTTAAAAAATACAGTACATCCTCTAATGCCATTCTTTGTCTCCAGTTGTTTCTAACAACATACGATACTGACTCTGCACGCGGTCTGACAAGTATAGCGTCATCTTTTGAAATAAACGTAATCTTATTATTGGAATTAATGTACTCAGCCAAGCCATTCGCATGCATTTGAAGGATGATGATTAAACACGATACAAGTCACGTTATGTTAATGTTTCAGTGTTTGCCTTTTAAGGTGTTGCAATGTAATTTAATCTCACATTAATTGTAAAAATCAATGGTTCAACACAATGCAAAAATTAAATAAATGAAACTGATTTTATATAAATGAAGCAAACTATTTTTGTGGGTACCGGTAGAAAGAAATGACGCTAGAAAATGTTTCTGAAATTGGATTGTGTTCGTTTTTAACCTTCGACCTTCAATTATCTATGCTTGTGTTAACTATTGCATGCAGAAGGCTTACCTGAGCATTGATTTCAATATTACGTTCGCATTAAATACTAATTTTATCTGACATGGCATGGAATAAATCCCATCAAAATGTCCTGTTGTAATAAGGATACACGAGAAAAAGAGAAAGATTTGTGTCTGTTCCTGGAATTGTTTCCGTAGTCCAAGCGGTAAGCACACCTGCGCGTAAAACTGAAGATCATGTTTTTCTTTAGTTTTATTAATATAACAATGCTCTGTTTGAACCTCTGCAGACCAGCCGTGTCCGTCAATACCTCCATGAATGACATCACTATAGTTTCTAGTATCTATTTTCACTGGGACTTTTTGGTATATTTAATGTTTACAGGCTTCTGAGGGAGTGTACATTTTAAAAAATGTAAAGAGTTTTAATTTTAAAACTTGCCAGTGTAAATAATTATTTATTCATATTGAATTTATTTGAACTAAGCATTTTGACTGAAATGTTGTGAAAAGAGTTCTGTTTGAGAACTGAATGCTTATCATGCTAGTTGTTGAAAGCTACAGCTAATTCTAAGGTTTATAAATGTAATGTTTTGTTTGTTGTTGCAAAGTGTGTTGATTATCCTTATTATAACAGTTTTTGTACAACATTAATAGATGTAAAATTGTAGGCTTTCACGGCAATTGTCTTGATATCTGTTGGGTTTGTTTTTCGGGTTAAATGGCCGTGGTGTAGCTTTCTTAAAACTTGACCACGGCCATTTAACCCAACAGGTATTAATAGATGTGTCACAATGTTAAATCTGTAATATTAATTCGTGGTTGTGTAACATTATGAGTTACCGTAAATGCACACCTCACTTTATATTATTTATTTTCACTTGAACTTTTCCAAGAGTATCGTCCCCACACTTGTTAATATAAGGTGTTTCTGCGACTCATTAAAACCAGTTCTCCACAAAGAAGCAATAAATTATCCCGCTTGTCCAACCTTCATACTCGCACACGTGCTGCTTCAGTTCCGAGTTTGATTTTGTATCATGTAGACAGGCGTTGCAGTGTACTTCAATTCAAAACTGCAAGGCGGAACATGGAATATGAAAATAGAGATAACCCTGACATCTGATGCAAATAAGCAAGACTAAAGAGAAAATATTGCGCCTTAACCGGGATTTGAACCGAAGATGTCAAATTTTACGCGCTAGCTCTAGTTATGTTAAGTGTCCCCTGCAGACGGTTTGTTTGGGGGGGGGAAAACCACGTAATTAGCTGACGTTACGGCGGACGCCATGTTACCGACGTCTCTTGCAATAGAAAGCGCCTTCAAAGTATTCCGGATATAAGTGTCTTCACTTTCCTCGGGCTCGGAGATTAAATAGAGAGGAATTTGTGTTTGCTCCAGGTTTCCCTAAGTAATTCAGTGGTAGAGCTCCAGCGCGTTATGTTGTAGGTATTGTAATAGTTTTCAAATCCCGACATTTTTCTCTCCAGTTATGTTAACCATGGCCTTACCGACTGCTTATCTGGAAGCATTAATTCCATCTCATGCAGATGTTTAGAATCATGATAAACATTGTAAAAGCATAGAAAGTCCCAGTGAAATCAACAGTTCAAGTTTTCCTAAGATTCGGAAAACATGGATACGTTTTCTCAATTCTTTGGTTTTTTCCTTTGATCTAAAGTTATGGAATGCAGCGCCCACCAACGCGAGAAGGGTCTGTTTCAGATACATCTTTATATTATACCGACCACCCTGACAACATTTTCCGAGTAAGGGCCTGGAGCCAGTCCTGAAACACCTTGCAATAGCTAAAGAATCATATTTTGTTTTGTAGATGTGCGTGAGACATGTAGAAAAATATGTATTTTGTGAAATTTCTAATTTATACTTTTAAAATTAATTTTTGATACGGGTTGAAGTTAAAATTATTTCAGTTATAAAGATTTTTGTAATCTTTATAATTGAAAAAAAAAACATATAATTTAGTAGATGATTGTAAATTGAAAGAGCGCGGGAAATAAAAACTTGTGAAAGTAAGCTGTGTTTGTCAATGCATATACAGGGAAACAACCACTCCTGTCCTGATGTTGAGTTTTCTAATCACTTCTTTGTTATCAATTCCTGTAATTAAACAGCTGCCTGGAATAGATTGTAACCATGTAATTTTGAAGTTATTTATGTTTTATTTATAATTAACATATTACAGCTGGGGTTGTTTCCCCGGTCCCAATTTCCATTTTCTTCTGTCAAGCAGTCTTTTTTCGAATCCCCTTCCTTTAATGATTTCCTTATTATCATCGTTCGAACTGCGTGTAGGTCTTCCCAATCTCTTCCTCCCTGGTGGTATTCGCTGTAAAGTTTACTTATGGTGTCCATCTTAACTTGCTTCCACATCACTCCATTTGTCGCCTCTGTATTTAATAATTGTGTGTTCCTCCTCCCATAGCTTCTCTTATTTATAAAGGTGCTCCTGCGCCATAGCCAAGAGGTTATGTGCGGAGTTACTAGACTTGTGCTGGTTCGAGACCGCCAGGGGGAAGAAATGTTCTCATGGAATTTGCGTCAGTGTGCGACCGTTGTTCATCCTGCAGCTTAAGGAATTTTGGGTAGCTACAATAAGTAGCGGCATCAGGTTGAAAAATGCAGCTACAGCGCCTTGTGTATCCGCCACTTGTCACCACTATACTGGCTGGATGATCGTCCACTTGTTGACACTAGGTCACAAGATATCAGTCTGCTAACAATTCCTCTTCATAGCACTTCCTCCTATTCTACTTCCTTCACAGTAGCCTCTGCCCGCTCCTGGAATCTCCTTCCTCAAGATATCAGGGGTTGCCGCAGACTTGGCACCTTTAAGTCACGCTTATACAGTTACCTGTTCTAAGAATTAATTTTTCTCTATATATTTATTTTTATACTATGTCATTAATCTTTTCCTCGTTTTTTATATATCTTATACATATATATTTAATTCGTTAAATTTAGAGTAAATCAAATTACATTATAAATATTAATTGTATTGTATTCATAACTTGTAATCGTTTATATATATATATATATTATATATATATATATATATATATATATATTGTAATTTAGATTTAAGACTATTTTTTTTTGTATTTTTTTAAACCTGGTTGAGTGGTAGACAAGGCCTTAACTCTGCCAGGTAAAATAAAGCTATTATTATTATTATTATTATTATTATTATTATTATTATTATTATTATTATTATTAACACATGTAGATGTGATGCCAGCAACCGACGGGTAGCCTAAGAGCTTTTGTGCCTTCGCTTTATGGAGTTGTTTGAAGTAGACCATAACATACCAAAGGTAAGTGTACTTATGTATTCACGGTTTGTGTGTCAGCTGTACGTTTAGTTATACAGTGTGTACATAAAAGAATGTAGTAGTTTAAATTAATAATATTATCGCTCAGATGAGGCGTAGAAAGTTGTAGACTGAAATGAAACAGGAAAGAAGATTGTTTCAGTTGTGAGAGTGAGCGGATAGCTTTCTTTTGTTTTGTTTCTATGACAACAATTATAACAAAGATGGGAACTCCTCAACAGAGTTTGGTTGTAAATCAGTTGCGACATTTAAAGCGAAAAGTCAGCGTAATCAGTAAGCTTTAAAGCGTGTAACAATTGAAAACGGCAGGGCGCATATGTAATCGCAACTCCTTTCAAAAAAACGTTAAACTGAAAATATATAGAACTATTATTCTACCAGTTATATTATACGGATACGAAACATGGACTCTTACTTTAAGGGAGGAAAGGAGATTACAAGTATTTGAGAATAAAGTACTTAGGAAAATTTTTTGGACCAAAGAGAGATGAACAAACTGGTGAATGGAGAGTACTACCTAATAATGAACTACATGGTCTTTATGGGAAGCCAGATATAATAAGAACAGTTAAGTCTCGTAGACTGCGATGGGCAGGACATGTTGCACGTATGGGGAATGAAAGACTTGCATCGAAGCTTCTTGTAGGAAAGCCAGAGGGAAAACGCCCAGTTGATAGACCAAGAATGAGGTGGGGGAATAACATTAACTATGATTTGAGGGAAGTAGATTATACAGGGAATTATTGGAAAACATTAGCTCAGGATAGGGATGTATGGAGAGCTTATGTCCGTGCGGCCATGAACCTACGGGTTCGATAGTGCCAGTGAGTAAGTAAGTAAGGGCGCATATGTAAGCGTTTTCATAAGACCATCCACACTGTTATTACTGGATTGGTCCAAATGATAGGGCTTGTCTCCAGTGGCCTCCTAGATCACGGATCTCACTCCATGCTATTTGTTTCCTTAGGGATTTTATAAAGGACAGAGTGCCTCCATTGCCTTCCAGCCTGCCCGAGTTGAGAAACAGGATTCGAGAAGCTGTTGCCATCGATCCAGACATGCTTATTAATGTATGGGAAGAAATTAGCCTACAGGTTGGATGTGTGTCATGTAACAAACGGCGCTCATATTGAACACCTATGAACTTGAAATATAACCCGGAGATGTTGGTCTTTCATTTAACATGGGTTTTGTTTTTGTCATAGTTACAGTAAATTCAACACCTTCAAATTAGTTATATTCTTTTATGTACACCCTGTGTATAGTGTGAATATTCTGGGTAACGAAATAACGGACAGTTTAGAGAAAAAAAGGGAGCAAAGACGTAAAATTATAAACAACTAATTTTTCAGATATTTATTCCAAGTTTAAAAGAAAAACGAACAAAACACGGCAATTTTCACCCCAACCGGTATAAAGCAAAGAATCCTGTAGACTCCACAACAAAAGAAAAAATACAACTATAACAAGAATTAAAACGTATCAACCCTCTAGACTGTCACAATTCTGTAACACGAAACTAATTTATATTGCACATACGATCTTGTCAAAATCTAGTGTAATGTGGGACACCTGGCAATTTATTTGCCACTCTGTAACGTAATTGGTATTAAATATACTATCGACTTTAAAGGAAAATAGGTAATAAGTAAAAACAAAAATAACATCTGATTCTAATAATCTCATGTTGTTACAATTTTTGTGTTAAGTAATGGTTCATTTTGCTTTAACATTATATATATACACACACATACTAGCTGGCCCGGCGAACGTCGTATCGCCTTTAAATATTTTTACGTTAATTTTTCCGATGTTTTAATAGTTATCTGCTACGGGGCGGAAACAAATCCAACAAATCAAAGATCATAAAAATCGGTCCAACCGTTTTTGAGTTATAAATAGTGTAACTAATCCGACTTTGTTTTATATATTTATAAGTCCCGGCCACGCGTTGCTGTGGCAAAGGTATACGTTAAATTATGTGGTAGTAAACTAAGTGAGAAATCTAAATCAGAAAGTTTTTGTTTTACACAATTTTTTAGTTCTGGTACGTTAACTACACCCGGTATAAATATGGATGGTGGTTTATGTGGAAGTGGTTTTGTTGATTTAGATGGACTTATGTTGTCTGCATTCTCAGTATCATCCATAAGTGTATCATAAGGATTATATACATTTATTGATGGAATATTTTGAGGAGGCTTTCTGATTTCATTATACTTTAGTTTTTTTCTACGAACTTGTTGGCAGTTTGAATTCTCGTCATCATCAAGATGTCTCTGTATAGTAATATCATATTGTGATATATTATAGTCATCTTGTTTTTCATTTAATTGAGGCATGGAGATTGTTTCTCTAATATTAGGCATATTATTATAACTAACAGACTTACCTACAGTTCTGTTATTCCGTTCCTTAGGATCTTCATATGTTTTTAAATTGACATTCTTCTTAAATGTAAAATATATGTCACATAGGCCTATACTAATTTGCGGAAAATGTTTGGACCAAAGAGAGATGAACAGACAGGTGAATGGAGAAGACTACATAACAATGAACTACATGGTCTTTATAGGAAGCCTGATATAATAAGAACAGTTAAGTCTCGTAGACTGCGATGGTCAGGACATGTTGCACGTTTGGGGAATGAAAAACTTGCATGGAAGCTTCTTGTAGGAAAGCCAGAGGGAAAACGCCCAGTTGGTAGACCAAGAATGAGGTGGGAGAATAACATTAACCATGATTTGAGGGAAGTAGATTATACAGGGAATGATTGGAAAGCATTAGCTCAGGATAGGGATGTATGGAGAGCTTATGTCCGCGCGGCCATGAACCTATGGGTTCGATAGTGCCAGTGAGTAAGTATAAAATTTAATATAAATATGCGAATATTAATTATGTTACAACACTATTAAAATGTTTATTAGTTTAAGAGAATTAGGATTAGCAATCAGACTTTTTGCTTGTAGTTTACAGGTGTAGCTTTTTTCATCTTTAAACTGTTGATGCATTTAAAACATTCAAAGTTGATGAAAAGTCTGAAATATAAGTACCTTGGGCTTTCAGTGTAAAAATACAACTTTCAAGAAACCGGGGATCCACTGGATAAAATTTCCCAGAGGTAAAGTAGTTCCACGTTCGGTTCTCCGGGCGGGGATTAATTCAGGAATCCATGTCAAAGGCTCAAACACAGGGACATGTTTCTAGAACATGGAATGTTAGGACATTACATAATAGTTGGGCAATAGATTAAACTATTTAACTCATGCCCCAAATGGGAGTCAATGACCAATCACGTTTCAATGATTTCTGTTTTACAACCAATCAGAGTCGTGTTTCACAAAATATTTATCAGTGTTATAATTACCATATTAAAGAAGGCTCCTCCTCTTTAATATTCTGAACATGTCTGGCCATTATTTTTCAGTGACAGGCCGTGAGAAATACGGCTACCAGATTGTATATATAGTGCACGAATGTCAACACATGCCGCATGCGGGAGTTAATATAAAAACATTTGTAGCAATTTATTATACCACCAAAAAAATGAAACCACTGTTTGCACTTTCTTAAATGTATTTTTTTCCCAGGTAACAATCCAGAAAAACATAATTGTCATATTTACATCATAGGACATCAGAAATGAATTAATATACAGTTTGATGTGTTTCATTTTTTCTCCCCTAGAGAGCATTCTTACAATATTGCGTTCCTTTGGCAATAAATAGTATGATCTGGTTGCAGTGATAAACAAAAGAAGCAGACGAAGCGTACGTATCGCTTCTCATTTGTTTTCAAACATCGCCGTTTACATTAAATATATAAATATTTTAAAATAACTATAGTTAAATAATGATTTGTGAGTAAACAGCTTAATTTTATTCGTTAAATAGTCCTAACAAATGCCACTCTTGATTTCCAAATTCTCTAGATAAATTGGAAATCACTCGTGGCATTACTTATGAAAATATATAAAACTGTAATTATTCCATTTATTTTCTATGGATGCCACACGTGGACTCTTACTTTAACCATCATCATCATCATCATCATAGTACATTCACGAATTTAGGTCATTTGTTGACCTGTTTCGGCCTCAAGAGAAACGCCATCCAGAAGTCTTTTGAGTGGACGTCCTGGTCTTCTTCTTCCTGCAGGTTGATATCTTAACATTTGTTTGGGTATTCTGTGATCTTCCATTCGATGAACATGTTGCATCCATCTTGACTTATAATCAGAAATTTTGTTTTCTAAAGATTCCATGTGTAATTCTTCATAAGATGTCTTCATTTTTTTTTTGTGATCTAGTAGTGTGTATCCTGCAGTCCTCCGAAGGTAGACTTTAACCAAAGAGAAAGTATTACGAGTATTTGAGAATAAAGTTCGTAGAAAAATGTTTGGACCAAAGAGAGACGAACAGAGAAGAGTACTTACATGATCTTTATGCAATAAGAAGAGTTAAAGCTCGTAGACAGTGACGGGCAGGACATTTGGCACGAATGGAAAATGAAAGAGGGCATGAAACTTGGGAACCCTCACTATGCAGCCCAAGAATAAGACGGGAGAATTATATTAACCATGATTACATTAAATTATACAAGATATGATTGGGAAACATTAGCTTAGCTTAAGGGTGTGTGGAGAGCTTATGTCAGCATGGCCATGAACCTACAGGCTCGATAGTACCAGTTATTATTTATATTATAGTAGTTCCTAAACGGAATATTTCTATATGGCATAACGTAGGAACTAAGATGCATATTCCATGGACAGTGCATAAAAAGCTCTTCTCTGTGATTTTTGCATGATGAAAATTAGTTTTGTTGTTGTTCCAAATTATTTCAACCTGAAGTATAATTAAATATTATAAAAATATTGCAACATGTTACACTAAACTGTTAATTTATCTATAAGAATATTTCAGTTAACAACAGTAATACAATTAGAAGTGCTCCAGTAAGACACAATGATTCCGATATTTATCCCCCTCGAGAATCACTCGGATCAATTTAGTCGACAAAGCAAGCAGCATGATTTGGTGTTGTGACCACACATATCAGGAGTTCTTCATTTGCTGCCTTGTTTCCACACCTAATTTCAGCCAACTTCATAGTGTCGTTGGATAAATTTACCGTTTATGTACATTTTTAACAAAATAATTATCTTCTGTAAAGCAAATAAAAATTAATTATTTCAAATTCCATAGAAAGGTATTATGAATTAGAAATACGGAAAACAGAGAACCACGTTATAAAATTAACTTCCAAAATATTATGTCAACTGAATGTAAACTTAATATTTAAACAAGAGTTACACTCACAGTGCAGATTATGTCTGTATTTAACAATATTGCTCAACAAAACACAACTTGAAACAAAATGAGATACTTTTATTTATATTCAATTGAAAATATCTTGAAGGAAAAATACACATAGGAACTAATTTCTGATTACAGCTGTCATTTTATATTTTTGTCACTAGACATCAATTTACGCTGACTATTTAACTCATGCCCCAAATGGGAGTCAATGACCAATCACGTTTCAATGATTTCTGTTTTACAACCAATCAGAGTCGTGTTTCACCAAATATTTATCAGTGTTATAATTACCATATTAAAGAAAGCTCCTCCTTACAATATTGCGTTCCTTTGGCAATAAATAGTATGATCTGGTTGCAGTGATAAACAAAAGAAGCAGTAGAAGCGTACCTATCGTTTCTCATTTGTAAACATCGCCGTTTACATTAAATATATAAATATTTTAAAATAACTATAGTTAAATAATGATTTGTGAGTAAACAGCTTAATTTTATTCGTTAAATAGTCCTAACAAATGCCACTCTTGATTTCCAAATTATCTAGATAAATTCACTCCTCACTTCGTGAGTCGTGAATTTATCGATAATTTGGAAATCACTCGTGGCATTACTTATGAATATAATTCATAGGTTCTTCATATAAACGTAGTGCACCACATTCATCTTCACGCTGGTAATTAACATAATACATGGCAAGTCTGCTGTAATTGTGATACTTCAAAATGGAGGTTTTCTAGAAATGTGATATAGAGATTTAAATAAAAATAAAACATCACCCCACATAAGTAGATATTGTTTGGCGTAAATAGTTCAATATGAGAAGTTCTATACAAATGCAATTTAGAAATGCAAATAAAAAAAATCATCACCCACGTAAGTACATGTTGTTTAGCGTAAAATTTGATGAAGTTGTAGTTAACGTACATCCCCATCCTTGTATTAACAAAAGTTTCACAGTGGTTCGTCCAGAAGAGTCTTGTGGCTGAGGTAAAAAATGAGCAGGATTATTGTCTGCACATAATGTTAAATTAAAAAAAATGCACCTAATCAATTCCAAATTCTTGGAAATGATATTAAGTTGCACCTGATACACAAAGACGTTATAAATTACAATGTAAGTTACCATTTATACGTAACATTATGAAGTGAAATAGTACCTGGATGTTGCCTGGAACCGCAGGTATATCCCCTCGTCACAAAGACCACGACATTTCACCCCTGAAATATTATTACATGTTATAATAATACAGCCTCCCATGCCATTGAAATAATAATAATAGTAACTCTAAAACAATAAAAGTATCCTTAAACCGATGAATGAGCCCCTAAAACGATCGAATTACCCGTAAACCTGCCACTTTACCTATCAACCGCTAAATTGTTCATTAGGATATAAATTTATATTTTTTTTCTTTTTAGTTATTTAAATAAACATAAAAACACATTTAATTAATTTAGGTGTGGCCGCGCACGCCGGGTATTGACTAGTACTTTATATATGTTTTTAATTCAACATAGTCTGAAAAAATAATTCTTGTTTATTAAAAAGAAAGTTTTTGGAGAATTTGGAATATACGATTTTTCCCGCATAGAATGAATTCAACGAACCCGCAGAAAGAAATTGAAATTTGAATTGCTATAACTACTAGAAGCATATTTGCCTCGCCTAAAGTAGAATTATAAAAATTTAATTTCGAAATAAGAGAAATTAAAACTTACCTCAGTTCTCATTACAGTGTATCGAAACAGTCATCTCATTGTGGCAACTTCTTAGAAAAATTTCGAGTGGTCCGTAGACTGATTAAAAATAACGAAATATTTTGTTGAGGGTTCAATGGGCTCTTGTGGAACAAAAGTTAAAAATCATTGTAAATTAACAGTAATATTGTTTTTAAAATGAGATGAATTAAGGCACATTCTTGAATTATACATATGGTGCAAATATAGTTAAAATAAGGTAAAAAAATAAAAGACTTTGAGACCTACAAAGGACTAAAAAAAAAAATAAGTTAAGCCAAAAAAGTCGAAAAAGGACAAAAAGGAATGACAAAATCCATCTTTTCTTACCTACAATGACCAAAAAAAGTATATATATATTATGTTGGACATCGTTTTTAGACATAAAAAAAAGAGTTTACCTCAACTTCCGAGCCCTAATTATTATTATAATAACAATGGAACACTCCTGCCATACGCCCAGTCATATACCCCTGGAGCACATAATAACAATGGAACACTCCTGCTATACGCCCAGTCATATACCCCTGGAGCACATAATAACAATGGAACACTCCTGCCATACGCCCAGTCATATACCCCTGGAGCACATAATAACAATGGAACACTCCTGCCATACGCCCAGTCATATACCCCTGGAGCACATAATAACAATGGAACACTCCTGCCATACGCCCAGTCATATACCCCTGGAGCACATAATAACAATGGAACACTCCTGCCATACGCCCAGTCATATACCCCTGGAGCACCCGGGTTTTTTTTTTCATTTTTTTGTGTCCCTATACTTATACCCCCCTAAGGACTAGGGTTTGCGGTCGGCTTCACTACCATGGACCTGCCCTAGTAGCAGTCTTCAACCCATTTTTGATCCTCGTTTCAACCTGCTGGTTCTCTTCAATTTCCTGAGAAACAAGAAAGGCATCATGTGAGCACAACACTCGGACATCCACAAAACAAACAATTATAAAAAGCACTACCCTGATCCACAAGACTCAATTGTACAAAATTTGGAACTTTTATAAGCCAAGAATTGTCATATACCTTCATTCAGTCTTACGCCAAACAATATCTACTTATGAGGAGTGTTCTGTTTTTATTTACATCTCTATATTGCATTTATAGAAAACCTCATTTTTTAAGCATTTTGTTATGACGAAATAAATATAAGTATATTAATTTTCTATATTTAACTGCGTATAAAAATGACCCGTTTTCACCATAAAGTCCATGCAATGAACTTGTGTATTGCGTAACGAAATTATTCATTTTGCATCCATCCAGGCTACAATATTCTTACCAAACAGTTCCTCTATAATGTTGCCTCCTCATATAACACACTTATAGCGCTGGGATTATTTGAATGACTTCCATGTACTATTGTTTCCAATCTCACCACCTTGTTTTTCTTCACTGCTTCAATTTTATTTTCAAAGTTAGTTTCCTAGGAACATAAAAGTTGTAACTGTTTAGTACATTTTCACAGTGATTGTGGTAATTGTATAGTTTCTTCTTCCTATATATGTAAAATATAATAGGAAATTTTGGACATTGTGATGAAGTGTCAGAATTCTAATAACTTGCAACAGTAAAAGCAGAAATTAATAGTGCATAGGATCAACTATGGAAACGCATGATATAAGCTGTATTATACATGACGGACACTTGTCTCAAAATCTCTAAAAATGTTAAATTGATAATATATAAAATGGCGATTCTACAAGTTATCTATTAAATGGATATGAAACAGTTCTCTTATTTTAAGACATAAGAAAATGTGGGTATATGAGAATAAAATGCACATTGACCAGAGGCATAGGTACAGGTGAATGGAGGAAACTATCTAACTGTGAGCTCCATGAGCTCCTGCTCCGGTGAGCAGGACATGTTGGACGTTTTAATAATATACGAGAGGAATGAAAATTTATTGTAGGAAAAAAAAGTGGAAATCATTCAATAGGGAGACCAAGAATTGGTGGAAGTTAGGAAGTAAATTACAGAGAGAATTGTTTGAAAATATTATATGTATGTATATATATATATATATATATATATATTATGTGTGTGTGTGTGTGTGTGTGTATGGAGAGCTTATGTCTGAGCTGCAATGGACCTCAGATAGTGGTAAATAAATCTTTGAATTACTCAATTTCCGTGTTTTTCATTGTAGAAATTTTCCAAGTAGACGTGGACGGCTAAATTTGCGTAAATTAAATTTGTGGAATTTGCATTGGGTCTCTCCTGTTATATACAGAGTCATCGTTTGTAAGATGGAAATTGAATCATCAGGTTTAGGAATGGAACACGTGAAAATTATATTTTGTGTTGTAAAGTATCTCGAAGCTTTGCTCTAACCATGAGACGTAAGAATGGGAAGAGAATCCTTCCCTAGAAAATGACACATACGGTTTTAGAATATATTGTGTCATAAGTTGGATATCACAAAATGAAATTCAAAATATATTAAAATCATAAATGTAACGGATTGGAAACACTATCAAAATAGAACTAGAAGTTTGTCAAAGAGAGTTCTGCAATGGAATGTAAAGGGATTGTCTAGGAAAAGTGGAAAACCAAACATTACATGACAAAGCACAATAATAGAAATTGAACAACAAGGAAACAGCTGGAACGTAGCCAACAATTTAGCAAAAACAAAGTCCGGTGGCGCTTTCACTACTAGTACTGACAAGGGAACTCTCAACCGTTGCATGCCGAAATCTACTTTGTAATTTCTTCTAGAGAAGAGTTGTGATGTATCAAGGTAATATCTAAAAAGTTATATGCCATTTAACTGCAAAACATTAAAATCCAGCGCCAAATCTCTCATTTAAACTGTAGGTAAGTAATACAAATCGTGAATTGGTAGATTGGATAACACTCACTACCTGCCGTGCGCACCGCGTCCCGCCTCGCATCAATACTCTTATTCATGTAGGGAGTCCATCTGCTCCATACACTGCTGGATTCTAGCTTTGGTTTCTGTGCCACGCAGTCAAAAATAATATATATATATATTGGACACAGCATTCGTACATAACGTTTCTCTGAGAGAAATTTCAAGATGGGTTTAGGCATGCAATAGTTCAGAGTTCCCTTGTAAATTAGATGTATGTAGGAATTTGATTGTTGTAGAAAGTATCAAATACGGGAATGTTTCTGATGTAGCTAATACAAGTGGCTCCTCTGATATAATTTAAGTAGAACGTATTTTGCTGCTTTCAAAATGATTCCTAGTGAGGAAAGTGATTAACTGTGCAGATAATATTATGAACAACGGGTGGATTCAAAAACTTGAAGGTATATTATTTAACTTTTTTTCAATATTTTCAATTTGTTTATACCGGTCTTCCAATATAAACCCGGACCGGCCTTACGGGGTTTCACCCGTCAGGCAGCGCTCTCTCCTCGTCCGCATTTCACTCTGCCAGCCGCTCTTCCTTGAACTAGTCAGTTTACTATCGTTCGACAAGGTGAGACGTCAGCTGACAGAGCAGCGCATTTATGTGTGTAAATGTTATTATAAATACGAATCAGCTCGTCGCGTTCGCGAGGAATTTATTCGGAACTTCCCTGGACAATTACCTCCTTCCAGATCGACAATCCACGATCTTGTGACTAAATTTGAGACCACTGGTTCAGTACAAAATAAGAAACACACGCGAAGGCGTACGGTTCTCACCGAAGAAAAATTAGACGAAATTGGCGAAAATTTGGAACGTTCACCACAAAAATCATTACCGAAATTAGCACAAGTTGGGATTTCAGTATCTTCTGCACATACAGCAACAAAATTGTTAAAACTCAAACCTTACAAGTGTACACGTGTTCATTGTCTAAACCAAGGTGATCCCATAGCACGTGTGCGGGAGGACAACATTTCCAGCATATTCTATAAGGTAAGAAACAGTTCAAGGACGGGTGGCAGGCAGGGTGAATTGCGGGAGGAAGAGACAGCACTGCGTGCCGGGTGAAACTTCGTATGGCCGGTCCGGTTTTATATTGGAAGCCCGTTATAATTCACTTGTCTCCCTCCATTTCTTAAATGTACTTTTGTTTATATCAGACCACAATTCTTAAAATGAAACATGGTTACAGCGCTTAAAATGCCCAGTTCTACTGAATACGTGCTAATTTAATTAATGTTCATGTTATTTTAGGGAAATAAAATTGCAATTTTGATTGCTTCAAGTCCGATGCCTAAGTAAATTGATATCTACAGATTTAATTATATCATGTGGTACGAGTAACGTGTCAACCAATGACATTATGTAATATACGAGATTATCTTTTTCATGATGTTTATCTTCTGTATTTTCAATCGCATATACCTTTATGTTATTACTATTATTGTGAATCTGTTCTATTTTTGTACAATTTCATACAGAAATATTAGAACAACTAGATGACCCGTTTAAAATGTCGTCTCCTTCTCTTTCTAATGTATATACTCAATTCTGTACTGTACTTCTATATGTACATTCTAATCCTACACACTAACTTATTTTTATAATTTAAATAAATTAGTTCTTTATTCAAGCAATTGCTGTCCTGGGCACTGCAACTTGAAATGCTATCCATTGTTATGGGACACGTCAGGTCACCCTCAACACAGTGCATAGTAAATATATTATTCAACTGTTTATATGTTGAACTAAGACAAAATGGAGTCAGTATATTTATTTGTCATTATACAATGTTTCAGGTTTAATTTAGCACTAAAAACAACCCAGCAATAAGATTACCAATAAAATAATAATAACAATAATATTAATATACACATTTTGCCTGGCAAACTTAATCCCTTAATGTCTCGTGTCCCTCTTAAAAGGGGTTGGATAATTTTTTAATACAGTATTAGTTTGTTACTAGGCCTAAGTTACGTATTTAAGTACAATAAATTTTACACAGATCGACAATTTTTTAATTTTTATCTGAGTTTTGCATGAAAATGTGATTTTCTGACTAAATCGTTTGCCCTGATCAGGAAACGGAAGCCTGTTTCTCTGCAGCACGTCAGGTTTTTGGACATTCGTCATAACCATCCTAATCGGACAGCAATTGTAGGAAGCTGGAGGCAAAATGGAACAAATAAAATGGTAAGAAAGTAATATGGGAGAAATGATTTGATGTCACAAAAGCAAATACAGTGGTGTCAACACTTACTTTGCATTGGCGTTTGTCTGTGCATGTTAATTTGATGTCTTTCTGTTTTTGTGTTACTTGTCCTGTATGTTTGATACCCCAGCAGTAATCAGCCGTCATGTTTATTCCCCAGCGACCTTGACAACGATGTTCCAGATTTTTAAGTTCCTGCTGTGTCGGCAAAATAATCCTGCAAATTGTCTAAGTGCGACATTATAAAATATAGTTTTAAGCTCACCTCGCATCCTAACTGATTGAATTTCTCTGGCATATCTTCCACTACTTCAGGCTGCTTATTCTGGCCAAGTAAACGATACACAACTGTTTAAAACTTCTCCATGCTTGCTGTTCTAGTGTTCATCAGATATCAACTGGTTCAACAAATGTCCCTTTATTTTTAACTTTGCAGTTGATGGATTTGGGAATTGATTATACAGGTATTGGAAACAGTTTCCTGTTTTGTCCAATGCCCTCACATAATTTGACGAAAATAAAAGTGATGTGGATCTACCAAATGGTCATTCATAATTTTCTTCGATTCTGCTAGTTGGTTCTACCTCATAGGCCACCCTCTCATACTTCAATGCTCTTTATATGCTCTACTGTCCCATTTATCACATGTAGCAAGGCATCTTAGTGCGGAATGTTTGTGGCCGAGATGAACGCCAATCACATTAATTCACTGGTGTTCACATTTCGAAGGAGTACTTTCATTGCACTGTACGTCTCTTTTAGGTGTAGTCAATCTGTAACTGGAATTGATGCTAGTTCATTTCCAATGTGTTGCAATACGGCTTATAAATTACTCTACATAACTGCAGTAAATAGCTCGCAGAAGGTTGGGGGAGAAATAGCTGTGCAGAGAAAATACAAAAAACTGTTATCATTTTCATGTTCAGGAGAGATAAAAGGACAGGTGAATTGAGAAGACTGTATAACATCATCTTTGTGAGAAACTCTTTGTAATATGAACATATAAGTTTCGTAGACTGCGATGGGCCGAATAGGAAATGGAAGAAGGACATTTTAGAAAAAACATGAAAGGAAGTGTCCAGTTATTAGCCCAATAATGAGAGAGAAAATATTTGTTTTGAGTAAAGTGAATTGTACAGGGAATGATTGGAAAACTTTAGCTCATGTTTGCGCTGCCAGAGGCATCATTTAGTTCTGATATTAGATAAAGCCCAGGTCTATCTGCAGAACATATAACGTTAAATGATATACGCGTACTACCACAGTTTCAAAATTTTATTTCTCAGGAAGGCATTAGTGTTATACGTGCTTATTAAAAATACATTTTTTTAATTTAATATGTTTGTCGCTAAATTAATAACTAAAATACTAACTCTCTGACAATTTCAAACTTATAGGTTCATGGACATAAGCTCTCCAAACATCCCTATTCCGATCATCCACTTTATAATTTACCTTCCTCAAATCAAGGCTAATATCATTCTCCTACTTCTTTCTTCGCCTCACTAAAGGACATTTTACCTCTGATTTTCCTACTATGAGTTTTCATGCTTCTGTTTAATTCCCCATTCGTGCCACACGTCCTGCTCCCCCGCAGTCTCTTATTACATCTGGGTTTCCATAAAGATCATGCAGCTCGCTGTCAGATGGTCTTCTCATTCATCTGTCTGTTAGTCTCTCTTTGTTCCAAAAATGTTTCAACAATTTATTTATAAATATAATCGCAATATTTTCTTCTCCCTTAAAGTTATAGTCATTGTTTCGGTATTTGTTTCATGTAACAGTTTTATATACTTTCAGCTTTTTTACAAGAATCCCTTTAATCCGTAATACATAGCACCCATTTCTAGAATGGGGACTGTGTTTAAATTATTTCAGCACCTTGTGCCTGTTTGTAATTTTGTCCCAGGTATTTCACTTCAGTCACATCTTCAAAATTTCCCTATTTACCATTAACTTTCTTTTTCCATTATATAATGTATTTCTAATTTTAAACTGATATTTAGTTTTATTGATGTTTACTTCCAGCCCCTATGCCCTAGTGTCACTATTAGTCATTCAAAATATCTCTGCAGGCGGAAGAATTACGAAGCTGCGTTTGTTGCTACAAGTGACGTCATATAAGACAGTGTATACTGTCAGCGTCCCACGTCCCATTCCCCTCTGCACTCATAGATATTACCCGTTTAAGGAGTAAGTGCAGTTTTTTGACGGAGGGCACTGCAGTCGTGTTATGCAGGAATAGAACACGTGACACTGCTATCTATGAGTACAGAGGGGAATGGGACGTTGACAGTATACACTGCCTTATGTGACGTCACGTGTAGCAACAAACACAGTTTCATATTTCTTCCGCCTGCAGAGATATTTTGAATGACTAATAGCAGTGTCACGTGTTCTATTCCTGCATAAACACGACTGCAGTGCCCTCCGTCAACAACTGCACTTACTCCTTAAACGGGTAATAAATAGAATGTGCTTGTTGGCCCGTAGTATCTCCTCGATATCGCCCAATAATGTTACATCATCAGCATATACTAACAGCTTATTCATACCATAGAGTTGTACCCCTTCTTTATTCTCTAAAGATTTGATGACATGCTCTAGTACAAAATTGAAAAATAAATAAATAAATAAATAATATAGAATTTAAAACGTATCTGAAGACTGTTTGCCTACCTCTGTGTCATTTAGACACGTTCGAATTGTGCCCTTGATAATGTTGACATAATTTCTAATGGAATTTAGATGATATCTGACTTGAAGAGAGGCAACTTGGAAAAGTTGTACATTAATATCTTGTAATGTGTTCCTCACAGAGCATAAACTGTAGACACAATCAGTCACATGAACATGCAGATTGTAGTTAAAGTATTAATTAACCAGGGTAACCCGATACCTGCAGTTATTCAACACGATGTTACCCAGTTGAAAATAAAACAACATGAAAAATGTTAAAAACAGCAATCCAGTTAACATGGACAATGTTCTAAAGACATGCTTGTATGAAAATATTTGAGAAATCAATGCATGGACATTGAAAGGCCTCGTGACCTTGTGGTCAGCGTTCCAGATGCTCCGGGGTTAGATTCCCGAACTTGGACATCAGGTTTTTTTTTTCTCTAAACAGAATTAAGGCGCTTTCCTTCAGGGTCTGTGTGTGAATATGTTGAAAGAAAAAGTATTGAGTATGGATTACATTCATCAGTATCAAATCAACTGTCAAGAGCTTGTGGACCGCGTGTCCAGATCCAGGATCCCTAAGACAATTTTGATAAATACAGATCAAATGGTAAAACATCTTTGAGATGGCCCAGGTAGAGATGGTTGGAAGAAAATTTGTCCATCGTAACTATACTTTCAGAACTATGACACGAAAAGAAAAAGAAGAAGATAAAAATATTAAGAAAAAGTTACAATAACGCCATGCCAGGAGAGAATACCAGAATGCCGAAAATTACAACGTGGTGGTATTGAATAAAAAAAAATCTTTCATCTTTTAAATGGAACTAACTTACCTTGTATTTAATTCACATCCCCGTTTAAAACTTTTACGTTGTTAAGCAAAATATTTTGATCGTGTTGTTTTCCTCAAAAGAACGCTTTTATATCAAAACAAATTTTGAAATATAATTTATGCCGTAACCACGTGATCCTAACGGTATTGTTGAACCGCGACGTTCAAATGTCTTAGCTTATTTTATTGTCTGATTTTTCGCATTATTACTTAAAAATATCCACCGGTGTGGTCTCGAGGTAGCGTGCTGCCTTGTCACACAGCGGACCCGGGTTCGATCCCCGGTCGGGGCAGTTTTTCTGGGTGAGGTTTTCATCGGGGTTTTTCCTCACCTGTAAGACAAATGTCAGGAAAACTTTAAGGCCCAAACGGTCCCCGAAATCATATGGCCATCATCATCCTTATCATTATCATCATCACCACCATCATCCTTCACCGGTGTGGAAAGCAACGGGAAGCTACCACGCCTACACAATTCCCTAGTAAAGCTGCAAGCATAGCATGAAAATGCTATGATTGCAGTGAAGGACCTGCCTTCGGGCAGAATTACTATGGATGGACTTAAAAATGTAACAAGAATTCCATACGTAATACAACAGGTCTGTAGTAATGTAGGTAGCAAAAACGTATTTATCCATTATGAATTTTACAAGTAATCTATCAAGAATTTTACGATTTACGCAAAATAATACAAAACAAATATTAGTCATTTTTGTCAGTTAATATCAAAGCAATATTAGGCGAATAAATAAAGACTGGATATGGAGGAGGAATGTAATATAAGCTACTCGGAGATCAGCGCCCCTAGCGTTAAATAAATAAATTAGTATGTTATATTTAGGATTTGCTGTATTAGCTTTTTCCATGTATTAACCCAACTGGGGTAAAATTTTCCGGAGGTCAAATAGTCCCCCATTCGGTTCTCCGGGCGGGGACTACTTCAGGGAACCCATGCCAAAGGCTCAAACACAGGGACATGTTCCTAGGAACATGGAATGTTAGGACTTTATACAATAGCGGGGCACTAGAGATATTAACGCGGGGATTAGGTAAATCGCCCTTGGATATAATCGCTTTACAGGAAGTTAGATGGCCAGGAGAAGGTAGTCAGGAATCAGGAAGTTTTGCATTATACTACGGGGGTGCAGAAAGACCTGCATTTGGAACGGGCTTTTTAGTCAGAAGGAGGATCCTATCCGCTATCCGAGATATTAAGTTTGTTAGTGATAGGATATCATACATAATTCTAAAGGGTAAACGACATGATTTTATAATTGTAAATGTACATGCCCCCACAGAAGATAAAGATGACAAGATCAAGGATGAGTTCTATGAAGAATTAGAATGCTTATTTGATAGCCTTTCACGATATCACATGAAAATTATCTTAGGAGATTTTAATGCAAAAGTGGGGCGGGAAGATATATTCAAACCAACAATAGGCAAATTCAGTCTTCATGAAGATAGTAACGACAACGGAGTTAGATTAGTTACATTTGCCACATCAAAGAATCTCATTGTTAAGAGCACAACATTTCAGCATAAGGATATTCATAAATACACCTGGACGTCCCCAGATGGAGAAACTCGGAGCCAGATTTTTTTTTTGTGATCCCACAACAGGCCCGGAGGCCCTTGGGGTAGTAGGAGGTTAGGGCTCCCACTTTTTCTAGACAATCGGCACTTTATGTCAGCCGGGTTGTCAGCCCTGCGTGACGACCGCCTTTACCCCCAGAACAAGCGTCTGGTACTCATTTCCGTTAGAGGCTGAGTCGACCCCAGGGCCATAGTGCCGCCAAGGGTTTGGGTCAGTTTAAAAATCCTGACCCCAACGGGACTTGAACCCTCGACCCTCCGGCTTGTAGCTCAGTGCCTTAACCACTACGCTACGGCGTGCCCCCACTCGGAACCAGATAGATCATGTATTAGTGGATAAACGCTGGCACAGTAGCATAATCGATGTTAGATCAGTTAGAGGGACAGACTGCAATTCAGATCATCATCTGGTCAAGTGAAAATCAGACAACGGCTATCGCTTATGAGAGGAACAAACGTTAAAGATGATTCTGTAAAATATGCATTAAACAACTTGAAAAATGATGAAATGCGACAAGAATACCAAATCAAAATTGCTAATAGATTTGAAGTACTGGAATCTTCAGATGACAATGTGGCAAACGAAGAAGAAACTGATATAAATAAAGAATGGGAGACTATAAGAGAGATACTATTAAATTGTCAGCATCAGAAAGCATTGGTTGTTTAAAAAATAGGCAAAACAAGAAATGGTTTGATGAGGAATGTGCCGACATTGTAAAGAAAAGAAAGCTAGCAAAAATGAAATGGTTACACTAGCCAAATGAGGTAAATTTAGAGCAATTGGGTAGTGTTAGACGGGAAACCACCAAGTTACTAAAGAGTAAAAAGAGGGAATATTTGAGAGAGAAGATTAATGATCTTGAAATGAATGGAAAAAATAGGAACATTAGAGAATTATATCAGGGAATTAGTATAGAGAAGAAAGCGTTTCAGGCTAGAACAAACATAATTCGGAATGAAAATGGGGATATGATTTCAGATTCCAGGAGTATATTAAATAGATGGAAAAGTTACTTTAAACAGCTATTAAATGTACATACAGAACAGGACATTGAGGAGGATAATTTACAGACAGCAGAAATGCTAGTCGCAGAGCCAAGTACATTAGAGGTTGAAATGGCGATTGAAAAATTGAAGATATATAAAGCATCAGGTTCAGATGAGATCCCAGCAGAACTGATAAAATCAAGGGGAGAAAAATTGATGGACAAGATACGCTGGTTGCTTAGTATGATTTGGGAAAAAGAAGCTCTTCCAGATGAATGGAAAGAATCAACCATCGTACCAATTTATAAGAAAGGAGATAAAACTGATTGCAACAACTACAGGGCCATCTCATTACTTTCAACTTCGTACAAAATTCTAACAAATATATTAGTAAGCAGACTTACTCCCTATATTGATGACATTCTAGGAGATCATCAATGTGCATTTAGAAGAAACAGGTCTACAACAGATCAGATTTTTAGTATAAGACAGATTTTAGAAAAGAAATGGGAATATAGTGGTACTGTACATCAACTATATGTAGACTTCAAAAAAGCATATGATTCAGTTAAGAGGGAGAAGTTAAATAGTATCCTGCTGGAGTTCGGAATTCCTAAAAAGTTAGTTAGACTATACGAATGTGTCTAAATGGCACAAAGAGTAGGGTGCGTGTAGGCAAAGAGTTTTCGGACACTTTTGAAATCCAGAATGGGTTGAAGCAAGGAGATGCACTATCTCCTCTACTATTTAATTTTGTACTAGAGCATGAGTAGAAAGATGAATGAGTATATATTACTTAAATTTGTATTCAATTATAGTTATATATGATTTTGTTTCCACTGCAATCCAAAAAACAACCGGTAGCCGGTGATATTGGTATTTTGTCAATTATAATGTTAAGAGAGTAGGAAAGATAAGTGTTTGAGAAAAAAATGCTTATGAATGTTTAGAGAAATATAGAGGAAGAGATAAGTAAATGGAGAAAATTACATAACGATGAGCAGGATAATCTAAGATATAATATGAACTGTGTAATTATCACAGATTGTAATTGGCAGGACATGTGGTGTCATGAAAATGTCTTGTAAGAAAACCAGAGAGGAAATGAGGCCAAGAATAAGGTAGATGTGGAGGACAATACGTAGTGACAATGGCGTGCCTTAATGAATTCATTAGTTCTTTAAGTCATACAGTTAGTTATTTTTCGTTAGTTTGTTTGTTAGTGTTGATGTAATTGATTGTTACACACTTATTTCATTTAATTTGTTTGCGTTAATTCTTTAGCATTATAGCGGACGCCATATAGCATAGCTAATTAAGGCAATAAGCTACAGATAGAAGTTCAGGTGTTCGAGTCTAGCGGGGTCGGGGTTTTTAAACTAGCCTAAACCCTCTGGTGACCTAAGGTCCAAGTGTCAACTCAGCCTCTAAAAATGGGTATCATAAGCT
Source organism: Diploptera punctata (assembly GCA_030220185.1). Classification (NCBI taxonomy): domain Eukaryota; kingdom Metazoa; phylum Arthropoda; class Insecta; order Blattodea; family Blaberidae; genus Diploptera; species Diploptera punctata. The sequence goes on from JASPKZ010001978.1 coordinate 752,722, forward strand.
TTTCTGGAAGTAAAGTTGATTGTCATGCAGGGCTGACAACGTAGCAAATATCTCATGTTTGTCTATAAATGTGGGAGCCTCAACCTCCTGCCACCTAGGGGCCTCCTGAGGCCTGTATCTGGGGTCACTTAACATTATGTCCCTTTGAATCTTTCCTCAGTTTCTCTAATGACAAATGCCCACTCATCGTAGGTCTTCTTCCGCATCCATCTAAGTCTTCGTCTCCTTCTACCATCTGCTATTTTTTATCAGTAAGTCATGATCCGTTATTCCATTTCCACTGTCATTCTTTACAATCAACCTGACTTCTTTTTTACTTTCCTTCTCAACAAAAAGTATTTTTACGGAGTGAGTTTCTCAGTCTCATGGCCAGCCCCCAACCTGGAGGGCCAGGCGTATCTCTCTCTCTCTCTTTCTCTCACCCTTTCTCTTTCTCTCTCACCCTTTCTCTTTCTCTCTCTCTCTCTCTCTCTCTCTCTTTCTCTCTCTCTATCTGTCCTGATACCCTGACACCCTACTATAGTACCAATGCTACCACCGGCATACTTCTCAAAATTATTGGGTAGTGCAAGCCCTAACACCACGAATGGGGTTTTCCCATTATACTGAAGGTTAAAACATGTTTAACATATCTGTGAATATGCTGATATGAAGATATCTACACTACGCTTATTAGCAGATAATAGCAGTTAATTTCAATGTTTATCGAGTTTTCCACTTCAGTGCTGCGTGTTTATAAATTTCAAGGGTACATTTATCTATATCATAACGATAAAACGCCTTACTTTTAAGAACACACTGTAAACTTATAAATACTAACTACTAGTATTAATTCACTTTTGTAAAAATTAAGGTTTGAAAATGAAAATAAAGATAAATTTACTTGATATTAATAGAAAGTGATGATGTGATGATGATGATGATGATTAATGGAAAGTGACGCTGTAAGTAATTATTCATCAATAATTAAATGAATCAGATTTTACACCTCACCTCATATCTTGGATCCTTTCCAGGACTTGTTTCAAAGACTTTTTCCTCATCATCAACTGGCATCTGACTGTTGATAATGACAGTCGGTAATCCTCTCTCTTTTGGTGGACCTATGAACCACCAAATCAGAACTTCTTGCCCGGTAATTTCAAAAATCATTATTTTGCTTTGTAATCTTGGATATAAAAGAGCTACAGGTATAGAAATAGGCTAACTACTAAATAAATAGGCAAAAAGTACTTACATTCAGTACCAGGCACTGAGCAGGGTATTTAAACCCACAGGCCAGCCATTTAAATACCCCAGCTACCCTTTTCGTGGCACTTCAGAAAATGGACCATTATTCACAAACTATTAGTCCTAGAATATTCAAATTTTGTACATACCTAAAGGAGATATCCTAGTAGGATTTGATGGTGAGATAACTTGGGTGATTGAGATCACATGGTATCGGCGAATCAATTTCAGGAAGTGGAATTTCATCACAACTGAATATCAATCTGAATTGAAAGATCTTATAAAAGCGGCAAAACAGAAAAAATACTAAGTTTTTTAAGCCCTTGCCTAAACCTGACAGTAATAATTAATAGAAGTTATTCAAAATCCCTGATTAATTGATTTTATTTTCATAATTTTTATTTTATTTTTGAACCTTGGAATGTATCTCCTATCCTTTACACTGCTACGAAAGGGTATATCCGTTGGCAAAGAAAATGCTTGCTGTGCTATGGGTGTGTATATCCATTCTCAACTCCAAACGCCTGCTAGTTATATAATACGTATTGCATTGCTTTCAAACTAAGCCGGCATATACTGCCATCTCCTAGGAAACTAAATAAACTTTTTCCATATTTCTCCCTGCATTGAGCAAGGAGGGTTTTAAAGGCTGGAAATATATCAGCAGTGAAAAGGCTATATACCCACACAAATTATCATTCCATATTTGCAGAACGTATCCCCCGCGAGCTTTTACTGCAGTTACTTGAGGACGAGTCTTTAAGAGAAGATGGACTTGTTCTTGGACCCAGTCACCATGACTATAATTGAACAAATTTAAATTCAAACGACGTATGACATATTATTATTAAGTTTAATGCTAAAGGCAAATTTCATGGTAAGTGACGTAAAAAATGAAACTACTTCTTCTTCCTCTACGCATGAAAGCTGGCAGCTTGTTGCGTGTTCATTCACTACAGGTCCGGGGTATGGTGATGTCCTTCCATCGTAGTTGCGGTCTTCCTAACGGCCTTTTCTGCTGAGGTGTCCAGTCACGTACTTTCTTCACTAATCTACCGTTCTCCATTCTATCTATGTGATCGTTCCAATTCAGTCTTCTATCATTTATATAGAGGTTTATAGGTTCAATTTCACATTCTTCTCCAATAACAGAGCTGCGAATTTTGTCTCAGCGATTTTCCTACGATTTTCCTTAAAACTTTCATTTTGCTTGTTTCATTGATTTTTTTTTCTGAGTTTCTGTTCGGCATTCACAACCATATGTTAGAACTGGTCTTATGACAGATTTGTATATTCTTACTTTTGTATCTATTCTTAAATTTTTATTTTTCCAAACAGTATTGTTTAAGCATCCCGATATTTTGTTTGCGTTATTTGCTTGATGTAGGATTTCATCTGTTATTCTGTTGCTGCTATTGATTTCTACTCCTAAATATTTGAATTTCATGCGGCCACTGTCGGTATCTCTACCTTGACGTGGTGGTGAGTCCTAATGACTCCATGAGCTACACAGGCGGTAGTGTAACTACCAACAGGACCTCCCATGCCTGGCAGGTCATGGAAGAAGGTCCAGATTAAAAGAGATACCCATCGAAGAAAAAGGGCTACTAACTCGCTTCCAAGATGTAAAATTCCCAAATACTCAAAGAAACATTCACAAAAAAATGAAACTAAATAAAATAATATTTTATTGGCATTCAGATAGTACCATACTGTTTTTTCTTCAAAATACATAAACATACACACACACACACATACACACACATATATATATATATATATATATATATATATATATATGTAAATGTTGTTTATCATAAGTAATGCCACGAGTGATTTCCAATTTATCTAGAGAATTTGGAAATCAAGAGTGGCATTTGTTAGGATTATTTAACGAATAAAATTAAGCTGTTTACTCACAAATCATTATTTAAATATAGTTATTTTAAAATATTTATATATTTAATGTAAACGGCGATGTTTGAAAACAAATGAGAAACGATAGGTACGCTTCATCTGCTTCTTTTGTTTATCACTGCAACCAGATCATACTATTTATTGCCAAAGGAACGAAATATTGTAAGAATGCTCTCTAGTGGAGGAAAAATGAAACAGATCAAACTTTATATTAATTCATTTCTGATGTCGCATGATGTAAATATGACAATTATATTTTACTGGATTGTTACCTGGGAAAAAATACATTTAAGAAAGTGCAAACAGTGGTTTCTTTCTTTTTTTTTTTTGGTGGTATGATAATCAATTGCTACAAATGTTTTATATTAACTCCCGCATGCGGCATGTGTTGACATTCATGCACTATATATACAATCTGGTAGCCGTATTTCTCACAGGCTCAGTCACTGCAAAATAATGGTCAGACCTGTTCAGAATATTAAAAAGGAGGAGCTTTCTTTAATATGGTAATTATAACACTGATAAATATTTCGTGAAACACGACTCTGATTGGTTGTAAAACAGAAATCACTGAAACGTGATTGGTCATTGACTCCCATTTGGGGCAAGAGTTAAATAGTCTCTTTAATACAATACGTGGAGTTTCTATCATTATTAACTGTCCTTAAAAAAATATACGGCTTTATACCATTAACTAATGTAGTATGACTCATTGTTGTTTCCCTTGACAGATTATTTACTGTTACTTTGAACTAGTTTCCCACTTTTAACATATCTGGGAAATTATTTGTTTCACTGTTCGTGAACTTTTTAATGCTTCTTACTTCATACCATGTAATTACAACTATCTCCAATGAAATTTATTTGAGTTCTCACGTCAGTTTACTGATACTTGGAGGTAGTTTTCCATTTTTATCAGATACCTGGGCAATTATATTTTTCACAATTCACGAATTTTATATCACTATCAGTTTTGTGTCGTGTAAAGTGCCACATTATCTCAACTGTTTTTAGAAAGAGGTAATCTATACAATTTGATGTATTCTTTTCTTTTAATTTTGTAAAACCTATAAATACTGTTGTGAGGGTTGTGATACATCTAGTATTCATTGAGAACTGCTGACTACACAACACTCTGACTATAACAGCTACAGGTATAATAATAATAATAATTATTCTCTGGTTTTACAATTTCTGTTACATCATTCTGTGTTCATTTAACGATTTTACAGCCTATATCCATTCCTCTCTATTTTTCAACACCCTTCCACCAAGCCTCTTACTTCCACCTTCTAATTATTTCTTGTGCCCGTGCTGGTTTTTGTGTTCCTCTCTTCCTTCTTCCTGTTGAATTACACATAGCCTTAAATCTTCTTTGATAGTTTGTATCCAACATATTTTTCGTGTGTACAAACCATCTTAGCTGTATTGTTGTGATGGTTTCTACTGGGAATCCTCGCATTTTGTATCAGGTATCCAAGAACCAAGCTCTCTAGGTCATGCCAGCTCCATCTTCCGTAAGCTGAGGCCTTCATCATTCATTTGTTACCGGAAACTTTTTTAAATGAATATCTTGTTAGCACGTGACGTGGAATAGAGTAGGTTCTTAATGACCCACATAATTAATCACAAGAGAGACGCTCTTCGTGGAAAGTTTGGTTCTTGAATACTAGCCGATGTTTTCTTTTAACATTATTTCTAATTTTCCCTCTCTTTCAAATCCTTATTGACAATCACCAAAAATCAATGTCTATTGAATGTAATGTATCTATTGTTCTTCTTGTATATGCTATATGTTATTATGTGTTTGACAAATGTATTATAAATGTTCATTTTTTATGTTTATTGTAATATATTTATTTCATATAGCTGCCCTACCTACTGGTCACTTTCCCTCTGGTTTTGCTAGAAGAGGTTTCCTTGCTATCACCAGTAATGACATATGTTCTGATATATCTAGTTTTCCTTAAAGGCTAGTGCTCACTGTTATAGTTTCCTCATTCCAAATCTCATCTTGGCCTACCTACTGGTCACTTTCCTTCTGGTTTTGCTAGAACAAGTTTCCTTGCTATCACCAGTAATGACACATGTTCTGATATATCTAGTTTTCCTCATTCCACATCTCATCTTGGCCTACCTACTGGTCACTTTCCTTCTGGTTTTGATAGAAGAAGTTTCCTTGCTATCACCATTCATGACATATGTTCTGATATATCTAGTTTTCCTTAAAGGCCAGTGCTAACTGTTATACAGTTTCCTCATTCCACATCTCTTCTTGGCCTACCTACTGGTCACTTTCCTTCTGGTTTTGTTAGAACAAGTTTCCTTGCTATCACCAGTAATGACACATGTTCTGATATATCTAGTTTTCCTCATTCCACATCTCATCTTGGCCTACCTACTGGTCACTTTCCTTCTGGTTTTGATAGAAGAAGTTTCCTTGCTATCACCATTCATGACATATGTTCTGATATATCTAGTTTTCCTCATTTCATATCTCATCTTGGCCTACCTACTGGTCACTTTCCTTCTGGTTTTGCTAGAAGAAGTTTCCTTGCTATCACCAGTAATTACACATGTTCTGATATATCTAGTTTTCCTCATTCCACATCTCATCTTGGCCTACCTACTGGTCACTTTCCTTCTGGTTTTGCTAGAAGAAGTTTCCTTGCTATCACCATTCATGACATATGTTCTGATATATCTAGTTTTCCTCATTTCGCATCTCATCTTGGCCTACCTACTGGTCACTTTCCTTCTGGTTTTGCTAGAAGAAGTTTCCATGCTATCACCATTCATGACATATGTTCTGATATATCTAGTTTTCCTCATTTCGCATCTCATCTTGGCTTACCTACTGGTCACTTTCCTTCTGGTTTTGCTAGAAGAAGTTTCCTTGCTATCACCAGTAATTACACATGTTCTGATATATCTAGTTTTCCTCATTTCGCATCTCATCTTGGCGTACCTACTGGTCACTTTCCTTCTGGTTTTGCTAGAAGAAGTTTCCTTGCCATCACCATTCATGACATATGTTCTGATATATCTAGTTTTCCTCATTTCGCATCTCATCTTGGCCTACCTACTGGTCACTTTCCTTCTGGTTTTGCTAGAAGAAGTTTCCATGCTATCACCATTCATGACATATGTTCTGATATATCTAGTTTTCCTCATTTCGCATCTCATCTTGGCTTACCTACTGGTCACTTTCCTTCTGGTTTTGCTAGAAGAAGTTTCCTTGCTATCACCAGTAATGACATATGTTCTGATATATCTAGTTTTCCTCATTTCGCATCTCATCTTGGCGTACCTACTGGTCACTTTCCTTCTGGTTTTGCTAGAAGAAGTTTCCTTGCCATCACCATTCATGACATATGTTCTGATATATCTAGTTTTCCTCATTTCGCATCTCATCTTGGCCTACCTACTGGCCACTTTCCTTCTGGTTTTGCTAGAAGAAGTTTCCATGCTATCACCAGTAATGGCATATGTTCTGATATATCTAGTTTTCCTTAAAGGCCAGTGCTCACTCTTATACAGTTTCCTCATTCCACATGTCATCTTGGCCTACCTACTGGTCATTTTCCCTCTGGTTTTGCTAGAAGGAGTTACCTTGCCATCACCATTCATGAATATGTTCTGATATATCTAGTTTTCCTTAAAGGCAAGTGCCCACTGTTATACAGTTTCCTCATTCCACATCTCATCTTGGCCTGCCTACTGGTCACTTTCCTTCTGGTTTTGATAGAAGTAGTTTCCATGCTATTAACATTCATAACAAATGTTCTGATATATCTAGTTCCGTTAAAGGCCAGTGCTCACTGTTAAATAGATTTCTCCATTCACCTGTCTGTTGCCTTTCTTTGGCCCAGAAATTTTCCGAAGGGCTTTATTGTCAATTACTTGCAATAATTTCTCCTTTTGTAAAGTAAGAGACTGTTGTACGTATCCATAACACTAGAAGAATCGCCGTTTTAAGTCTGTATTGTTATTTTTTTATATTTCACCTCATGATATTCCGTTTGTTCACGATTCCAGTTTCAAAGGCAGCGCCTTCTTCAGTAGTCTGACTGTTGTCATTGCCACTATCTTCCGAACTGCCATCTGGTGTCAAGTTTATGAACTTAGATATTAAATTTTGCTCACTGGGAACTTAGAAATTCATAAAACTATATTTGTTAAAAGTTTAGTTTCTCTTCCAATTATGTGATTCTATAGCAAATCATGAATTGTGGTTGACGAGTTTTCAATTTCACCCTTTTTAATATTTCTAAAGTGTCCTTTTGTATGAGTTCTAAATTCCTTTTAGTTTCCCCATATATACTTTCTTGCAGCCATTGCAACTAATTTTATAAATTCCAGATTTCTTAGTATCTGGGACATTAACCTTTTTATTAGTTATTGGTCCCGCGCCGTAGCCGAGCGGTTAAGGTAGGAAGCCTTGGCGCAGAGCTACGGGACTTGCGCTGGTTCCAGTCTCCATGGGGGAAGACATTTTCTCATGGCATTTCGGCCAGTATGGGACCGGTGCCCACCCAGCATCGTGAGGCAATTGGGTAGCTACAATAAGTATCGGTTCCAGGTTGAGGAACCAGCTATAACGGCTGGGGGACTCGACATGCCAACCACATGTCACCCCTACACTGGCTGTTGATCATCTACCTCTGTGATTGACACATGTGGATGTGAAGGGCCAGCAGCCGTCTGGTAAAAGGGCAACCGCTGAAAAGTGGAAAGACCCTCAATCGGATTAGTTATTGGAAGATTATCCAGACTACATTTGTTAATCGGTGCCAATGTGATATTGAATTTGTTAAACATTCTTTGAATTGTTTCCCTTCCTTGGAATTAGATTGTAGAGGATGTATTCTTTGTTTTTTTTTTGTTATTGTTTGAATTTCATTAACTTATTTATTATTATTATTATTATTATCATCATCATCATCATCATCTTTCCGAAAGCATTTAATGTAGCTATGTTTAAAAGAATACAATGTTTATTAAACTGTTGGATATTGCCTGTTACGTGCAATATGATTAAAACCTGAAGATTTAATGTAACTATCTGTATGGGTATCTTTCCTGTGGATATTGAATTAAATTCTTTGTTGCTGTTGTTACTTAATTATATTCAGGTCCAAAAACGGAATTTGATTATTTTCCTCCAATTCAGTAGTACAATTCACAGCTTCATCTTGAAGGTCAAGTAATTTCAGTGCATCTTCTATATATTTAGAGTTTATTACTGATAGAATATCAACAACATATCTATACCAACATTTAAATATCCATGGATAAGCATTGATGATGTGAGAACTCGAGATAACCTATAAAGAAATTAGCCAAAAATGACGAAAGTGGCTTGGCCATTGCCAAACTTTAAATATATTTTATAAAATTTCCTGTTGAAAGTGAAAAAAAGAATTCTGATGAAGGAGAAGACGTTTTAACCTTTATATTCCAGGGTATTTAAAAATACCGCATGAACTGCTGGACGGAATTTAAATCCCAGTCCGTGATATTAAATGGACAGTAGAGCGCGCATACTAACAAAAAAAATGTTTACGATAAACTATAAGAGATATAAGTATAAAATAACTTTTATTTTATTCATAAAAGAGTGTATTATTCAATTAAATGTTTAATTTTTACATACAATAGAGAATTTTATTATTAAAAGTTAAAATTTATTTGCGAGGTCTATATTTTTTGGTTTGAATTTATAACGGGTTCAGTTTATGATTTGAAGGTGACTGTACTCTTGCAAGGAGAATTTGATGACGTAGTTTGAACACGTGTGCTATGAAAAATCTGCTTTGAAAGCATAAACATAAGTACCCTGTCTCGTTGACGACAGAGTTATCAGCACATTTTTTTTTTTTTTTCTGTGGCGCTCAAACCTTACCAAACCTTATAAGATACCACACTAACATTCAGTCTTGAATTAGTAACTGTAGACTGTGGTTTGTTTTTTAACATATAAAGAAATGGCTTCACGTATATGGCATCCTGGATTATCATAAGTAATGCCACGAGTGATTTCCAAATTATCGATAAATTCACGACTCACGAAGTGAGGAGTGAATTTATCTAGAGAATTTGGAAATCAAGAGTGGCATTTGTTAGGACTATTTAACGAATAAAATTAAGCTGTTTACTCACAAATCATTATTTAACTGTAGTTATTTTAAAATATTTATATATCTAATGTAAACGGCGATGTTTGGAAACAAATGAGAAACGATAGGTACGCTTCTACTGCTTCTTTTGTTTATCACTGCAACCAGATCATACTATTATTGCCAAAGGAACGCAATATTGTAAGGAGGAGCTTTCTTTAATATGGTAATTATAACACTGATAAATATTTCGTGAAACACGACTCTGATTGGTTGTAAAACAGAAATCATTGAAACGTGATTGGTCATTGACTCCCATTTGGGGCATGAGTTAAATAGTCAAAATAATGTAAGTAGGATATCAGATATTTTTTAAAAATAAATACTAACAAGATATTTACCATGTTAACTCATAATTTAAATACAGAATTAGGGGTGAAAAAGAAACCACATGCTTCTTTTTCATTTTATATGAATACTTGATCTAAAACACAATAGGTTAGAGCAACAAATAACTTCCTTACAACTTTTTCTGAATTTTTATAATTTTACAAAGAAATAATGTTATCATGGGAAAAATACGTAAAAATTAGGGGTGAAAAAGGCACCTGATGTATTTTTTTAAATTTTCTGTGAATACTTGATCGGAACATAATAGGTTAGAGCCACTAATAATTTCTTTATAATATTTTCTGAATTGTTGTAATCTTAGAAAGAAATAATGTTATCATGGGACAAATATGTCCACTAAGTCCTTTAGGGCTTTACATTTCATGGGACAAATATGTCCCACAAGTCTTCTAAAGGTTTAAACCGGTATCGAGAAAATACGGAACTTTATGAGATGAGATGAAAAGAAAACATTATACCGACTGAAACTGTAAATTACCTACAGTGTTACTTCTCTTCTAATTACCTACAGTGTTACTTCTCTTCTAATTACCTACAGTGTTACTTCTCTTCTAATTACCTACAGTGTTACTTCTCTTCTAATTACCTACAGTGTTACTTCTCTTCTAATTACCTACAGTGTTACTTCTCTTCTAATTACCTACAGTGTTACTTCTCTTCTAATTACCTACAGTGTTACTTCTCTTCTAATTACCTACAGTGTTACTTCTCTTCTAATTACCTACAGTGTTACTTCTCTTCTAATTACCTACAGTGTTACTTCTCTTCTAATTACCTACAGTGTTACTTCTCTTCTAATTACCTACAGTGTTACTTCTCTTCTAATTACCTACAGTGTTACTTCTCTTCTAATTACCTACAGTGTTACTTCTCTTCTAATTACCTACAGTGTTACTTCTCTTCTAATTACCTACAGTGTTACTTCTCTTCTAATTACCTACAGTGTTACTTCTCTTCTAATTACCTACAGTGTTACTTCTCTTCTAATTACCTACAGTGTTACTTCTCTTCTATTACCTACAGTGTTACTTCTCTTCTAATTACCTACAGTGTTACTTCTCTTCTAATTACCTACAGTGTTACTTCTCTTCTAATTACCTACAGTGTTACTTCTCTTCTAATTACCTACAGTGTTACTTCTCTTCTAATTACCTACAGTGTTACTTCTCTTCTAATTACCTACAGTGTTACTTCTCTTCTAATTACCTACAGTGTTACTTCTCTTCTAATTACCTACAGTGTTACTTCTCTTCTAATTACCTACAGTGTTACTTCTCTTCTAATTACCTACAGTGTTACTTCTCTTCTAATTACCTACAGTGTTACTTCTCTTCTAATTTCGATTAAATTCGTAAGATGATTCCGGTGTTTAAATGAAGACTGTTTGAGAAGAAATATTGCATAGAATACTATAACCTATAAAAATACATTAGATCTTATATCGTCGGCCACTTTTGATACAATATGTTTAGAAGAAAAACAAAATATCAAGAAATCCCTAAAACTTAAAAAAAAAAATAGAGAAATATTTCAGCAGATATAAAATTTACCAACGTATGTATTCAGAACAATGTAGTGTCCTATTTTGTTAGGAAAATAGTTAAATTTGATAACAATAGCATACAAGAAGAAAATAGTTTTGGAAGAGGAGAAAAAATAGTCTGATATATAAATTTATAATCTACATTTGAAATTGTCAAAATTATTGAGACATGTTTGTTTTGAAAATTTAGTTTAAAATGTTGAACATTTCAATGTTGTGATTAAATACAACATTACAGCACAAAATAAGAAATTTAACATTTCTCAGAAAAGTAATACTGTTATAAAACCCAGAATTATCCTTAAAGACAGAATAAAATAAATAAATGGAATATGAAGCAATATTCGAGAATTCGAAGCACAAAATAATGATACTGTAGTCAACCTTTCCAATGTAGTTTTGAAGAAACTAAATTACTAAACTAAAGTTTAAGGGGAGAGGGTAGTCTGAGCATATGGTTATTATGCAGCAGTGAAATCAATTTACTATTTCTTATGAACTTGTAAATAAATAAGCCTGAAAATTTTACATCATGCACACAACCAATTTGAGAATATTTTGGCTTTTAGTTTATATCTCTACCTTATATACGTGATTTTATAAAAAAAAATTTAATCTGAAATATATATATTTTTATATGCTATAAACATGAAGGACTTTGGGTACATTTTTGTCGGAAACCCCTTGTAGTATAGAATGATAATTTTCTGTGCTTATTATCATTATAATTAACAATATGAATGGGCAAATAATTGGATCATCTCTTTCGGTTCAATGGGGGAAAAAAAATTGCATTTGGAAAATAAATAAATAAATACTCGTATTAATACTATTTTGTCATTATTTTCGGAGTCTAAAATCCATGATTATTATAATTTTATGAAAGTGGCGGCAAGTATTCATAAAAACGTGGAATAGAAGTATGCAAAATTTCAGCTTTCTACCTCTAGTAGTTTTTGAGAAAACGGTACCTAAATATCTAAAAATAACATTTTGAGAACATTTTATTTTCCAAATGCATTTTTTTTTCCCCCCATTGAACCAGTAGAGATAATCCAATTATTTTGGCCATGCATATATAAATACATCTGTCTGACATTTTGAAGTTAAGCTCTTTTGCATTGCGAGACAACTCCTGTATTCCATTGGAGTATTTTCAGTTGTTTAGCATTCACATGGCATTGTCTTATAGATGTCTCTACCTGAAGACCGAAAGAAGGACTTTATTAATTGTGGAAAATGTATCTATAGGAGTCATCATCTGTCATTAAGTCTGCATGTAACCATGATTTTAAGTGGACACCAGATTTTATTGTTACGGCGACTCACGCAGTATGAGCGGAGGGCCATACCTACCGCGGACAGTTAGTCCTTCAGACCTAACCATGAAGAGCTTCTTGAGTTCCCTCCCATTTTTCACAAGCGCCAATTTGGAAACATTCCTATATGGTGACAGGCCTGCGTAAAATGTTGAAATAGCATTTCATCTATCTCTCATGATATTATACCACCAGTACTAAGTCTCCGAAGCCTCATTTATAAAAATAGTTTGCATGACAAACAGGTTGACGATGTAATTTGGATAGCAGACGTTGTGAAGACATTTCTGTACCTCGTCAAACAGTATGTTTGTATTTTATTTTTTATAAATTAGATGTGTTGGCCGCGGTGGACTAGTGGTTATGCTCCTTGCCTCTGGTCCCGAGGGTCGCGGGTTCAAACCCGGCCGTGGTCGAGGGATTTTTTAGGATGGAAAAATCCAAGGAGCAAATCGTCAGGGAGGGACTTTAAGCCGTGGGTCCCGAGTCTGAAGATTTCCAGGCATGTAAAATATCCTTAAACCTGAATGAAAAGGCTTCTAAGCAAAATTTACCTAATTTTCCCGTCCTAGTACTACCTTGGTTTCCTAGATGCTAGTATGAGGCGGAACGCTGATCACGCACTACTCAAATGACATCTATACGAAAACAAGTGTAACTAAATTAGTATGGTTCAAATTCTTACCTGTAGGGGGAGAGCACCTAAATCTCTGTAAAGGGAAACATGAGCTTACAAGAAGAATAAATTAGATGTTCTTTTACAAATATTAAGCAACCTTTTCACAGTTTTAATATTGTATGAATATGAGTTCATTTCATTGTGATTTAACCAGAGTTCTGTAAGACACAGTCATGAATATTTTGTAATTCATCCTGTAAAATTACTTTCAATTCATAGATTTGATTTCACAAGCATTGAATATTTTGGTGCAAAATTGAAATGTTTGTAGCAATAACAGAAGTCTTACTTACCTGTTGGTAGTCTCGGTTATCTCCTCATTTCTCTTGAGCATAAAACAACTTTTAAGTGGCTTGGTGTTTCGTTGGGCATGCTGATGCTCTTAATGAGTTTCTTCTTTCTTCTCAATCCTCTGAATTCTAGGCTGTCCTCGAAGAGCGTGTTCTTCATTATTGATGCTATAACCTCGATGACTTGTTTTTCATGTTGATTTATATCGAGCCGTCCAAACTACGGCTCGCGGGCCATGGCTTTTCGTATGGCCCGCGTAAGGACTGAAATGAACAAATTTATTTCATGTTTTAAATTTAGATTTTAAAATGTAACATCTAGTTTGGACATCCCTGTGTGAAATTCAGCTCTCAGGAATGTGGGGTTGAGGTGTCATCGCTTCTCTTGACAATGTAGTAGAGTTGATTCATCCCTTATTTACCGTTTTCTCCCCCACTCCAAACTTTGAACATTACTTACTTCGCTTGTTCTATTGTCAATCAAACAGTAGCCTGTGCACGGAATAGTTGTAAAAATAGTGTTAATTTAAATTGATAAAATGCTTTAAAAAATGCCAAATTGATTCCGAGTGAAGTAAGTTTAACGAATTCTGGACCAGCAAGTACTTTGTGAAGGAGCATGGAAACAAAGCATTAGTGTTATTTGTAAATGTATTAGTTAAATATATTAAGTGTTGTACCTTTTTTTACAATTTTAATTGCAGCATTGTATTATAAACGTTTTAACATTCTTCTGTATGTTCAAGTAATTTTATTGTAATAATAATAATAATAATAATAATAATAATAATAATAATAATAACAGTAACAGTAGCAACAGTAATAGTAGTAGTAATAAAAGCAGCAGTAGCAACAATAATAGTAACGACATTTATGTTCCGGCCCGCGATTAATTGCACAATCGGTTATTGGCCCGGTCCATTAAAAAGTTTGGGCGGCCCTGATTCACACGCAGTGTGAAGTGAAGGTTAATGTCAATACCTTTCCCATGGGTAGGGAATTTCACTTGATTTTTTTTATCTTACAACCTCATTGTAACACACGATGTTGGGTCATGCGGTCATCACCATAATATTTATTTGTTTGTTATACTTCACAAGAAGCTACCACACCTACACAATTCCCTAGTAAAGCTGCAAGCATAGCATGAAAATGCTATGATTGCAGTGAAGGACCTGCCTTTGGGCAGAATTACTATGGATAGATACTTCACAAAATGTCCCAGGTGTTTTGTTCGGCTTCGATATCATTCCTAGGAAACGTCATCAGTACCACCCCGAATTACTACATTACCTTCTTTTGTCAGAGTGTTAGTCATCAGTACCACCCCGAATTACTACATTACCTTCTTTTGTCAGAGTGTTAGTCATCAGTACCACCCCGAATTACTACATTACCTTCTTTTGTCAGAGTGTTAGTCATCAGTACCACCCCGAATTACTACATTACCTTCTTTTGTCAGAGTGTTAGTCATCAGTACCACCCCGAATTACTACATTACCTTCTTTTGTCAGAGTGTTAGTCATCAGTACCACCCCGAATTACTACATTACCTTCTTTTGTCAGAGTGTTAGTCATCAGTACCACCCCGAATTACTACATTACCTTCTTTTGTCAGAGTGTTAGTCATCAGTACCACCCCGAATTACTACATTACCTTCTTTGTCAGAGTGTTAGTCATCAGTACCACCCCGAATTACTACATTACCTTCTTTTGTCAGAGTGTTAGTCATCAGTACCACCCCGAATTACTACATTACCTTCTTTTGTCAGAGTGTTAGTCATCAGTACCACCCCGAATACTACTACATTACTTCTTTTGTCAGAGTGTTAGTCATCAGTACCACCCCGAATTACTACATTACCTCTTTTGTCAGAGTGTTAGTCATCAGTACCACCCCGAATTACTACATTACCTTCTTTTGTCAGAGTGTTAGTCATCAGTACCACCCCGAATTACTACATTACCTTCTTTTGTCAGAGTGTTAGTCATCAGTACCACCCCGAATTACTACATTACCTTCTTTTGTCAGAGTGTTAGTCATCAGTACCACCCCGAATTACTACATTACCTTCTTTTGTCAGAGTGTTAGTCATCAGTACCACCCCGAATTACTACATTACCTTCTTTTGTCAGAGTGTTAGTCATCAGTACCACCCCGAATTACTACATTACCTTCTTTTGTCAGAGTGTTAGTCATCAGTACCACCCCGAATTACTACATTACCTTCTTTTGTCAGAGTGTTAGTCATCAGTACCACCCCGAATTACTACATTACCTTCTTTTGTCAGAGTGTTAGTCATCAGTACCACCCCGAATTACTACATTACCTTCTTTTGTCAGAGTGTTAGTCATCAGTACCACCCCGAATTACTACATTACCTTCTTTTGTCAGAGTGTTAGTCATCAGTACCACCCCGAATTACTACATTACCTTCTTTTGTCAGAGTGTTAGTCATCAGTACCACCCCGAATTACTACATTACCTTCTTTTGTCAGAGTGTTAGTCATCAGTACCACCCCGAATTACTACATTACCTTCTTTTGTCAGAGTGTTAGTCATCAGTACCACCCCGAATTACTACATTACCTTCTTTTGTCAGAGTGTTAGTCATCAGTACCCCCCGAATTACTACATTACCTTCTTTTGTCAGAGTGTTAGTCATCAGTACCACCCCAATTACTACATTACCTTCTTTTGTCAGAGTGTTAGTCATCAGTACCACCCCGAATTACTACATTACCTTCTTTTGTCAGAGTGTTAGTCATCAGTACCACCCCGAATTACTACATTACCTTCTTTTGTCAGAGTGTTAGTCATCAGTACCACCCCCGAATTACTACATTACCTTCTTTTGTCAGAGTGTTAGTCATCAGTACCACCCCGAATTACTACATTACCTTCTTTTGTCAGAGTGTTAGTCATCAGTACCACCCCGAATTACTACATTACCTTCTTTTGTCAGAGTGTTAGTCATCAGTACCCACCCCGAATTACTACATTACCTTCTTTTGTCAGAGTGTTAGTCATCAGTACCACCCCGAATTACTACATTACCTTCTTTTGTCAGAGTGTTAGTCATCAGTACCACCCCGAATTACTACATTACCTTCTTTTGTCAGAGTGTTAGTCATCAGTACCACCACCCGAATTACTACATTACCTTCTTTTGTCAGAGTGTTAGTCATCAGTACCACCCCGAATTACTACATTACCTTCTTTTGTCAGAGTGTTAGTCATCAGTACCACCCCGAATTACTACATTACCTTCTTTTGTCAGAGTGTTAGTCATCAGTACCACCCCGAATTACTACATTACCTTCTTTTGTCAGAGTGTTAGTCATCAGTACCACCCCGAATTACTACATTACCTTCTTTTGTCAGAGTGTTAGTCATCAGTACCACCCCGAATTACTACATTACCTTCTTTTGTCAGAGTGTTAGTCATCAGTACCACCCCGAATTACTACATTACCTTCTTTTGTCAGAGTGTTAGTAATGTTTCTTCTTCAACTGATTTCGTGATGTTGTCTATGAATATGCCTGGCCTATCTTTGTAATGTAATTTTCTATATGTATTAAATTCTGTATCTGAACTTTATTTTCTTAGTCAGGAATCAATGCTTTGTACAAAAAATCATCATCATCCTCCTCCTCCATGGGTTAGATATTTGCCTGTTCCGATCTCACATCTGTTGGGCCCAGTGATTTCTTGGTCTTCCCACCGATCCTCGTTCTCCAGGATTATATATTAGTGCCATCTTTGGTATCCTATCCTCTGTCATTATTTGCAGACGTTCTATCCAATTGTTTCTGTGTCACTATCAGACCCTGAAAATGGCGCTGGTGCAGGAGGAACATGCCCCCTCTTCTCATTCTACTGTCATGCTGGAAGAAGAACAACAAATTTCGATGGTGAGATCCATGCTATAAAAACATCACTTCAAAACATCTTAACATATCAGATAACTTCTCCAAATTAGTTCTCCCGTCAGACTCAAAAGCAGCTCTTTCACCGAAACACACACGACTCCATACAATGTTATGACATGATACTACAACTCCATAACCATGACAAAGAAATCATGCTACAGTGGAATCCATCACATTGTGGAATCTTGGGAAATGAATCAGTCAATCTCCTTGCAAAGAAAGGTTCCCTGATAACACAATCACCAACACCCAAACCTATATCTTACATTTCGGCAAAAAAGCATATAAAATCAAAAACCAAGGATATAAATGATAACAGACTTCAATCACCCACAAAAGATAAATGGAAAAGTCTCCTTGAAAACACCAACATCATACCAGAACTTCCACGGAAGACAGCAGTTACACAATTCAGATTAACTACAGGACACGATTGCCTTGCTAAACACTTGCACAAGATCAACATATTGTCTACTGCCAGATGCATTCTATGCAACCACCCAGAAGATAAAATGGATGATGAACACCTCAACAACTGTGCAGCCGTCAAAGAGGAAACTTCCAAAACTTCGAAGTACTGGAGAGCAAGATTTGCTAATGACTTCAGTGTTAGATGCAGCACATTAGACAACAACCAACCATTGTTTCTGTGTTCTTCTATTTGTTGAAGAAGTGGTTGTACTTTTAGTTCCTCTCTAATATTGCAATTTCTAATATGTTCTTCTCTTGTACAACCTTTCACATGCCGTAAGAATCTTATTTCTGCTGCCTGAATTTTACTTTTTTTCTTTTTCCTTCAGGACCCAGAACTCACTTCCATACATCTCCACTGGTAGTGCCATCGTCGAGCAAAATCTTAGCTGCATCTCCTTTCTTACTTGGTTCCTCACTGTTCGTCTGATTGTTCCACAAATATGTTGTAATTTTTTGTATTTTCCTATTTATATCTTGTTCTTCCACAAAAAAAATATTCTGAATAAATTGTATTCTTCCTTGTGGGTGTTACTTAACCAAGCTTATTCCCTACAGATAGCAGTAACAATCAAAGAAACGTCTAGTTAAGGTTCATCTTGGATGGAAAGGCCGATTAAATTTCACTCAGAGACTTGAAGTTCTATAACGAGCTTAAAAATATTCATATTCGGGACCCACAGCTTTAAGTCTCTCTTTAGGACTTTTCCATTGGATTTTTCCATCATAAAAAATCCATAATCCCTGGATGGATTTGAATCGTGATCCTTGGTACCAGAGGCAAGAAATTAACCCGTAGAGACGTGGGAAGAGGAATGGAGAGTGATGGTGGGATGAAATTCTGGAAACAGGAGGACCCTAAGAAAAACCTGAAAAAATGTGTTGTGGCCCACCATCAATACCCCTCCATAACTTCCAGGATTTGAACATTGAGGCAGCTGCATGCACGTCCATTGAGACAGCTACTGGGGCCGGTCAACAATAAACTGTTAAGTATTTGTGCAGTGGAAAACATACTTAGTGGTCATTCGGTTGAAGGTTTATGGCTGTTGTTTTCTGCGTAACCAGTGCCTTGCACCTGGTTATAAAAAAAACACCACCGTGCGACAGGCCTAGGAGGTCCTTAACGTACCTGCCGGTTG
This sequence comes from Diploptera punctata, assembly GCA_030220185.1. NCBI lineage: Eukaryota > Metazoa > Arthropoda > Insecta > Blattodea > Blaberidae > Diploptera > Diploptera punctata. The sequence continues at coordinate 771,779 of JASPKZ010001978.1, forward strand.
CTGGGCTCACATCCATATGTGTTAGTCACATAGGTAGACGATTATCCAGCCAGGGTATGGGTGACATATGGTCAGCATGTCGGTTCCTCCAGCCTTTATAGTTGGTTTCCTCAACCTGGAGCCGCTACGTATTGTAGCTACCCAAATTGCTCATAATTTTGGGTGTGCACTGGTTCTATACTGACCAAAATTTCATGAGAAATTGTTTTCTTCCATGGAGACTCAAACCAGCACAAGTCCCATAGCTCTGCATCAAGACATGTTACCTTAACCACTCAGCTACAGCATGGTTCACCTGGCTATCAATCTCTTTAATTAATTAATTTTTCAGTTTCTTCATTATGAATGTTTTTCCTCTTCTTCTTCTTCTTCTTCTTCTTAGTCTACCTCTTAATGTGAGTTTGACATTGGATTCACCTCCAATCGCCAGACGAACCTAATTTGATTACAAAGTTCTTCAAATCAAATTACTGGCACAATGAAAAGTTGAGAGTTGTAAAAACAGTTGATGATTGGAATAATGTTTCCCAATACTGCAATTGTGTTTTACAAAACTTAATTGTATGAGGTAAGAAGAATCCACGATTCATTTGATTCTTATAATGTTTTGAAGATTTCAATTTAATTTGGTTTTTCTTCTACATCTCATCTTCTACAGAGAGAATTGTCTCTTACATGTGAACAGAAAGGATTGAGCCAGATTGCCTCAACAAATTCTCACATATGTACTTTGAGGAAAAAAATGTTTTGGTCATCCCTTTAGATGGAATGAAGGAATAAAGCCTGTGTGCCTGCTATCTGATTTGGATTATGATAATATTTTGATCCAGCAATCTATAGAGGGATCAGTGTTATGCTAGCAATTAGTAGAATGTTAAGTACAATTATTAAAATTAGATTGGAGGAACTAATATAAAATATCAGAAGAACAAACAGGTTGATAATATATTTGTGATTAGGCAGATTATAGAAAATATGTTGGCGAAAGGAAAATAAGTGCATATGGCATTTATAGACCTGCAAAGGCATATGACTCTGTACCCATCAACAAGCTCTGGGTGGCAATGAAGAAGTTTGGAATACCTAAATCTTTTGTACATTTTAAGAAAAGAATGTATGATTGTAAAGCAAATATTAAGGTTGGAAATAGAGTATCCTCAGAATTTGATATAACAAAAGATTAAGACAAGGATGCGGGATGTCACCAACATTGTTCAAGATATATTTAGAAGATGTATTAATGAAATGGAATAAGTTATGTAGGGGAATGGGAATCAAAATTAATGGCCATTTACTGCACAATTTATTATTCGCTGATGACCAGATTATAATAGGACAAGATAAAGAAGATATAGAATATATGATCAGAAAGTTGGTCGATGCATTTGAGGTAGGTGGACTGAAGATAAATTATATTAAAACAGAATGTATGGTAATCGGAGGAAATTCAGAAGACCTAAAAATAAATAATATGATAATTAAATGTGTTGAAGAAATTAAATATCTTGGATCTATAATAGATAAATCTGGTACTTGTGAAAAAGATATTATTAATAGAGTAAATTGTGCAAGAAAGGCGATTAGATCCCTGAATGGTCTTTCATGGACTATTTAACTCATGCCCCAAATGGGAGTCAATGACCAATCACGTTTCAATGATTTCTGTTTTACAACCAATCAGAGCCGTGTTTCACCAAATATTTATCAGTGTTATAATTACCATATTAATGAAAGCTCCTCCTTACAATATTGCGTTCCTTTAGCAATAAATAGTATGATCTGGTTGCAGTGATAAACAAATGAAGCAGTAGAAGCGTACCTATCGTTTCTCATTTGTTTTCAAACATCGCCGTTTACATTAAATATATAAATATTTAAAATAACTATAGTTAAATAATGATTTGTGAGTAAACAGCTTAATTTTATTCGTTAAATAGTCCTAACAAATGCCACTCTTGATTTCCAAATTCTCTAGATAAATTCACTCCTCACTTCGTGAGTCGTGAATTTATCGATAATTTGGAAATCACTCGTGGCATTACTTATGAATAGAAATTTGACCAGAAAAAACAAAAAAAGAGATTATACAGACAATAATAGAAAGTATACTTACATATGGATCAGAAAGCTGGACCTTAAATGACAGGATGCAGAAAAGAATCTTGGCGACAGAAATGGATGGATTACGGAGAAGTATGAGAATATCCAGGCTACAACATATTCGAAATACATATATCAGACAAGAAATGGATGCACAAGAAATTGTTATCGATAGGATAACAACAGAGAGCTTTACAGTGGTATGGACATGTACAACGGATGTCGGAAGACCAACGGCCTAATCAGGTGTTGGATTGGATGGTACCAGGCAGAAGGAAGAGGGGGAGAACTAGAAGAACATGGTATGAGGGAATATATGATTCCATGATGAAGAGTGGTATGGAAGTTGGACAATAGGAAGATAGGAATCTCTGGAAAGCAAGAATCAAGGGCAAACTGCTGTAAAGTGGAGCCTGTATTAAGTAAGTATAATATTATTTTGTGTTGCAGAACATGAAGGCTGTGTTTGTATTAGTGGTTTGCCTTGCTGTTACCATTCTGCAAGTGGAATCACAAAAACCTTGTCCTAAGGATGTGAAAGCTGATGTTAAAGCTGATTAACATTATTCATTGTGATCTTATTTCCTTCGTTTTGTAGTTTTATATTTGTTTTGTTTGCAGAATTCCTTTTCTAAAATTAATATATCTTCTATCACTCCTCACCAACACACATAACTAAATATAATCTTGAACATTGCTTCTATTGGGATCAAACTAAAGCTGTGGGTCACATGTCGTGTAAAAATAACCTCAAGCCTAAATAAGAGGCCTCCCAGCAAAATTTATCAGTCCTTTCTTGCCCAGATTACAATTGTAATGTTAATGACCACACTTGATAAAGACCTTCGTTAAATAAAAGTAATTGCATCATGCAAGAGCCGTGTGAACTAAACAAATTTCTCAGAAAGTCTTAATTGTTGTCCAATTCTGCTAATTTATGGAATATATCTTTATTTTGTTAATTTAGGGTCACATGCAAATACATTACTCTCTGGTGAGTTGAGTTTTCCGTGAGCGCGTGCAAAGTTCAAATTAGCGAGTCGCTGACTGGTCATGCATGAAAGTAGTTTTTTCGTAATATTGGCAAGAAATTACCCAGAATTCTCAGCGATAAAACCACTTCCTTTATTTTCGTCTCCTAGAGGAACGCATTTACGCTTGCGTCCCGCAAATAATACCGTATACGACGACGTCTGCGTCGCGCGATATTACGCCGATTCTCCTGTTCTTCCAGTTGAATTCTTTGGTAGACTCTATCAAATTCCTCTTCTCCGCGTATACCGAAAACATGATCGAAGTCTTCAAGGTCCGACATCTTGTTCTGGTACTTTAATCCAGAACCAAAACTTAAGTTCTAAAATTTTGAATCGACGACCACCTGAACTACTGCCAATATAATACAATATTGGAAAAGAAAGATGAATCAATCTTTACTTCTTATGGGCCCGGGCAAAGGCTTTTGAATAATAACCTTGATTTGTTATGAACTCTACGCTAATATATACAACGGAAACAAAAGACGATACACGGCGGCGCAGAGCGTGTTTATAAAATAAATTGCACAAATATAAAAATTGATCATGCTGGAAAACAAATTAGAAAAAAAAACACACATACACCCACACATATACACACGCGCACGCTCATACCCCCCTCCCCCCGTCCCAGACTATTCAACTTATCAGACCTACTTATTATATAATATAATTAAAGATCGAAAACAAAGACCATATTGAGATTCTTGTTATTGATAATACATAATCCTTAATCTACAATTTTGTTATATCTCAATTTCCTTACTCTACCCAAAAATTTGCATGTTTTTTATTCACTCTCGATCCGTCCTAAAAGATCCCAACACGCCACTCTCCCTCGATCCGACCTGAGAAATCTCTCCGGCAGCATCTGTAATCTAAGTTGTTCTGTCTCTCTACAGAATGCTATAATATGCTGCCAGTTTTCATGGTCACCGCATAGTGGGCATAGTTTAATGCCTTCATCATTTGTTAAATTATGGGCCATCCATGCCCCCAAATGAAACCATACAATAGCACTTCTTTCATCCCCATCCAAAGAGTCAATATATTTCTCCCTTCCCCACGAAAATTTCAGTTCCGTCTGCAGGGTGAGCTATATTTTCTGGCTACACTCTGCTTCTATATACTGCCTGTCTATATCGATTAGTCTCTTCTTAACTCTCCTCCAAACATTTCTATTATTCCGCGTACTCCTCTCCCATACCCAACCCATCCCTATGCCCTTCAATCCCCTTTCTACACCGATTACCCAATCTCCCGAAACACACTGCCTTTTCTGTTCATTGTAACACTCTGCTCTAAGCGAGTCCTGATTCCCGTTTATTATGTCCAACCAATACTTAATAGCCATAATTTTGCCTCTTATTGTGTCCGGAAATGTACCGAATTCCTTCAGTATGCCACAATTTGAAGTCCCCGTTGCTAATCTCATCGCTTTCTTAAGAAACATAGGTTGAATTTTATCTAGTATCCCCGTTCGTTCCCAACCCCATAATTCTGAGCCATACAGCATGGTCGCTCTCACAGTCGAAGAATAAACCTGTTCTAGTGTACGCATCGGTATGTTTCGCAATTTTGACATATTAGTAAGCATTTCGCTTGTCCGGCACCTAGCCCTCATTGTTGCATTCTCGATGTGTCTCGTCCATTTTCCATTCATTGCCAAGTCATCCCCAAGTAGACAAAGTTTTTAACATTTTCTAAATTCTCACCACGGTATGTCCACCTCTCCCTTCCGCTGTATACCGACCCGTTTTTAAAAGTCATGGCTTTAGTTTTGCTAATGTTAACAGTGAGTCCCCAAGTCGTACAGTATGTCGATAGTAAATCTAAACCCTTCTGCATGCCATCTAATTTTGTGGAAAAGAGGCATAAGTCGTCTGCATACATTAAAACGGGAATACTTCGCCCACCCACCGTTGGAGCATCGATCCCCTCTACTTCCAGCATCAAAGCTACATCGTCTTTAAATATGTTAAATAACAATACACCCTTAACTGCCTTCATATTTTCTGAAACTTGGTCCCTCCCATATTTAACACAGAACTCCACTTTTTTATAAATTCCCATTAGCGCCCTAATCATAGTTCCCGATACCCCTAGTTGCCATAATTTCTGCCATAGGGCATTGCGTTCAACAGAGTCAAATGCTTTTTTCAGATCTATAAAAGTACAGTGTAACCTGCCTTGTTTGACACTCAAACATCTGTTAATTGCAGTTCTCAGGACAAATAGATTGTCCGCCGTCCTGAAGGCTTCCCTGAACCCGGCTTGGTATTGTGAAATTTTATTATTTTCATTTACCCAATTTTTTAGCCTGTTATATAGCACTGTGCAATAAATTTTTCCAAACGCCGGCAGAAGAGAGACACCGCGGTAATTGTCCGGATTGTTAACTCCACCCTTACCCTTGTAAATAGGATGCAGTATTGATGTGGACCATTCATCTGGATAGCTTCCTTTTTCAAAAATTTTATTAAAAATACCTACTATGTACCCTGTCCATTTATCAAATTTCAAGGCTTCTTTATAGAACTCGGCTGGTATATCGTCTAGACCAGGAGCTTTTCCATTTTTCGTGGATCGAATCGCATCCCTCACCTCTAGTTTTGTTATCTCCGAGTCTAGCATTGGTAGGTCATGACCAACTAATAATAGCCGCGGTCCCCCTCCTGTAAACACCCTTCCGAAATGAAGTACCCAAGTTTCTGGAGAAATTTGATTTACTTTTTTACGATATTTAATTTCCCTAATTACTTTCCAAATTTTGGTAACATCCCGTTCCTTCATAGCCTGATCAATTCTCTCCAAGATTTTTCCCTCCCAATTCTCCTTGGTTCTAGCCTTTATCTCTTTATATCGTCTCCTCATCTCTATGTACACCCGCCGATTGAAGTCGTCACCCTCCTTTCTGAACCTCACTAAAGCCCTCTCCGCTCGTCTTTTTCCTTCCCTACATGCATTATCGTACCATCCTCCATATTGTTTTTGCCCTGATTTTCCTCTAATCTGCATATTTTTCCCCCCTTCCCACATTAGTAATCTTAATTTTTTTCACCTCTTCCTCCACATCGCCTATTACCTCCGGCATCGAAGACTCTAGTTTGTTAAGCAGTTCCTGTGCCTTATCCTCTCTCCAACAGAACCGCCTAACAGTTCTAGTGTCTCCCCTCCTTCCCGTATTCAAGCTCCCCACTTCCTTTCCCTCTTCTTCAAATTCTAATTGGATTTCGATAGGTGAGTGATGCGATTCGATTCTGTCCGCTACTTTAAAAGCTGCAATCCTAGAAATAAGATTCTGTGAGCAGAGCATATAATCCACGACACTTCCTCCATTACCGTTTATGAACGTAAGTTCCCCTTCAATATCTTCCCCGTATTTTCCGTTTAGCATTTCTAGGTTATAAATGTCGCAAAACGTCAGAAGTTCTCTCCCATACGTATTAATAACCCTATCCTTACTCGCCCGAAATCCCTTTCTTAAATCTGCCGCCCTAAAGTTATATTTTCTCCCCCAGTTCTACCATTAAAGTCCCCCATTATAAGAATATCTGCCTCCGGGAATTTATGTCCGAGTTCTAACATTGTATCGCCCAGGTCATCAAAAAAAGGTAGATATAGCGTATCGAGATCCAGCCGGCTGACGATATACCGAGAGGATACATAAACAAACATCTCCGATTTTTACATGAATACACGTGACACCCTGTATTTCAACATGAACATTTTCAACTGTCTAAATGTATTATTTTTCAACATTGTTAATATACCTCCCGGATACCTTCCCCTTTTTTGTTTACTACCCTTCCCCTTATTTATACAATTAAATCCATCAAGTTCAATATGGTCTTTGTCCCCCATCCAAGTTTCTACAAATGAAATAAAACTAAAACATTTAACAAAATTAATGAATCTGTCGGAAGACAGTCTTTTTTTTTTTCAATCCTTCAATATTCCACAGAGCAATTCTGTGTTCAAATGGTTTTCTTTACCTGTACTTGGCGACCCTTCTGCATTGTATTTGCAAGTTTGTCCGACATCCTGCGTCTCAATTGTCGCGTCGAGCTTTCCTCTCTGACACTGCTGTCTTCTGTCCTCATCTCTGCAGGGTTGTCAGTTCTCTAAGTATTAACCCCTTTAGAGAGGGTTGCTGCTTCCGCCCCTTGAGCCATTGTGATGATCGCCTGGTAGACGGTTGCAGACTTCTTGGTCGAAGTCAACCTTCTGGCAGACGTCCCCCACGTTGCGGACTATTCTTAGTTTCCTCTCACCTCTAACCAATCGGCAAGTTAGCAAAGCTAAACTTTCCCCGATTTGGTCGTCTGGTTCATTGAGTACTCGGAGCCCCCACCACGTCTAGGTGATAGTCCATGGGGGGACTCATAGATCATTATTTAAATATAGTTATTATAAAATATTCATATATTTAACATAAACGGCAATGTTTGAAAACAATTGAGAAATATTTGGTTATGTTCATCACTGCAACTTGATCATACTATTTATTGCCAAATAGGATTGCAATATTGTAAGAATGCACCTTAGTGGAGGAAAAATGAAACAAGGAGGAGCTTTCTTTATTTGGTAATCAAAATTTGATAATTAACAAGGTGAAACAGGACTGTGATTGGTTGTAAAACAAAATTCATTCATTCATTGGTCAATTACCCCAGTTAGGGTATGTAATAGTAATGCCTGATTTCAATTATATCATACATAGAGAAAGATTTGTTTTTATCGAACGACATATAAGAGGTTATTGTCGCAACAGTAAGTTATCATGAGTTGAGAAGTGCTAATTACAGCGTCTGTCGTTCTTATAAAAGCAATCACACACAAGTTTGAATCACCACAACACATTGATAAACACTTCAGACTTGCAATGTAATTCCTTGCCTGCAACCTTCAAATACTTGCGTAGCAAACAAAGCTTCTTTTTCCAGATCATACTAAGTACCCAACGTATCTTGATCATCAATTTTTCTTTCCCTGATATTATCAGTTCTGCTTTGATCCCATCTGAAGATCTTTATACATCATCAATTTTTCTATTGCCATTTCAAATTCTAATGCAATTGGTTCTGTTACTAACATTTCTGCTATCTGTAAATCATCATCTTCAGTATCTTGTTCTGCTTGCATATTTAATAATTGATTAATGTAACTTTTACGTTTATTTAATATATTCCTGGAATCTCCAATCATGTCTCCATTTTTTATAATTATGTTTGTACTAGCCTGAAAACATTTCCTCTCTATTCTAAATTCCTGATATAATTCTCTGATGTTCCTATTTTTTTTGCATTTATTTCAAGATCATTAACCTTCTGTCTCAATTGTTCCATCGTTTTAATCTTTAATAACTCGATGGTTTCCTGTCTAATGTTACCTAATTGTTCAAAATTTACTTTATTTGGCTCGTGTTACCAATTCATTTTTTCTAACTTTTTTTCTTTACAGTGTCGGTACATTCCTCATCAAACCATTCCTTGCTTTGCCTCTTTCTTTAAAATAACTATGCTTCCTGTTGCTGACAATTTAATAGCATTTTATAGCCTCCCGTTCTTTATTTATATCAGTTTCCAATATAATGTACCATAATTTATATTTTCTTCGAGGTGATTTTTTAACGTCTGTTACTTACTCTCACCCTCTGCCTGGTCATGAGCCAACTGAAAATAAACTCGGTAAGTATAACTTGCTATAGCAAGGTAATAGTGTTTCCTTGGCTATTTAACTCATGCCCCAAATGGGAGTCAATGACCAATCACATTTGAATGATTTCTGTTTTTGTACCAATCAGAGTCGTGTTTCACGAAATATTTATCAGTGTTATATTTACCATATTAAAGAAAGATCCTCCTTTTTAATATTCTGAACAGGTCTGACCATTATTTTGCAGTGACTGAGCCTGTAAGAAATGCGGCTACCAGATTTTATATATAGTGCATAGATATCAACACATAGCGCTTGCAGGAGTTAATATAAAAATATTTGTAGGAATTTATACCACCAAAAAAAGAAACCACTGTTTGCACTTTCTTAAATGTATTTTTTCCCAGGTAATAATCCAGAAAAATATAATTGTCATACTTACATCATACGACATCAGAAATTAATTAATATACAGTTTGATGTTTCATTTTTTCTCCACTAGAGAGCATTCTTACAATATTTCGTTCCTTTGGCAATAGATAGTATGATCTGGTTGCAGTGATAAACAAACGAAGCAGTAGAAGCGTACCTATCGTTTCTCATTTGTTTTCAAACATCGCCGTTTACATTAAATATATAAATATTTTAAAATAACTATTGTTAAATAATGATTTGTGAGTAAACAGCTTAATTTTATTCGTTAAATAGTCCTAACAAATGCCACTCTTGATTTCTAAATTCTCTAGATAATTTGGAAATCACTCGTGGCATTACTTATGATAATTTAATACTGAATAAATATTTGATAATGATATGTCTGACCAGAGTAATACTTCATTGATTTTCAGTTTGAAGGGACTTGGTACATTAGCGCTTCAAGCCCCAGCTTGTTTCCAGAGAATGATCACATTAAACAGGATCTCAACAATGTAGATGAAGAAAAGAAAGAGGTCTCTGGAACTCAAACATTTAATATTAATGGGTATGTTTGATCTCCTCTACTTTATTACATACTATTTTACTTTTTCCAAGGCTTCATGTTTGTATTGGAGTACAATAAACTAGTTGTAACCGTTTAGTAGTAGGCACCACATGTGGTGGTTACGTCACCCATAGAGAGAAAGTAGGTATAGGAAGGAAGGAGAAATGAACCCCATGGCCTCGAATACTCTAATACCATCAGGGTCGAAAGAAACAAGAGATCAGTCAAGGGAGACTGGATAGAAAAGTTGAAAGAGGGAATTGGTATGGGAAGAAGAAGTAATACCAATTTGGTCAAAAAAGAAAAACTCACCAAGCTGACCAGTGCTTATTGGTGAGTAGCCCTTCCCATGCATAAGCATGATTACTAACAGCTGCACCATGAGAAGGTGAGGGATTGGACACTAGGTACTGTCCAGGTCGGTTCCTTTAAGCCCTCGATGGAAGGAATTAAAGGGTCTCCTCTCTGTTAAAGACAGTAGCCTTTCTGCAGTAGCAACATTCAGACTGCTAACGGGACATGACTGCTTGAATAAACACCTACACAGAATTGGCATAACAGATTCACCTAAATGCCCTTTTTGCAATTTAAATGAAGATATGGAAAGAAACCATCTCCTCCGTTGTCCAGCTTTTGTAGAAGAGACCAGCCTTTCTGCTAAATATTGGAGTGCAAGAGAGCGAATGATTTCATTATCAAGTGCTCGACATTAGATACCAACCAACCAACTTTATTACATACATAAAGACTTTATTAAAATAAAAGTAAGATACATACAATGTTATTTACAAATATGGATCGCACGGGCAGTAAGTCGTACGTGCTGTTGACAGTCCGTTACAATAAGTTGATGTTTATAAACAAAAAAAAAAGAACACAATAATATTACAATTAGATATCAATACAATTACATTATACATTAACTTAGTTATGTAGAATTATTAAGAAATAATGGCATTGCAATTTGCTAACATATTTATTTATTCCTGAATAAGTGTTGTTCTTATTTTCCGCGTTTTGTCCAGAAATCTACCCAGGTTTATCCAATTTTCTGGATTTACCAGTAACTCGTAGCATGACAATCTTCCATGATTTGAATTTAGAAATCTTTCCGGTAATAACTGATGACTCCAATATTCTAAATCGTTACATTTTCCTAATATATGTATCTCGTCTTCAAAGCTCCCGCACATTGGACATATTCGCATATCGTGATTGTCGCTAATTTTTTTAAATTTCCATGCCCCTAACCTGAACCAAGCAAACCCTGACCTCTCTTTAAATCCTAGATTGAGTATATAAGATTCTTTTCCCCATTCTTGTTTTAGGTCTCTTTGTAAAAATAGTATCGTTTTCCCGCACATTCGGCCAAAATATTTTGTCGGTTTATATCTAAATACCTCCTCCTAATTTTTCTCCACACATTCTCGCGATTTTCAGTCCCTTTTTCCCATACCCGACCCATCCCAATCTTTTGGAGTTCTCTCCTAACCTCGTCTGCCCAGAATTTCCCATTTGCGTTCCTAATTTGGTGGTCGTAACAAATTGCTCTGAGCATTGTTTGTTCACCTTGGATTAGCCGCAACCAGTACTTGACTACACGAATTTTGCAGTTTATGTCGTCCTGAAATGACCCAAATTCATATAAAATTCCACAGTTAGAAACGGCCTTACTAAGTCCTGTAATATATTTTAGAAAATGCGTATATACCTTATTTAGTATTTCCGTTCTTTGAAAACCCCAAATCTCACTACCATAGTGCATTACTGGCCTCACCATCACTCCATACATTTTTTCTAACGTACTAACTGGAATATCGGGCACTCGACCCAGAATACTGAGAATACTTTATTAAGGCCTGTAATATTATCCAAAAACAAAGATATCCACAAGACAAAATGCTGAAGAATGTTAAATGTGATTTCAATGTAAAAGTGAATATAGGAATGTATATTAAAGTTAATTACCTATTTCCGGTTTAGTGGGAAATTTGTCACCTATAATTTTTTATGTTTGTAAACCTGGGTACAAAACAAATATAGGGGTAGACAAAATAATGGAAATACCTTCCAAATCTACATTAGTTTTTAGTTTTCTAATTAAAAAAAGTCTGTCATGCAGAAACTGCATAAAATAAGAGAAATTCTCTAACTAACTTATTGGCTCTATCGAACCCATAGGTTCATGGCCACGCGGACATAAGCTCTCCACACATCCCTACCCTGAGCTGTTTTCCAATCATCCCCTGTATAACTGACCTGCCTCAAATCATAGATAATGTTATTCTCCCACCTTATTCTTGGCCCTCTGGTTTTCCTACCAGAAGCTTCCACTCACCTCTTTTATCCCCCATACATGCCACATGTCCTGCCCATCGCAGCTTAAAAGATTTAAACTGTTCTTATTATATCTGGCTTCCTATACATATCATGTGCCTCACTGTTATGAAGTTTTCTCCATTCACGTGTCTGTTCATCTCTCTTCGGTCCAAAAATTTTCCTGAGAACTTGATTCTCAAATACTCGTAATCTTCTTTCCTCTCTTAAAGTAAGAGTCCATGTTTCGCATCCATATAATGTAACTGGGAGAATAACAAAAAAAAAATACGGCAAGTCTCAAATTTGTGGTCTGAATTTTGCTGGATTAGTAAATAATGGGCTTCCAATATAAAACCGGATCGGCCTCACGGAGTTTCACCCAGCATGCAGTACTGTCTCTTCCTCCCGCAATTCACCCTGCCTGCCACCCGTCCTTGAACTGTTTCTTACCTTATAGAAAATGCTGGAAATGTTGTCCTCCCGCAGTTAAACAGGCATTATACCGAGTAAACACATTTAGATTGACACGCTGTAGTTGGGGCACTGTCAAGTTTCTGATTTCATTTCTTATGTTGTTCTTCAGTTCTTCCAATGTGTGCGGATTTGTTTTGTACACTTTGTCTTTCAGGCTACCCCACAAATAAAAATCACACACTGTTAGATCTGGGAAGTGAGTGTTTCTTATTTTGTACTGAACCAGTGGTCTCAAATTTAGTCACAAGATCGTGGATTGTCGATCTGGAAGGAGGTAATTGTCCAGGGAAGTTCCGAATAAATTCCTCGCGAACGCGACGAGCTGATTCGTATTTATAATAACATTTACACACATAAATGCGCTGCTCTAATGTCAGCTGACGTCTCATCTTGTCGAACGATAGTAAACTGACTAGTTCAAGGACGAGCGGCTGGCAGAGTGAAATGCGGACGAGGAGAGAGCGCTGCCTGACGGGTGAAACCCCGTGAGGCCGGTCCGGGTTTATATTGGAAGCCCGGTACATTATCTTCCTTTCGTTAATTAAATTGTATGATAAACAATTACACTGCGACAAAGCAAACATGGTGGCTGCTAGAGTTATTTTATAATTTTAGATTTCAAGTACCATAGTGAGATTGTGCTTATTTTTTAAGAATAACTTCTTCGTTTTATTTCATTGGCTATTCTTGCAGAATATTGAAAATGGTGACGACTACATTGATTTTTAAATTTTATTTCATTTCATTGACTAATTTTCCTGGTTAACGAACTCGGTTTACTTTTTATAATTGAATGCTATATGCCAAGTTTAGTTCTGAAATAAACAAAAATTGCTGCCACTATTAACAGACGTACACACACACACGCCCCATATATATATATATATATATATATATATATATATGTCCCGCGCCGTAGCCGAGTGGTTAAGGTAAGAAGCCTTGGCACAGAGCTATGGGACTTGCGCTGGTTCGAGTCTCCATGGGGGAAGAAATTTTCTCATGGTATTTCGGCCAGTATGGGACTGGTGCCCACCCAGCATCGTGAGGCAATTGGGTAGCTACAATAAGTAGCGGCTCCAGGTTGAGAAAACCAGCTATAACGGCTGGGGGACTCGACATGCTAACCACATGTCACCCCTACACTGGCTGTTGATCATCTACCTCTGTGATTGACACATGTGGATGTGAGGGGCCAGCAGCCAGCTGGTAGGCTAAGGGCCTTCTAGGCCTGTCGCGCCAGGAGTTTATATATATATATATATATATATATATACACAATATTCAAAGCCTTTTTTTTTCCTCAATGAGATTTAGGCACTCTCCCCCTACAGGAAAGAAATTGATCCATACTAATTTAGTTACACTTGTTTCCATATATATGTTTTTGGAGTGGCCCATGTTCAGCATTCTGCCTCATACTGACATCTAAGAAACCAAAGTAGGGAAAATTTCAATAAAATTTGCTTAGAGGCCTTTTTATTCAGGCTTGGGGATCTTTTACGAGCCTGAAATCTTCAGACTCGGGGCCCACGGCTTGAAGTCCTTCCCGGAGGATTTGCTCCTTGGATTTTTTCATCCTAAAAAATCCTTCGAACATGGCCGGGTTTGAACCCACGACCCTCGGACCAGAGACAAGGAGCATAACCACTAGTCCACCACGACAATATATATATATATATATATATATATAGTGAACTACATGGTCTTTATAGGAAGCCACATATAATAAGAACAGTTAAGTCTCATAGACTGCAATGGGGTGGACATGTGCCACAAATGGGGAATGAAAGATGTGATTGGAAGCTTTTCTTATAGGAAAACCAGAGGAAAAACACCGAGTTGGTAGACCAAGAATTAGGTGGGAGAATAGCATTAACCTTGATTTGAGGGAAGTAGATTATACAGGGAATGATTGAAAAACATTAGCTAAGGATAGGGATGTATGGAGAGCTTATGTCTGTGCGGCCATGAACCTACAGGTTCGATAGTGCCATTGAGTTAGTTAGTAGTTCCACCTAACCCAGCATCAAAAATGTATATCTCAAAATAACTCAGGTTAGATACCATAAGTCTGGTTCCACAGCTACAGCTACACGAGAAGACATACTTCTGTATGCCAGGTTCAGAGTAAACATCTGAAGGGAAAGAATGCACCTGAAGGTTAGCCAAACTTCTTCTCTTCTTCTACTACAAGGTTTAGGCTATGCAGCCTGTTCTGGCGAAGTTAAAAGTGGAGTCCATCTTCTACGTGGTTGGCCAACATCTCTTGTTCCTCTGGGATTATACAGGAAGGTTCTTTTTGGTATTCTTTCGTTGTTCATTCTCGTTAAGTGTTCTGTCCATTTCTTATTATTTTTGCTGAATTTATCTTCAATTTCATATATATTTAATTCTTCTCGTATAGTTTCATTCCTTATTCTATCTGCTCTTGTGCATCCTTTCACATTATGTAAAAACAGCATTTCCACAGTCTGTATCCTGCTTTTATCCCTTGATTTCATTATCCAATTTTCACTTCCATATAACAACAAAGGAACAGCCATTTTTTATATAATTTAAGTTTCGTATCTTTCCTTGTTTTCCGGCCTAAGGTTCTTTTTATGGTTCCACAAATAGCCTGAAATTTATTTACTTTAGCCAAACTTACGAAAATAAATGTAACAGTAAATTTGTGTTTCAGTTGTTTTGACTATCCTCTGTATACTGCCATCTGGTGATGTTAATTTTTATTTAAAAATTGTATGCCTTGAAGAAGAGTTTCTCGCTTGTCATGTAATCATTTTTAGGTGCTAAACGTTAAGATAGCAATATACTACAATGAATAATACGATTTTTTTCTTCCAATCAACTGAAAATAATCTTTATACAATCTTATAATATAAAAGAAGACCAGGACGTCCACTCAAAAGATTTCTGGATGGTGTTTCTCTTGAGGCCGAAACAGGTCAACAAATGGCCTAACTTCGTGAATGTACTATGATGATGTGAACTTTTAAAAAAATCAACATTTTGTGGATCTGGTAATAATAACTTGATATTACGTAGGTCACTAGATAAGTTTTGAGATGTGCAAAAATGGGCCATGATAGAGTTTCCATACCTATCACATATTTTCAAACAACTCTCCAGCACATTCTATACACCGTTGCATCCTCTGGAATCACTTCTGGAAGCAGCCATGTCACTCGATCTCAGACATTGCACTAAGCTCCTCCAACAGCATCTTCTGGGCTAGGGAATTGGTGTCTGCACATGCAGTTCTTCACGTTCAGGAACAGGAAATAGTCGCATGGGACTAGGTCCACACTGTAGGCTCAATGAGACATTAATTTCACAGGTGACTTTTCCAGAAACCTAATTGTTGCATTGCCTGTGTGCAAAGAGGCATTGTCATGGTGGAGCAGAATTCCCCGTAGTCAAGTCTTTGGCCGCTTCTCCTGGATCTTTGAGAAGACTTTGGGGAGACAGACTTCTGTATACCATTTAGTAGTAACTGTCCTCTGATCCTCTAGCACAACTGTAGCCAGATGACCACTTGTTGAGAAGAAAGTGGTCACCATTTTCTACCCCACAATCCTAGGCCTTTTGACTTTGTTGGAGGCTGCTCATCTGGGAAGACCCACACATATGATTGGTGCTTTGTTCCACAGCCATTCTGGTAGATCCAAGTTTTGTCACCTGTCACTATGTCTGACACCTGGCAGGAGTCCCCGTTGTTGAATCTCGGCAGTATTTATCTGCACAATTCCACCCTAGTGTGTTTATGCCCTTCTGACAAGTGGTGTGGCACCCATCAAGAATAAATTTTCCTCACTCTTAAGTATTGGTGCAGAATGGTGGAAACACTTGGCGAACTAATCCCTAGGTCCCCCTCGATGTCCTTATAGGTCAGTTGTGGATCTTCCTTAATCAGAGTCACCAGTGCAGAGACGTTTTCTTCTGTCACCACTGTTGTTGGCCTCCCACTTCTCCCTTCATCTTTAAGGGATGTTATCTCCCTCTTAAGTTCAGGAAATCAGTGGAAAACTGTTGCACATGAAGGAGCAAAGTCCCCAAATGTTTGTGTGCATTGCTCAAGTGTTTACGACTCATTTAAACCACATTTAAAATCATATAAAATCATAGCAAGAAAATACTCCCTCTCAAGCTCCATAGGACACGTTTGATGTCACCACGCACAGACTACTTCACAAGGGTGCTGCTCAGAGACAACTGAAAGGAATTCCTTCTACCTGCTATGGTTTTAACGTTCGAGAGTTGGGCTCTCAAATGGTATATTAGTTTATTGCGTTCCTGTCGCCATACTGCCGTGTCTCAAAACTTATCTAGTTACTTTTGAATTAGGAAATAAATAATGTTACATGAACATTATACTGATCTGTGTTGCATTCTTAACTTTTGTTACCTAAAAATCTTGATCAAATAGTATATGGCAATACAAGTGTGTTAAACACTTGATACGGGTCGAGGAAAAGAAAAAAAAATTTGGTGCTTGCACCAAGTTTTTTTAAATTTCCAAGATTCCATTATGTATTTACCACATGAATATTTCATACTATTTTTTACACTATGTGTATTTATTTTAATAATTAAGATATTAGCTAAAATATTAATTGATCTCTGATAAACATAAAATTGAGACAATAGAAATGAGATTTCTCAGATCAGTTGCAGGTGTATCTCTAAGAGATCAAAAGAGAAGTCAAGATATCAGAGATGAACTACAAATATACATTATAAACAAGAGAATACACAGAAATAAATGTAATTGGTTTGAATATATACAAAGAATGCCAAATAATCATTTATCAAAACAGCTGCTTCATTATAAGCCTCTAGGCCGAAGAAATGTAGTAAGACCAAAACATCATTGGAAAGGCAACCTGCACCGGGGAGCGGAACGGGCCAACAGGCCCATACCTTGAAGATGATGATGATGCTAAAATATTAATAAATATAATTGAAGATAAATATTAGATTTCAGAAGGTGAATCGGCTACATGTGTTGCTATGGAGAAATAATAAGTCATGTCGCCATCTTATATTTGTTAAAACTGTAAAACCAATTTTATTTGGGATTTATTTCTGATTACACAGAAAGTTTTAGACAATGTGTGCAGTGATGATGAAATAGAAGAGGTGTGGAAAGCTGGATGTGGTGAATTAATACCAAAATTAATACAAATTGCAGCATCACTATCAATACTTCAAAATAAATATTTATACTTACCATCCTAGTGCTTTTGGTCATTTTTAAAGTATTGAGATTTCTTTTGTTTTCATAGCAACCAAGATTGTATACGCGAATGTCAAATTACGATGCACATCAACAATAACAGTAAGTATACAATATTATTAAATTAATATTAACCCATTCACTTCAGATTTACATGCTCAATGTATTTCCCCAGAAATCGAATTCAGGGTACCGTAAATTATGTTGTCTATTTTCAGACATTGAAAACATGCAAAATATAACGGCACTTGAGATCACTAAGGATAAAGGCCAAAACACAATCCTCTGCTATTCATAAATGTTAACAGATTACCCTACCAAGGGATGTACAAAATAATGCAAAATATATAACAACAGAGTTAAGCGAGTGTACCTCGTCTTCTGAGTTGAAGGTCATTTAACAGCTGGCGAGTCTACCTCGTCTTTTGAAGCGAATGGGTTAAGAAGCTAAAGCTGTTACTATGATTGAAATAAGTATATTAAAGTGCACAACTAAATTATTGTAATCAAATGGTAAAGAGAAAAATTTATGCCTGAACCGGGAATCGAACCCCGAACCTTCAGCTTTCCGTGCTGATGCTCTTAATCATTGAGCTAATCCAGGCTTTCCTCCCATCCAAGCATAAATCCTTCCTTTACCTTACTGTCTTGGTCCCACATTCAAATGCTATGAATCATCATTCACAAATACACAATGAATGGCTTCTACCTGAAGAAGACATGAAGGGACTCCACATAGCTATAGCATTAATAATAATTAAATGAATCGTGATTTCTTCTTACCTCATACTTCTATGTTTTTTTAAACACAGCACTGCAGTATCGGCGACACGTTGTCGTCATCGTCAGCTGTTTTCACGACTGTCAATTTTTTTCCCCTTTTGCCGGTAATTATCTAGACTGCCATCTGGTGTTCTTTTGAAGGAATTCCTCTTCAAACTGCCATCTGGTGTTATTTTGAATGAATCATTTCCTAAACTGCTATCTGTTGTATCTTTGAAGAACTTTGTAATCAAGCTTGGTTCGTCCAGAATCTCAAAGTTCATGGTTCTAGTATGGTTTTTTTGAATATATATTTTTTCCCAAGCTGTTAAATCCAAAGGTTTAGATAGATGTTTTAAAAGTTTTGCTTCTTTTTCAATCCTATGATGCTCTAATAAACTATGTGCTGCTATAGCTGATTTTTCAATTTCTCCATTCTTTATGTTTATGAAGTGCTCTTTTTTACGAGTTTCCAAGTTCCTTTTTGTTTTTCCTATATATATCTTGTTGCAATTTTTGCAATCAATTTGATAAATTCCAGATTTTTTGTTGTCTGGGGTATTACATTTATTATTAGTTAAATTGACAGTCGTCAAAACAGCTGACGATGACGACAACATGTCGCCGATACTGCAGTGCTGTGTTTAAAAAAACATAGAAGTATGAGGTAAGAAGAAATCATGATTCATTTAATTATTATTAATTGAACCTCATAATGTTAAAAATTCCCAAATTTAATATATAAGCTATAATATTATTTATTAAATCAATATTAAGAAGCTAAAGCTGTTACTATGATTGAAATAAGTATATTAAAGTACACAACTAAATTATTGTTACCATTTGATTACAATAATTTAGTTGTATACAATATTAGTTACATAGTTGAAAAATATCATAACAGCACATTAAGGGCTCAGCTTCATCCCACCAGATTGATCTTTTTTTAGTAATATTCCATCAGTAATATTAATGTCCAGTTTTTATGTCAACCAATATTCCAATTTTTTCTTTTATTGTAAACTAAACACAAATTCAACAAACTTTGATGGCGAAATTTAGGAATTTTCTTAAGTTTACAAAATCTTTAAATCACATCCAAAAATTTACAAAAGTTGTAATTCTATGTGACTCCAAAGCAGCCATTCTCGCTATAACACGAGACACAACACTCAAAAGCATCAAAATTATCGAATGTCACAAAATGATAAAACAGTTATCCCGTCTACATAAAAAAGTTTTACTTCAATGGATTCCGGCCCATTGTGGAGTGACAGGCAATGAAATAGCCGATTTTCTGGCCACGAAGGGTAGCAAAATTGTTTCAAACCCAACTTCTACTCCAGTTTCCTCTCACTCTATCAAAAGAATTATTTCAAATAAATATATCAATAAACTTAGAGAAGAATACACCACCAAAACATCTGGAAAGGAATGGGAAAATCTACAAGGTTATGACATTACTACATTACAAAGAAAATTTGCAGTAGCAATATTCAGACTGCTACCGGGACATGACTGCTTGAATAAACACCTACACAGACTTGGCATAACAGATTCACCTAAATTCCCTTTTTGCAATTTAAATGAAGATATGGAAAGGAACCATCTCCTCCGTTGTCCAGCTTTTGTAGAAGAGACCAGCCTTTCTGCTAAATATTGGAGTGCAAGAGAGTGAATGATTTCATTATCAAGTGCTCGACCTTAGATACCGACCAACCAACCATATTCCATCATTTCACCTATTTGGGGCCTTGTAACCCTGTGTGTCCATTCTTGTTTGTTATTAACAATTTTTAAACATTGTTTTCATTCTGTGAACATGTCCAGCCTCTCTTAAAGTAGCTATTTTAATTGAGACATTATGTCAAGTGAGTTAGTTAGTTCATAGATTTGTTGTATCTGATTCTCCCAATCAGTTAGTTTTATTACTTTTAATTTTTAATGTATATCTTTAGTGACAAAGTGTCAACTATGTATTTCAAAGTTCTAAAACTACCTAATAATATTGTCCATGTTTTATATTTTCAAGCATAATTTAAAGCTTCACAGATATTTTTTTATGTATTAATTAAATAAAAATAAAATGTAGTTTTATTTGATTTTCATATTTATTATATAATTCAGTGACAGCTGTTTCAGTACACTGTACCTTCTTCAGACATGTTATCAAATTATGAGTTGTGTTCCAACTGATCTAAGCAACAATACAACAATATTTATTTTAATTTTTTAATTTAAATAAATATTGTTGTATTGTTGCTTAGATCAGCTGGAACACAATTCATAATTTGTTAACATGTCTGAAGAAGGTACAGTGTACCGAAACAGCTGTCACTGAATTATATAATAAATATGAAAATCAAATAAAATTACATTTTATTTTTATTTAATTAATAAATATGGATTTTCATCAAGTAAACACCAACTCGATTATTTTTTTATTATTCATTTATTACTTTTCACTGAAGGACAAATTATATTTGCTGCGATTTGAACCCAGTTCCAGTCTGAGCATATAATTTTTTGCTTCAGATATAATTTATCCTTCACAGAGATTGTTGTTTTATTCTCCTTCCATGATTTATTTTGTGTTTTAAAATTGAATCACTTCTTATAACTTTTTCATAAGTGTTACATCAGTTACCATCCAAAATCTCTTAGATTATCTCCTTTTATAAATTATATTAATTATTATTATTGTTATTATTGGTATTATTATTATCATTATTATTATTATTATTATTATTATTATTATTATTATTATTATTATTATTATTATTATTATTATTATTATTATTACAGTACAAGTAGTGAACATAAAATCAGAATGATAAGCGGGGGCGCAAATGTAACAGTTATATTCAGTGATGAAGGTAAGTTTATTATTTTTATTATTATTATCCTGCAGATTGTTGGTTTTCTGTTTCCATTTCCTTCTGTCTGAGCTGTCCTTCTCTTCCAATCTGCTTCCTTTCATGGGGCATCAAGGATATCATTCTTCCAACCATATTTAGATCTTCTGAATCTCTTTCTCCTTGTTGGACCCCTTCCAATACCTTAGAGCATCTGTGTTGTCCTTCTAAACTGTGTATCTATATCATTGCTTGTGAATTTCATCAATGATATGTCTGTCTCCACCCATATCTTCTACTATTTGCATGTTTGGTATTTTGTCTAATCTTGATTTTCAACTTCTTAAAAATTCCATCGCTGTACACAGAAATGTCTCCTTTAATCTATGCTGTACACACCATACTTCACCTGCACATAGATCTGCATAATACTTACTTACTTACTGGCACTATTGAACCCAAAGGTTCATGGCCACACGGACATAAGCTCAACAGGGGGGTCGATATGATTATTCTAGAAATTATTGAATTATAAAATGAAAATAATCTTTCAGTAATAGATTTTGAGATCACTACAAATAAAAGGATTGATGAGGCCAATGCTTGGATTAAGAAATATTTTCCCCATACATCCCTATCCTGACTGCATAATGCTTTGTACAATATTTAATTTTATACTTTCTCATAAGATGGAGTTCAAACATCCAGCTAGAGTTTGTTTTTTCTAAAGAAGGAAGGATCCTGCCATGGGCAGCAGGCAGGAGGGTGCAAGGAACTGCACTTGCACCCCCCCTGTCGGGAAATAAACGAAAAAAAAAAATTCAAGAAATTAAGAAATATTTTTCTATTAAGTCGCTCTTTGAATAAAAATTCACTCTATAAGAATCAAATGAATTGTGAATTGTTCTCACCTCATACATCTATATTTTTTTAATGCAGAATAATTCACGATTCATTTGATTCTTAATGTAAAAATTCCCAAATCTATTATATTAAAAATTAACTCCCCTGTCTAGAAGCAAAATACACAGAAAAAATTAAGAAATTTTTTTTTTATTAAGTCACTGTTTGAATAAAAATTCACACCCCTGTTGAGAAAGAAAATACACAGAAAAAATTAAGGGTCGTATGCAAATACATTAGTCTCTACTCAAATTACTTCCAATCACTGGTGAGCTGACTCACCGTGAGCAATTACTGAGATCGAATTAACGGCCGACTTACCAGTCATGCATGAAAGTTGGCGTTTTCGTAATATTGGCAACAAATTACCCAGAATTCTCAGCGATAAAACCACTTCCGTTATTTTCGTCTGCTATAGAGGAATGCATTTACGCTTGCGTCCCGCAATAATACCATATACAACGACGTCTGCATCGTGCAATATTATGCCAATTCTCCTGTTCTTCCAGTTGAATTCTTTGGTAGACTCTGTCAAATTCCTCTTCTCCGCGTATACCGAAAACATGATCGAAGTCTTCAAGGTCCAACATCTTGGATAAAGCTGCAAAGGTTTCAAACTACATCGGTTCCCTTCGGGATTTTCACGATAAGTTTCTATCTTGAGCTATGATCTTAAGGTACCACGTCTGGTAGCTTACAATTATTATCGCATGAATAGATTTCTGAGTAAGCAAAATGTATTTTGATAAAACTTTCTCAGCAGAGAACGCCTTTTACTGTGTAATGCGTTCAAACATTCGACCCTAAGACATATTTGTTTTGTTAAGTGCTGTTTGAATAAAAATGTAAGATGTCTAGGGTTACTGTCCTAATTTGTTCATCGCCTTGTCAATGAATTTAGTGTCCTCCTCTACTATTATTTCTGTGAACACTGAGCATGCACAAGCTGCCTAGCTTCGCGTCTCCCATCATTGACTATCGTAATGTGCTATATGTATATTCAGTGCTACATGTAAATTATATTTTATTATTAGAGCTAGGAATTTTAGGTACAAAATTTTGGTGAAAAAGGTGCAAAAAAAGGTGCTTTAATTTAGCAGAAAAATGTGCAAAAAAGGTGCAATTTTTTAAAATAGAAGGTGCAAATTTCCCATGTGAATTATTAAAGAGTACCAAAACCAGTCACATCAAGTAACTCATGACACAAAATTCAGTCATGTTGTCATATATTAAAAGTGTGAGTAAGACAAGTCCCAGAACATTATGTTATTGAAATCACAAGTCCAGAAAACTGTTAAAGCAGATATTATTCAACAACTCAAATGTTTAGAACATATCTAAAAACGTTCTGTATTTCAACTGTCTAACAGTGGTTTCGTCTAATGTAAAATATACTGGTTTTCACCTTCCACTTAACTGATCTGTTTTAATTTTTCTTCATACAGAGGTTGAAGGTATGATTTTCATCTGGGACAGACTTCCCAGTATATTTCTCCAAATATGCTTTCATAATAGGGTTGTTAAGTTTGGAAAAGAGGAATGCCACATGTCACAAATGTCTTTGCTGTATCATTAAAAAAAAATGATTTATTTATTAAACTAGAAGAAGGCAGCACCTCGCAAATAAACTGTTGTCACAATACACATTTACTGCTTTGTAGTTTCTTATTTTTCGTGTTTTGCAGTACCTATATGCTGTGTAATACGATTGTGTTGGTGTTTTTCATCAATTGTTATTGAAATATCACAAAAAATGCACCTCATAACAGATCTGTCACTCTGAATTCCATCTGCACTAAACTGTTTTACAAAATCATGCAGTTTGTACGAGTTCACATTCGGTTTTGGTATACTGTGTATACTGGTCACTCAGGAAAATAGTAGACTGCACAAGTCAAATATTATTTTGAACTGAAACATTTGTTTATGCACTCACAACCACCTCCCTTGCTTAAACAATAGCTTTTGCATAACTGTGGTGCAAGAAGGGTGAGAACTAATTAAAAAGGAATAGCATAACGGGACTGCACTTAAGTGGAAGTAATGTGATGTGGGACTGATACCACACATCGTTACCAACCCTTGAAAGCATATATGAAGAAATATAAAAAAATATTATACACATTATTTTGGGAATACAATGCTGCTAAGAGACAAAAAAGGTTTAATTGAAAAAGTGCAAAATGTGCTTGCATTGAAAAAAGGTGCAAAAAGGTGCAACTAAAACACATTTAGGGGCATTTATTTAATATTTTCTTTGCAAGACAAGCTAATTTGAGCATTGTAGTAACAAAATAAAATTAAGGTGCAGCACCTAAAATTCCTAGCTCTATTTATTAATAGTATGTTAATAGTTAATAGTATGATAGGAGAATGGAGGAAGTCCAAGCCCCCTTAAGCATTGGCAACAACAAGTTAATAGTATAGCGTGCAGATGCACCTCCCTGAAAGTAATCCTGCCAACTCATTTCAACATAGAGAGAGGGAAAGACAATGATGTCTAAGGAGGGCTGTGTAATTCCACCTTTGAAGAGGGAGGTTCTATGGTTTGAAAATAGTAGCGCAATCTTTCCTTCTTTAGAGAACGCAAACAACAATCTGACCTTTATTTATTCTAAATGTATTTTTCTCATCACTATTTAATCTTAATTGAGTAGTTTATCATAAGTAATGCCACGAGTGATTTCCAATTTATCTAGAGAATTTGAAAATCAAGAGTGGCATTTGTTAGGACTATTTAACGAATAAAATTAAGCTGTTTACTCACAAATCATTATTTAAATATGGTTATTTTAAAATATTTATATATTTAATGTAAACGGCGATGTTTGAAAACAAATGAGAAACGATTGGTATGCTTCATCTGCTTCTTTTGTTTATCACTGCAACCAGATCATACTATTTATTGCCAAAGGAATGCAATATTGTAAGAATGCACTCTAGTGGAGAAAAAATGAAATACATCAAACTGTATATTAATTCATTTCTGATGTCCTATGATGTAAATATGTCAATTACATTTTTCTGGAATGTTATTACCTGGGAAAAAATATATATATGAAAGTACAAACAGTGGTTTCTTTTTTTGGTGGTATAATCATATAATCAATTGCTACAAATGTTTTTATATTAACTCCCGCATGCCCTATGTGTTGACATCCATGCTCTATATATACAATCTGGTAGCTGTATTTCTTAGAGAGTCAGTCACTGCAAAATAATGCTATGACCTATTCAGAATGTTAAAAAGGAGGCGCTTTCTTTATTATGATAAACTTTAGTTGGAAAATTTTAGGCAAAACAGGACTGTGATTGGTTGTAAATAAAAAATCATTGAAATGTGATTGGTCATTGACTCCCATTTGGGGCATGAGTTTAAATAGTCATTCCTAACCTACCCTAACATTTCAATAATTACTCTGTCATGCTGGCTCAGGTGGTAGCATACCTCCTTCCTGACTAGAGGGCCTGGCTTAGATACGCAGCGTGGTTCAAATTTTGTATTATTAAATTAATTTAATTGCGAAATTTTCAATCTTTATGCCAGGAGGGATAGTGGTGTATAATATTGAATTGTTAGATTGTGCACCAGAAGTAAAGTAAAGTGATCCCACAATAGACCCGGAGGCCCTTGGGGTAGTAGGAGGTTAGTGCTCCCACTTTTTCTAGACAATCGGCACTTTATGTCAGCTGGGTTGTCAGCCCTGCGTGACGGCCACCTTTACTCCCAGAACAAGCATCTGGTACTCATTTACGTTAGAGGCTGAGTCGACCCCAGGGCCATAGTGCCACCAGAGGGTTTGGGTCAGTTTAAAAATCCTGACCCCAACGGGGCTTGAACCCTCGACCCTCTGGCTTGTAGCTCTAC
The DNA here is from genome assembly GCA_030220185.1 of Diploptera punctata. Lineage (NCBI taxonomy): Eukaryota > Metazoa > Arthropoda > Insecta > Blattodea > Blaberidae > Diploptera > Diploptera punctata. The sequence goes on from JASPKZ010001978.1 coordinate 797,973, forward strand.
GCTACGGCGTGCCCCTTGTGCACCAGATTCCTGCATTAAATTGCAAGTCCCTCTGCAGTACATATATTTTTTCAAAAAATGTTAAACTGAAAATAGATAAAACTGCTAATCTCCCAATGCATGGACTCTTACTTTAATAGAGGAAAGAATATTACGAGTATTTGAGAATAAAGTTTTTGGGAACATTTTTGGATCAAAGAGAGATGAATGGAGAAGACTACATAACAGTGAGCTACGTGGTCTTTATAGGAAGCCAGATATAATAATCACAGTTAATTATCATAGACTTACTTTAAGGGAGGAAAAGAGATTATGAGTATTTGAAAACAAAGTTCTTAGGAAAAAAAAATTGATTATTTTAGAAGAAGCCTCCAAAAAACAAGACAGCATAAAATAAGAAATGAATTCCTTTGTAGAGAAATGAATGTCACCACATCGGTTGTTAAGAGGATTGAAAATCAAACGCTTAAATGGTGTTGCCATGTACAAAGAATGGAAAATGATAGATGGCCAAAAAATATATACCAGTGGTCACCCCCTTGAAGAAATAAACGTGGCAGACCAAGATGGAAATGGAAAACCTACGTCAGAACTATAATGGATGATAGGAATTTGGAAGAGGGAGATTGGAATGATAGAGATAAGTGGAAAATGAAGACAGCAAACCTATAAGTGGGGGAAAGCTGAAGAAGAAGAAGAGGAACATTTATGGACCAAAGAGAGATGAACAGACAGGTGAATGGAGAAAACTACATAACAATGAACTACATGGTCTTTATAGCAAGCCAAATATAATAAGAACAGTTAAGACTGCGATGGGCAGGACATGTGGCACAAATGGGGAATGAAAGACGTGTGTAGCGATTTAGAGGCTTAGATGGACTTTGGAACGTGGTTAGTGGGGATGGTTGGGTAGCGTGCGTTTTTACTTATGGATTTTGCCGAGCGGAAAGGCTGAAGACTCTACTATTCGAGGGTAGTTGAGATTCTTCTTCTTCAGCTTTCCCCCATTTATAGGTTTGCCGTCTTCAGTTTCCATTTATCTCTATCATTCCAATCTCCCTCTTCCAAATTCCTATCATCCATTATAGTTCTGACGTAGGTTTTCCATTTCCATCTTGGTCTGCCACGTTTATTTCTTCCAGTGGGTGACCACTGGTGTATATTTTTTGGCCATCTTTCATTTTCCATTCTTTGTACATGGCCATACCATTTAAGCGTTTGATTTTCAATCCTCTTAACAACAGATGTGGTGACATTCATTTCTCTCCAAAGGAATTCATTTCTTATTTTATCCTGTCTTCTTTTTTGGAGGCTTCTTCTAAAATAATCAAATTCAACTGTTCTAATTTTATTTTTTTGTACTTCCGTCAAAGATTCATAAAATAAATAATTACTTACTTACTCACTGGCACTATTGAACCCGTAGGTTCATGGCCGCACGGACATAAGCTCTCCATAAATCCCTATCCTGAGCTAATGTTTTCCAATCATTCCCTGTATAATCTACTTCCCTCAAATCATAGTCAATGCTGCCCTCCCACCTCATTCTTGGTCTACCAACTGGGCGTTTTCCCTCTGGCTTTCCTACAAGAAGCTTCCATGCACGTCTTTCATTCCCCATACGCGCAACATGTCCTGCCCATCGCAGTCTACGAGACTTAACTGTTCTTATTATATCTGGATTCCTATAATGACCAAGTAGTTCATTGGTATATAGTCTTCTCCATTCACCTGTCTGTTCATCTCTCTCTGATCCATACATTTTCCTAAGAACTTTATTCTCAAATACTCGTAATCTCCTTTCCTCCCTTAAAGTAAGAGTCCATGTTTCGCACCCATATAATATAACTTGTAGAATAATAGTTTTATATATTTTCAGCTTAACGTTTTTTGAAAGGAGTTGGGACATCAAAAGTCTCTGCAATGCATAATAGCATGCATTTCCAGAATTGAGCCTATGTTTAATTTCTTTGTGCATCTCATTCCTATTTGTGATTATTGTTCCTAGGTATTTGAATTCAGCCACTTCCTCAAAATTTCCCTCATTTGTCATTAGCTGTCCATTTCCATTATATACTGAATTTCTACATGTGATCATATATTTAGTTTTATTGATATTTACTTCCAGTCCTAATTTCTTAGTGTTACTCAATAGTGTGTGCATGTTGTCCTTTAGTATCTCTTCGCTATCGGCCAATAGTACTACATCATCAGCATAAACTAACAGCTTATTAATACCATTGAGTTGTAAGCCTTCCTCATTCTCTAAAGATTTAATGGCATGCTCTAGTACAAAATTAAATAGTAGAGGAGGTAGTGCATCTCCTTGCTTCAACCCATTCTGGATTACAAAAGTGTCTGAAAACTGTTTGCCTACATGCACCCTACTCTTTGAGCCATTTAGACACATTCGTATAAGTCTAACTAACTTTTTAGAAATAATTGAACAACTTAAATATCCTATATTTATAAAAACTACAAATTATACAATTTAAAGTAATTAAACTAACCTTAACTAATCTATGGTATTGCTAAAGGCAGAATGCAAGAGAGAGATGGCTATAGGACTTTGGTGGGAACCAAAAGCCCATTACGACCTGACCCTAAGTATTTCATAATTCTCAAATAATTTAACCCGTCAGCGTGGAGCGACGTGACGTGTACGCAAGTTGAATTCTTCACCAAATGCGGAACGACGTGACATGTACGCTAGCTACACGCACTGCTTTAAACTGTAATTATGACCTTTGTGTTTACATTAACTATTTACCGTTTATACAAATTTTATGTAGAGACTTCAAAGTTTATATTAGTGCATATATTAACTGATTACAGCCCTCAGTAACAAGTTAAAATAATTTTATATTTGCATTTATTCTTGTGGCCTCTGACATTTTTCTTAAATTTATAACTTGATAAAGGATTTCTTATAAAACTAAATTCGCCTTTTTTTTGTAGATTAGCTTGTCTATCAAATTGAATCTATTTTCAAATCTCTTCATTTTTAATAATAATGTCGCAAAATTCAGTATATATAAAGGCCCAACAAAGTTATTTCCGATTTACGCTATAGTACAGGACCACAACAGTAAATTTCAGATATATATATTTCAAATGATGATATCCTTACATTATGGAAAGGTAGTTAGTCTACAATTCAGTCAGTATCTAAAAGGTAAAGTGGTCCACTACAGACCTTAGAAGTTTCTTGGGATATTAGGAGGTTTAGGCTCCCACTTTTTCTAGACTATCGGTACTTGATATAAGCCGAGTACTTATCTCTGTCAGACGGCCCATAACAAGCATCTGGTAATCATTTCAGTTAGAGGCTGAGTCAACCCCGGGGTGACAGTGCCGCCTGAAGGTTTGGTTCAGTTTAAAAATCCTGATCCACCGGGACTCAAACCCTCGATCTTCCGGCTTGTAGCATGTTGATCTTTTAAGTCCACACCTCCGGTGAAACTATTATAGTCATATTTCATCAACTGGTTTCAGTTTGGAAACCAGAAGAAAGACATTGAAATTTAGGGTTGATGAAGGTCTTTTAGCACAACAGATCTCATGTGTAGAAAGACAATTTTTTTGAAGGCACACGACCTAAAATAATGTTTCCAAAGTGTTAGAAAGACACATTTGGATAAGGCTGCCCCCCCTACAAGAAAGAAGGTCAGCACATAGAAGCAATGTGTTTGTAATAAACATGAACAAAGTAAACACAAGGGAAAAAAATACACTTATTGTAGCCCGAGTGTCAAACAACTGGTTTACATTTTGAAGATTTATCACACCAATTTTTGAAGTTCATTCTTTTTTTTAAGACCCTTCTCTTTGTGTAAATATTTCGTTTTGTTGTTAGGTAAAGCCGGTTCTCTGAATTCTTCAAAGAATCCCTAGTGCAATTCAATGTGTCAGTTATGTGAGAAATTTACAAAAAAGACCTATTTCAACTGTGGCACAACAACCATAAATATGTCTGCAAAAAATGCAGAGATGTTACATGAGAACCGTAACAAATTTAATTAATTAAATATTATATTGAGGGTTCGCCATAAACGAATTGCAAAAACATTTAAATTACTCAAGATATATCAATTTAAATGCATTATTGGAATACTGGCACTGAACGGCTGGGTTTAAATACCGGTGAACTTCCTCCCGCATCAGAGTATTCCCGGCCATTTAACTCCATCCGCTCTGAAGGGTTAATTCTAAACCAACATTTTAAAGTATTAATAAATTCTTGAAAATTGAACTAATTTGATTCATTATTAAAAACATAAAAATTGTTGAGAAAAATGGAGCAGCTTACCTCATGTTGACTTCAGAATGGAAAAAGACCCAGAGTCCTAAGTCTCTGTATATTTATACTGTCCATAGTCTAGCTTTCTCTCACTGACCCTGCCTCTCTCTATCACCAAGCTACATGTATATAGCTATTTTTAGAAATATACTGTTAGATACCCTACATAACTTGCCTTCACATACCATTGTTAATATTTCATGTCTGTTCATATTTCAACATTTATGTTAATATGAAACAACTAAATAAAAACCTGTTTTAATGTGAATTAATTGAATAAATCTCTAGTTATATTTGAAAAGAAAAATATACGCCTAGACTGGGGTTTGAACCCAGGACCTTTGACTTTCTATGTCAATGCTCTTCCATCTGAGCCACCTAGGCCTCCAATCTAAACGCGTATTTTTCTCTTACACATAGTTAATTCCCTAACCCCAAATGCTACGAGCCGTTGCTACGATTTTTGCAAATGAATTTGTCCATCATTAAGGTGTTTAAAAACGAATAATATTAACATTGAAAGAAGCACCACTGGCTTTATAAGTAATGTTTAAATTCCCAATAAAAAGTCTTCTTAATAAAAGAAGCCGCCATTTGCAAAAATCGTAGCAATGGCTCGTAGCATTTGGGGGTAGGGAATTAACTATGTGTAAGAGAAAAATACGCGTTTAGATTGGAGGCCTAGGTGGCTCAGATGGAAGAGCATTGACATAGAAAGTCAAAGGTCCTGGGTTCAAACCCCAGTCTAGGTGTATATTTTTCTTTTCAAATATAATTTGTCCATCATTAAGGTGTTTAAAAACGAATAATATTAACAAATCTCTAGTTCTTAGCCACTCTATTTATCACAACATGCATGGAAGCTTCTTGTAGGAATACAGTGGGGGAAACTGGTATAAAGGCACTTGTTAGAAGTATGAAGACAAGTTTATTTACTCTTTCTTTGGCGTTTTTCTATATTAACTTAGGAAGTGATTGAGTATAAAACACACACAAATAATGTCAAAATTAATTATCCATTTCCGTCCAAATAAGTACATGAAAATGAAACCACTCTCACATGTGGGTGGAAATTAGTATAAAGGCACTTTGTGTATTTCACAGATTAAACCAAAAAGACTGAATACAAAGTTTACAACAAAGTTCTAAAATTTAGTTGAACCTCCATTGTTGTTAATCACTTGGAAGATTCTCTTTGGCATTGACTTCATGAGACTGTTTATTTCTTCCACTGAGATTGAAGCCCACTCTTCCCAAATAGCATTTTTCAGCTCAGTCATTGTCCCAAACTGCCGTCCATTGCGATACACACGCCTTGCCAGGATCCCCCATAAGTTCTTAATCAGGTTTAAATCAGTACTTCTGGCTGGCCACGTCAAAAGTGGTATTTCTTTCTTCCTGAACCATTCCTTTGATTTGGCAAACACGTGAATGGAAGCATTATCTTGTTGAAAAATTAGATCTTTGCCAAATTCCTTATACATTCGTGTCAATTCGGACCCCAGAAGCTCCTCAGTGTAGGACTCAGAATTCATCTTGGTGCGTATCCATGCTATTTTTCATCTTCCTTTAAATCAGAATGCTGTCCAAATCATAAAGCCTCCACCACCGAAGTTTCTACTCATTCTAACTTGCTCTTCAGTACGGATGTCGTGCCAGTAATACTGAAAGCCATCAGGCTCGTCCAGATTAAACTTCTTCTTGTCACTAAATATTACTTTATTCCATTCTGAGGTCCAGGAAATTGTTTCTTCAGCAAAAGTCATTCTAGCTTTCTTATGTGCATTGTTCTGAGGTGGTTTACTAAGACATTTTTTTGAATTTTAGGTTCTTGTCTTCTGACAGAATTTGTCTTACTCATCTGGCTGTTAATGACAATTTCAAATCAGCCTGGATTTGAGAAGAAAACTTACTCTTACCTTTTGCTTTACGTAAAATGAGACGTTTAGTGCGCTCAGACAATTTTTCTTGTCCGTCCATACTTCCCGTTTTTTCCATATTGTGAGCCCATTTTGACAAAATTATCAATGACAAATCTTGAATGTCCCAATTTCGTAGCTATTTGTCGATTGGAAAGGCCCATCTCCTTGAAGGCACTAACTCTTGCTTTCTCTTCATTTGATAGTCTTTCCACGCGACATTGTACGTACTACTGACTTGTAACTGATGAACGATGCTCACAGACATGTCTTCTCCATGTAACTGCAGTGTTTTGTCTACATTTATGTTTGTGTAAGAGCCAGAAGTTGACCTGCCTTTATACCGATTTCCAACCTTAGGACAGCATTTTCTTAGTTTTTACGTAATATTTACGTATATAATAAATACAAAATGTGGAGACCTGTATGAAATTATGTCCAACATAATTATGTGTAATCTATGACACACATACGGTATTTGCATAAATATTTCAGGTTGTTTTACTGCAAAAAGTTAGTGCCTTTATGCCAGTTTCCTCCACTGTACCAGAGGGAAAATACCCAGGTGGTAAACCAAGAATCATGATTTGAGGGAAGTAGATTATAATGGGGATGTTTAGAAAACCTTGGTTCAGGATGTGTGCCGAGCTTATGTCCATGCGATCATGAACCTACAGGTTCAATAGAGCTAGTTAGTACTTATTATTAATTTTTAATTTGCCTCTTTTTCACGCACCCAAAGAATTCTTTCACATGAAGACTCCCCAATTACAATAACTCCTTAAGTTATATTTGCAAATAATCCCACCACATGATCTTGATGGGGAACCAGTTGTTATAAGAACAGTTAAGTTGCATATACTGCAATGGGCAGGACATGTGGCATGAATGGGGAATGAAAGAGCGGAGTACTGTAGGAAAACTAAAGGAAAAGTGCCCTGTAAATAGATGAAGATTAAGGTGGAATAATAACAGTAACCATGACTTGAAGGAGTTAAATATTTAGAAAATAATTGAAAAAAACACATTGGTTCAGGATATGGATGTATGGAGAGCTTATGTCCATGAGGCCATGAACCCACAGGTTCAATATTGCCAGTGAGTTAGTCAATTAGATTTTATTGTAATAGAATCGTTTCCCTCTAGTGGTCTAAGGCATCAGCTGATACGGTTGCTTCTGCTTCGAGAAGATATTATGATGGGATCTTCACTTGATATAAGCTAATTATGAAAAAGATATAGAAATTAATATTTCCAGACAAGGTGCACCGCTGTGGTCTCGAGGTAGCATGCTGCCTTGCCACGCAGTGGGCCCGGATTCAATCCTCGGTCGGGACAAGTTTCCTGGGTGAGGTTTTTTTTGGGGTTTTCCTCACCTGTAGATAAATGTCAGTGTTACGCGAGGCGTCAGTTAAGCCCCAGCGTATTGATAGCGTGAAGATCACTATTAAAATATATATACAGTCAATATGCCCATTTCACCAATAAATGTTTAAAATGGTCAACTAGTTTCTACAGCCAAGCTGTCATTCTCAAGACCAGATATTGACTCAATATCTGGTCTTGAGAATGACAGCTTGGCTGTAGAAACTAGTTGACCATTTTAAACATTTATTGGTGAAATGGGCATATTGACTGTATATATATTTTAATATTATATCACCAAGAAGATCAATTGTGTACTAAAAAAAAAAAAGATCACTATTGATTAAGTGGTCTTTGGCCCGAGCGGTTGGCCTTGGTTTTGGAGGAAGAGTTCTACAATTAAACATGTTAAAACACAGTAAACGAAAAATTAACATAATTTATTAAAAATAAGTCAAACATAAAGAGATATTAGATTAATAACATATAAAACAAGTTAGTTAAAAACAGCTGAAATCGCCACATTGTCAAACGTAAAAATATTCAAAATATTAAAGTGCTAAAATTCAGAGAGAGAGAAAACATCATGTTAAAATATTCAACTTTGTTAGCTATTCTAAGTTACTAGGACCATTTGGTCCCATATTTGATTCTAAGTCTTAAAATGACCAAGAATTGATAAAAAAGGAGTTATATTACCAATGTAGACGCCACCGTCCCGCAGGACCCCGTTGAGGGGACCGCAATCGGTCCCGCTGCCGTTCTCCTTTTTCACTCAAAAATCCCGGTTTTTATATGATTATCTTCACCTCTCACTATCCCCTAAAGCTAATGGAAGCCCTATTTTCTTGCCCCATCTGTAATAATATTCCTAGTGTGTTCATGGCCATGTCATATAATATGTTTTTAATTACTTATCCTAATGTGTTTTTCGTAAGAGTGTCCCATTAGGTTGAAACTAACAAAGTCGTTTTTGATAATATATAAGATTTCGTAAGTGTGTCTTCATTGTTTGACAAATTGAATTGAAATAGTCATTTTATAATAATTTTTCCCTTAGTTTTTTTATCTGTAAAACTCTTATGTATATTTGGATTAAGATTTCAATCCGCATTTAAAGGGTGAATATTTATGCCCTATTTTTTGGTATAATACACAAGTATATGTGTCTATTCTTTATCGGCTTTTTATAGTATTTTATTGTTATTGCAGTTAGGCCCTAGTGTTGTATAACAGTCAGGAAACTTTTAATGTCCAAACGGTCCCCAAACACCATCTGGTCATCATTATCATCAATATTATATTCGCCTAATTAGCATAGTTTAGTGTAAGGCCTCTCCTTGCACATCATTATCATCATCATCATCAACTCTCATATCATCGGGGCTGCATAACCCCGCCTTCCAGATGCCCCACCTCAGAAGTTGTTTACAAGTATGCCATGCCAGAAGAGAATAACAACCTGGGGCATTTGGGAAAAAAAATTAAAATATTTCCAGGTAATATTGGCCATATTTAATTTTAGGAAGTTATATTTTGAGGTTATTTTAATTATATTATTTTTAGTCTGGACATCTTACCTCAATATTATTATTATTTATTTATTCATTTATTCTTTTTTTTTTAATTTAATGTCCGCTAATCTTTTAAATTTCTTCTCTCTTAATTTTAGAAACTTTTTGACTTCATATTTAGTTTCGAAAAAATAGTTATTAAAGTTGAGTTTGGAGGACGCCATCTTGTTTTTCGTTATTTATAACACAAACACAATTTCTGGTTTTGTTTCTTCCTTGTAACTTAAGAAGTTGTAATTAATATTTAATTTTAGGAAGTTATATTTTGAGGTTATTTTAATTATATTATTTTTAGTCTGGTAAGATGTCCAGACTAAAAATAATATAATATTGGCCATATTTGCCACAGTTAACATAAGTAAAGTGGAAAATTTTGCACTTGAACTGATAGTGTGTCAGTGTGGAGGGATTAGGTTTTAATATTGGCTCAGGAGCAAATTTTTTCATGAGTTTTGAAAATTTTAATTTAAATCTTATGTCATTCCTGACTTGATATTATTTTGTTTTCCAGATGGAGATTTTTCTGGAGTCTATGAATTAATTGCAGTTGATGACAAATTCTTTATTGACTATGGAAAACCTTCAGCTGATTCTGACGGTATTGTACTTCAATGGTGTTGCTGTAATAGAGTGGAGTTAGTTTATCCAGACTAGTTGGAATCGGAAGTCATACGGATTAACAAAAATTCAGATTATATTTGAAGAGAAAAATGATATGTTCAGACTGGGTTTGAGCCCAACATTTTCATTTAGTTATATTTAAATTAATGTTGGGAAGTAAACATTATGAGGTTATATCATTAATAGTGATTGGAGAACATATTTTAATCGACTCACCTCATACATTTTCAAACTTCTTTGATACCGACGGTTTCAGACAAAATCATGTTCACTTCAGTCATGGCTTCCACTGATAAAATTCCGTGATTGTCAATTTCTTTAGTGACATCACTTCTTGTGCTGCCATCTTTCGTTGGGATTATAAATTTTGTAATTAAATTTTTATCCAATTTGTAATTAAATTTCAATATTCCAGTAGATAATTTAATTACAAGGTTTATAATCCCAACGAAAGATGGCAGCACAAGAAGTGATGTCACTAAAGAAATCAACAATCACGGAATTTCATCAGTGGAAGCCATGACTGAAGGAGGACATGATTTTGTCTGAAACCGTCGGTATCAAAGAAGTTTGAAAATGTATGAGGTGAGTCGATTAAAATATGTTCTCCACTCACTATTAATTTGCATTTAGATTGGAGTTTCTCAGATAGATAGTTGGTATAACATTCACCTAGATTGCAAAAGGTCCTGGGTTCAAACCCCAGTCTGAGTGTATAATTTTTCTCTTCAAATATAATTTATCCATCATTGAGAAGTATGAAATGAATAATAAAAACATAGAAAAATGTAGATATTCAAGTAGAAAATATAACAGATTTACTTTTAGCTTTCAGTAAAAAATAAAACTGAATGTCTGAAGTTGGTTAGGAGTCAGACAGGCAAAAACTATGAATTTGAATTTGTTGAGACATGTTTTTGATAACATCTGTAAATAACATGAGGAATCAAATACAGTATTATATTTGAAAAGAAAAATATACGCCTAGACCAGGGTTTGAACCCAGGACCTTTGACTCTCTATGTCAATGCTCTTCCATCTGAGCTACCTAAGCCTCCAATCTAAACGCGTATTTTCCTCTTATACATAGTTAATTCCCTAACCCCAAACGCTACGAGCTGTTGCTACAATTTTTGCAAATGGCGGCTTCTTTATTAAGAAGACTTTTTATTGGGAATTTAAACATTACTTATAAAGCCACTAGTGCTTCTCTCAATGTGAATATTATTCGTTTTTAAACATCCTAATGATGGACAAATTATATCTGAAAAGAAAAATATATGCCTAGACCGGGGTTTGAACCCAGGACCTTTGACTTTCTATGTCAATGCTCTTCCATCTGAGCTACCTAGGTCTCGAATCTAAATGCGTATTTTTCTCTTATACATAGTTAATTCGCTATTATCTTTTCAAATATAATTTGTCCATCATTAGGATGTTTAAAAAATGAATAATATTAACATTGAAAGAAGCACTACTGGCTTTGTAAGTAATGTTTAAATTCCCAATAAAAAGTCTTCTTAATAAAGAAGCCGCCATTTGCAAAAGTCGTAGCAACGGCTCATAGCATTTGGGTTAGGGAATTAACTATATATAAGAGAAAGATACGCGTTTAGATTGGAGGCCTAGGTGGCTCAGATGGAAGAGCATTGACATAGAGAGTCAAAGGTCCTGGGTTCAAACCCTGGTCTAGGCGTATATTTTTCTTTTCAAATATAATTTGTCCATCATTAGGATGTTTAAAAACGAATAATATTAACAAATCAAATACAGACTTGTGCGATGGCAGATAATAGATATTATTATGCTTTGCAGAATATATTCATCGTCATCAAGTAGTCAAGGATAAAGGTCTAGTGGCCTGTTCTGGTCTCATTATCCATCCAATACTCATCTAAGTGGTCGACCCCAGTTTCATGTCCCAAGTGGGTCATACTTTAATATTAAATTGGTCAGTCTTTCTGCAGTCATTCTTCCAATGTGAAGTGGCCATTTCTTTTGTAATATTGAATTTTTCCAAGAATGGGTTTAATTTTAAATTCCATTAATATTTCTGTGTTTTTTTTATAATCTTGACTGTGTATTTTGCTGTTTTCTTCATGAATTTCATGTCTGCTGCTGTGATGCAGGATTCATCTTTTTTTTTTCTTAGCGCATGTTTCACACCCATATAACAATATGGGTACTGCAAGAGTGTCAAAAATACTTAGTTTTTTTTTACATTCTATTTATATTTCTGTGGTGGACTAGTGGTTATGCTCCTTGCCTCTGGTCTTGAGGGTCGTGGATTCAAACCCAGCTGGGATCGATGGATTTTTTAGGATGGGAAAATCCAAGGAGCAAGTCCTCCGGGAGGGACTTTAAGCCGTGGGTCCCGAGTCTGAAGATTTTCAGGCTCGTAAAAAATCCTTAAGCCTGAATGAAAAGGCCTCTAAGCAAAATTTACCGAATTTTCCCGTCCTAGTACTACCTTGGTTTCCTAGATGTCAGTATGAGGCGGAACGCTGACCACGGACCACTCAAAATGACATGTATATGAAAACAAGTGTAACTAAATTAGTATGGTTCAAATTCTTCCCTGTAGGGGGAGAGCGCCTAAATCTCTGTAAACGGAAAACACAGGCTTACAATACAATACAATTTATATTTCCTGTTATTTGTAAAAAAATCATGGTTTTATAAGTGATATTCTTTTCCATTTTGGTTTGACATTGAACATCCTAGAAAGACAAATGTATTTATCTGTTCTATTATATACTAATATTTATTACTACTTTACTTCTACTGAAAAGTAAAAATATTTAATTAAAGTTGAATCTTAATATCTTTAAAACGTTAATTAAACCAGTAGTAACATACATTAGTCAAACTTCAACAAAGATAAGTTACAAGTAAAGTTTCTGGAAAATTTAGAAAAGTTTTGGACATGTGAAAGATGAGGAAATATGGAGATTTAGATTGAATAAAGAGATGGCTGATTTATATCAAGACATGGATGTGGTTACAATCATAAAATCTTGGCAATTAAGATGGTTGTTATAACTACAGGTTTCCAATAAAGGAATAAAGGAGATTCTTCAGAGGACTTTGAGGTAGCAGGTGTATATAATTTAGTAGGTAGCGGACCATAAAAACTTGAAGGATTGTAAAAATAATAAATTCGATTAAAACACTTGTTAATATAACAAAATATATTTAACAGTTAATACTAATAGATAAAAACATGAAGTGAAATTAACTTGATACTATAACAGGCTGTCATTATTACATTATTTATGGTATTTGAAGAGAGAGAGAGTATCAAAATCATATTAAATAAACTATCTTTTTCCCTGTTTGGGCTTTAAAATGTGTTTAGTTTACTTAGATGTTTATACACTTATGGCTTTAGATTCTTCTTCTTCTTCCTTTCATGTGATAGACCTAGCGATCTGTTACAGTCTCAACCCAATGTTTGAAGGATCTGCCCAATGATCTGTTGCCTGGTGGCTGGTGGTATCATTTAGAGCAGTCCTTTTACATTTTCTTTGAGACTTTTTAGTAAGGTAAGTCCTTACAACAGGTTACTGGCCTGAAGTGAGCAAGTCCAGTGGTGGGGTTGCCACCTAAAGCCTGTGGACAGGCACGATTATGATACAGCATTTACTCTGTATCTTGATGGAACGGTTATACCGCCGTGACTCGGTCCCCAGAGCCAGGTTGCACCACAAGCAGGTGCGGTTGGGATTATAGCAGGATTTTAATATCATTAATAAATATGAAAGTTAAAGTTAATAATTTTGTATTTTAAAATTCTATTAATATTTAAATATAACTTAAATAAAGAAAAACATCTAATAATTCATTATTGTTCATTGTTGAATAAAAATATCTCAGTAACAATTAAAAAAATTGTATTACATAAGTCTTTCTAAATTTTTAAAATTGTTTTAGGTCATTGTTGTCAGAATTATAAAGCTTTCTATTATAACTGTAATAAGAACACCTGCTTAACTTCATATTTTTAAATGAAAGTAAACTAAACTCTGATTGGATGTTAAAACAATTAACTTTTTGATTTAACAAATCAAATTTAAACATTATATTAACCAATAGATAATCAATTGAGTTGGTATTTAATTTTAGGAAGTTATATTTTGAGGTTATTTTAATTATATTATTTTTGGTCTGGACATCTTACCTCAATATTAATGTTGATTTGTTCTTGGACATGTTTCAAAACAATTCTCTGTTTTATCTTCAGCTTTCCCAGAGTCTGAAGATAAAACAGAGAATTGTTTTGAAACATGTCCAAGAACAAATCAACATTAATATTGAGGTAAGATGTCCAGACCAAAAATAATATAATTGAGTTGGTGTTTACTTGATGAAAATCCATATATATTAATTAAATAAAAATAAAACGTAGTTTTATTTGATTTTCATATTTATTATATAATTCAGTGACAGCTGTTTCGGTACACTGTACCTTCTTCACTGAATTATATAATAAATATGAAAATCAAATAAAACTACGTTTTATTTTTATTTAATTAATTAACCAATAGAATTTAAATATAACATAATGTGATGTAATAATGTTCTTTAAAATTATAAATGAATTACACTAGTCATTCTGCATACAACTTTCAACAAAGATAGAAGCAATAAGAGTTCTCCTGATAAAATGTAATAGATAATACAAGAAGAATAGTTGATTCAAGAAAAGAAAATAATTTAATTTTAATTGACGGTGAAGAATAATACCACCTACATTTACTTAAACTGCTGGGAACCTACAAAGTGAATAAATGTGAAGTGTTTTCCTATCCTGTGTACCAACTTCCGACCCTAAGAATAGAATCCAGCTCTACCAAAAATGAAAACCAACCTGAACCAGTAATTCTTTTTTGGGACACCAATCTCTCAAAATGTTACTACAACATCGGGCATGAAAAGAATTACTTCTTCAGGATTTAGATAGGAGAGGTTATATAGAATGCACTTCACTATCTTTTGCAACCCAAGCTTTAGATTTTGTTGTAATTATATTGAAGGAAACATAAATAATATTCTATTTTAATACATTTTTAAACAACAAATGAATTATTACTATTGCTACAATAATGAAGGGTAATAAGAAATTGAATGTAAAGAATCGGTTTAGGGTAGTGTTATCTACTTCAAATGCTCCTCAGACCCATTGAACTAGATTAGTACCAATGTATGGGATAGCTGACAAGAAATTACTAATACTGTTGCTCCCCAGAATGATATTTGTTCTCATGGTAAATGCTGCAGCCATAGTTAAAAATAAGATTAGAACTCCTACAGACCATGATGTAATTATGAAGCAGTAGCAACAGGCCATGACTACCTGGCAGCACACCTCCATAAAATTGGAATCTTCGACTCTCCCAATTGTATCCTGTGCCAAGACAATAACACTACCATGAACAAAGATCATCTTGCTAGCTGTGAGGCTCTGAAGATGTCACCTGCAAGAACTCTGGCAGGACTCTATTGGGAAGCAAAAAAGCAAATGGAACACATCCAAGCTAATGGGCATTAGACTACTACTACTACTACTACTACTACAGACCCTGTATGAAGAAATTTAAATGAACCATAATATATACCAACGTGGAGATGATGCATATGAAGAATATAGACGCTCCATTTGCGTATAAGGTTTAATTAGAGTCATCCATCATTTACATCTTGACAAATGTGGTTTACTCTATTAAATGCTAATTCAATATTAGGACAGTAATGTATCGCTAGGAAGATCCAATAAATATTGGATTAAGCATATAAATGAAACCAGTTGAATATATAAAAGAACAGCATTCATACATCCATACCATAACAGAAAACAATATCTTTGACAGTGTAAACATTTGACAAGAGGGCTCGATAGGACATAGCGGAAACACAAACAAGGCACATTCAAAAACAGACTTATGTACAAAATTCAGTAGTTTACTTTCTTCTTCAATTTTGTGATCAT
The DNA here is from genome assembly GCA_030220185.1 of Diploptera punctata. Classification (NCBI taxonomy): domain Eukaryota; kingdom Metazoa; phylum Arthropoda; class Insecta; order Blattodea; family Blaberidae; genus Diploptera; species Diploptera punctata. Next base: position 813,744 of record JASPKZ010001978.1, read on the forward strand.
GTATCCATTACCACCAGGTGGTTTCAAAAAAGCTGATTTAAGCAGATGTAATTTAGTTGAGATTTAGGATAAAACGTGTCCAGGCATGAGAATCATATTTTATGAGGTATAATTTTGCATTATGCATATTTTATAAACATTTATGTCTTTTTATTTTAGAATACAATTTATGTATTTCTGCAGGTATTACTGTTATTCACTACAGTGATGAATGCCCAGATGATGAGACACAGGAGAAAGTCAAAGAGGCCCTAAAGAAAGCTTGCCTAGATTTTGCAGATTTTTCACAAGATGAGAAAATTGATTGCAATTCAAAATGAAATTGATGTACTGTTTCACTGTGACATCATAAGCAACAGAATAAAATAAATTTTCAAAAGAAGAAAATTAATTAATTAATCGAGGGTCAAATTTTATATCACATTTTCCCTTCCATTAATTCCATCCATTTAACTCCTCTTTTCTTTTCTTTTTAGATTCTTCATGACTTGTATTTAATCTATTCACAATAACCTCTTGGCCACTTCCCTCCTCGTCAAAATTCTAGTGCTTGTCTTAGAATTCTTCCAGAATACATGTTCTTTTAATGTGGCCATACCATCCCTTTCTACTATCCTTCATTTCATCTTGTATTTTATCCAACTTAAAAGATTCTCTTGTCTGCTTTTTCCAAGGATGCTTCTTAAAAATTAAATTCTGTTCCTTGAATTCTACTGAAATCCTTCTTTATTATTAAGTTTAGGATTTTAAATATAATTTTTAAGTTAAAAAAGAAAAAGATGAAGCTACTGAAAAAGTAAAAACACAAAAAACAACAAAAAAGAGGAACTAAAAGGTTATGGTGAAATTAAATATTTCTTACCTCTCCTCATATATATTTTCTAAGTTGATCGCGATTTCGAGACTATAACTGTCTCATCATCAGAACTTTGTTGGCGACTGGTGTTATGTCGATCGGAAGAAACTATTCTTCTTCCCTCTGTTGGTGGACCGATGAACCTCTGGATCAGGTCAAAATTTGCAGGAATTTCGAAGTTCATAAGTTTTCTTTTGTTTTTCTGAATGTGGATCTTTTCCCAAACCGTGAGTTCCTTTTTGTTTGGGAAAAGATCCACATACAGAAAAACAAAAGAAAACTTATGAATTTTGAAATTCCCGCGAATTTTGACTTGATCCAGAGGTTCATCGGTCCACCAACAGAGGGAAGAAGAAGAGTTTCTCCGATCGACATAACACCAGTCGCCAACAAAGTTCTGATGATGAGACAGTTATAGTCTCGAAATCGCGATCAACTTAGAAAATATATATGAGGAGAGGTAAGAAACATTTAATTTCACCATAAATTAAACCTCATAGTGATTAATTCCTATAAAAGTTAAATAAACTAAAAGGTTCTCTTTATTTGATAGCCCAAAACTGCTATTTATTAAAAATTGAAAGCGTACAAAAATAAAATGTCAGTATTTATTAAGGAAACGAGTTTTTTAATCCAGCACGTGGGCTGTGCATGGTGTACAAAAGAAGAGCATCTTAGTGATTCAGGGACACCTTTATTAAGTATATTGCAGCATGTTATGGTGACTATAATCTACTTTCAACTTCTTCCATTTTGGCATCCGAACTACTAGCATTATTTCTCACATGCAATATGCATGTCTTGCCTTTACAAACCTATTCATCACACAGCCATGACTGATATATTAATAGACAAATTCACAGAAAATTATAAACTATGGACAATATCCATCCATAGTAATTCTGCCTAAAGGCAGGTCTTTCACTGCAATCATAGCATTTTCATGCTATGCTTTGCAGTTTTACTAGTGAATTATAGGTGTGGTAGCTTCCCGTTGCTTTCCACACCAATGAAGGATGATGATGATAAGATGAATATGAATGATGATGATTGCGGTGGCCATATGATTTTGGCGACCATTTGGGCCTTAAAGTTTTCCTGACATTTGTCTTACAGGTGAGGAAAAACCTCAACCAGAAAAACTGTCCCGAGTGGGGATTGAACCCGGGCCCGCTGCATGACAAGGAGCACGTTACCTTGAGACCACAGCAGTGGACATATATATATATGATATGAAAAGAAAAATGAATGCTTGCGTCGGGATTTGAACCTGAGTCCCTGAACTCTGTATGTTTAGCGCTCTAACCAACTGAGCTACTCAAGTATTCCAACACAAACATACATTTTTCTTATATATGTAGTATTCTCAATTCACACAAGAGGTAGTGGGAAGTCGTTCCAACTGACATCTAGTGGCCACCGTAACAGGTAAGCAAATTTATATATATATATATATATACTTTCCAGTGTCCTAGGACTCATCCTAAATTATTGACGTACAAAATTTACAAAATATTATCCAGCAAGCTCTAATTTTTAATTTTAGGAAGTTATATTTTGAGGTTATTTTAATTATATTATTTTTGGTCTGGACATCTTACCTCAATATTAATGTTGATTTGTTCTTGGACATGTTTCAAAACAATTCTGTTTTATCGTCAGCTTACGATAAAACAGAATTGTTTTGAAACATGTCCAAGAACAAATCAACATTAATATTGAGGTAAGATGTCCAGACCAAAAATAATATAAGCTCTAATTTGTCTACACAATCGAGATGTTTTGTCTCTATGCAACATTGATGATAAATTGCTGAAATTTAACGATATGGTATTAGAACTATACGATAAACATACTACTTTCAAAACTAGACGAATTTCTAGATCTCCAACTTCCCGAATATCCGAGGAATTCGATTACTGATGGCAGAGAGGGACGGGTATACAGAGGAGACAAAAGTGACCCGAATTTTAAGACAATACAACACATTAAAAAAACAAAATTAGTAAAATCATTAGGAAAGCTAAGTTGTGATATGCTCATAGCCTCATCGATTCAAACACAAATGCAAGTGATATATGGAAATGTATTAGAGCAATGTGTCTACAGCACTCGATAACTGAAGGTCAGAGTCTTAACATATCACGGGACAATCTAAACCAGCATTTCTCATCATACATTAATAATACGACCAAAAAACAAACTATAGACGAGCTCCTATCAGTACCTACTCCTTCCTGAGAACATTTCTTTTCCTACAGGCCTATAATGCCAATTGACATTAAACTATTATTAGATCGTACAGAACTAAGACACAAGGCATTGACAATATAAGTATTGATTCTTTTTAAATTACTCGATATCTTACTCCCTATGGTGACTCGTATGTTCAATGCCTTAATCATGACTACAGCTTACCCTCAAATTTGGAAAAACGCTGTAGTCAGACCATTCCCTAAAATTTAATTACCTCTAATACCAATCGACTTTAAACCTTTCAGCATCATCTCAGTCCTTTCTAAGGCTTTGAAACGTATTTTTCATGGACGATTAGACTAATTACCTTAATACACATGACATGCTCGACCCACACCAGTGAGGTTATAGGGCAGGAATCGCTCTTCATGAAGTAACCGAAGATGTGCAGGAAGCAATGGACAATGACCACACAAAAATGTTAACACTCTTGGACATCAGCAAAGCTTTCGACACTGTCATACTAGTAGCAAAACTACACGCACTTATATCTTTCTGACAACGCTGTTAACTGGCTGGGATCGTACCTTCATGATTGCCAGCATTGTGTATCCAATGCAGAACATTCCTCATCCTTGTTATCTTTGAAGAGTGGCATCCAACAAGGATCAGTGTTAGGACCACTACTATTCTCTATCTACATTAACAACATATCCACTAGTCTTACTTATTGTCGACATGACCTGTATACTGATGATTTGCAAATTTAGATTTACTCTCATCCCGATGATGTACACACACTAGACAAACTAAATAATGACTTAATTTCAATTTGCCAATAGTTGACGAAACATGGACTTAATCTTAATGCTGACATGAGACGGTGCATAATTATAGGGCATCGACAAATGCAAATCATTAAAAATTAAGAAGATATCCCTACCATTTTCCTAAATGAATAACATTTCCTACTGCTCAGTAGTAAAACATCTGGATTTTACATGGATCTGCACCTTGTCTAGAAAATCCAGGTGAAGATAAGTACCCGCAAGAAAATGTTCTCAATTCTTCATTCTCTAAATAGATTTAGAAACTCCGTTCCCATTAAAGTAAAACAAATACTTGTACAGGCTCTTGTAATGCCGCACTTCATTTACTGCAACATATTACTGACTGATCTGACAGACTACAGCATGCTAATATTTAACTTTTATAGGAATTAATCAGATTTGTTCTTGGACATGTTTCAAAACAATTCTGTTTTATCGTCAGCTTTCCCAGACTGGTTTTATTTATGTAATGGGTTTGATGAAAAAATGGTACATAAAAGGATAGAAAAGTATAAAAAACAAAAAATAAACAGAAGTAATCTTGAAAAAGAAGAATCACCTATGAAAAAATATAGGAAATTCACATATCACCCCTTGGTACATAATAAATTTCAAAATATATTTGAGAAGTTTAATATTAAATTAGCACCAAAAAATAACTACAGTTTAAATAAACTAATAAAAACCAACAAAAATGAAAAAACTGATAAAAATAAAAAGTCAGGAATATATCAAATTGAATGCATGGGTTGTGAAAAGATATATATAGGAAAAACAAAAAGAAACCTAAAAATTAGAACCAAAGAACACATAAGAAATATTAAAAATGGAGAAATTGAAAAATCTGCAGTTGCTGCTCATGTTTGGTCTGAAAAACATAATATAAATTCAGACACTAAATTATTAAAACAGTTAGAAAATACAAAAGAGCTGACTATTTGGGAAAAAATTTATATTCAGAAGAACAGAAACAGAGTTATGAATTTTGATATTCCGATGGAGGGTGACCTTGTTTGGAGGTTCTTTGGCCAACCACAGGATGGAGCTGACATCGACATCCAGGTGGTGCAACATAATGCAACATAAATAAAACCAGTCTGGGAAAGCTGACGATAAAACAGAATTGTTTTGAAACATGTCCAAGAACAAATCAACATTAATATTGAGGTAAGATGTCCAGACCAAAAATAATATAATTAAAATAACCTCAAAATATAACTTCCTAATATTAAATATTAATCACTATGAGGTTTAATTTATGGTGAAATTAAATGTTTCTTACCTCTCCCCATATATATTTTCTAAGTTGATCGTGATTTCGAGACTATAACTGTCTCATCATCAGAACTTTGTTGGCGACTGGTGTTAAGTTGATCAACTCTTCTTCTTCCCTCTGTTGGTGGACCGATGAACCTGTGGATCAGGTCAAAATTTGCAGGAATTTCGAAGTTCATAAGTTTTATTTTGTTTTGCTGAATGTGGATCTTTTCCCAAATTGAGAGTTCCTTTTGTTTGTCTATTTGTTTAATTAGACTGGCTTTTGATTCAATTAAATGTTTTTTGGACCAAGCATGAGGAGCTACTGCTGACTTTTCCACTTCTCCATTTTTGATGTTTCTAAGATGTTCTTTCACCCTTGTTTTCAAATTTCTTTTCGCTTTTCCAATATAAATTTTGTCACAATCACTGCATTTGATCTTATAAATTCCTGATTTGTTTTCGTTTTCATTTTTTTCATTTTTATTGGTTTTAATTATCCTATTAAGGCTGTATTCATTCTTTGGTGCTAATCTTATATTAAACTTTTTGAAAATAGACAAACAAAAGGAACTCATGGTTTGGGAAAAGATCCACATTCAGAAAAACAAAAGAAAACTTATGAACTTCGAAATTCCTGCAAATTTTGACCTGATTCAGAGGTTCATCGGTCCACCAACAGAGGGAAGAAGAAGAGTTTCTTCCGATCAACATAACACCAATAGCCAACAAAGTTCTGATGATGAGACAGTTATAGTCTCGAAATCGCGATCAACTTAAAAAATATATATGAGGAGAGGTAAGAAACATTTAATTTCACCATGCTAATATTGCTTGCATTCAATTTGTATTTAATCTCTGTCGTTATGACCACGTGTCTCCTTCATTTAAGGCATTATCATGGTTACGTCTAAATGACAGAAGAACTCTACATTCACATGTTTTGCTATTCCAAATTTGCACACTTATTTACCAAGTTATTTATCAATGCATTTTCAAAATTTATCGGCTCATTACAATTTGGGAACAAGATCAGAAGATACGAGTAGTTCTTTACTTTCTATAACGCAGCGCACGACATGTTTATACTCTGAATCTTACACAATATCTATGATTATAGCATGGATCTCACTTTCTAGTCATATCAGGGATTGTCATTCATTCATTCATTTTGAGAATTTTCCTCATCATTGAGGGTTTTCTCTAACCAATCTTAGTAATTAACATGAATTAAAAATCAATAAATACATACCAATATAAATGACTACAGACTTATGGGCTATCAGTTTATAACAAACTTTCGTTAATTAAAGTTCTCCATCGTTCTCTGTCCTGTGTGTCTTCATCTCTTACACTACCATTATTTGAATCCAAATTGACTGGTATCTTAATTTCCACACAATGAAAATATTAACTTCATAATAAGTGTATTCAGCTTTTTGTATGTACCTATAAATATTCATCTAGGAAGCTTTTCTTACTTTATTTTATTTTACTCAATGTTTTGTTAGTGTTAGATCACATCCGCATTGTCCTTGGTTTAGTCTATATTTTAATAATATTATAAAATTGTAATAGGTATGTAATTTTTGTATGATTTTATTATTCACTGATTTAGTGGAAGAGAAGGCCTTATGGCCTTGGCATGCCAGCTTAAATAAAGTATTATTATTATTATTATTATTATTATTATTATTATTATTAATATTATAGAATATTGTGGGATAAAAATATAAGTAATACAAATAAAATTAATATATATCATAAAACTCCTGGCGCGACAGGCCTACAAGGCCCTTAGCCTGCCAGCCGGCTGCTGGCCTCACATCCACATGTGTCAATCACAGAGGTAGATGATAATCAGCCAGTGTAGGGGTGACATGTGGTCAGCATGTCGAGTCCCCCAGCCGTTATAGCTGGTTTCCTCAACCTGGAGCCGCTACTTATTGTAGCTACCCAATTGCATCACGATGCTGGGTGGGCACCGGTCCCATACTGGCCGAAATACCATGAGAAAATTTCTTCCCCCATGGAGACTCGAACCAGCGCAAGTCCTGTAGTTCTGCGTCAAGGCTTCCTGCCTTAACCACTTGGCCACGGCGCGGGACGAATATATATCATACAATTGTTAAAAGCATCATTACTTATGGAGCAGAACTTTGGCCATTAACAACAAAAACAAATAAGCACCTTTTGGCAACGGAAATGGATTTTATATGAAGGGCCGCAAGAATTTCAAGAAGAGAAAACATTAGGAACTCAGTTATAAGGGAGAAAATGAAGATTGAAGACACTATCTTAGATTATATTAAAACTCAGCAATTAAGATGGTACGGACATGTCCAGCGAATGGAAGAGGATTGACTACCAAAATCTGTTTTGGAATGGAGACCTGAGGGAAGACGAAGCAGAGGAAGACCTAAAACCTCCTGGAGTCAGGGAATATGTTTATATATGAAGGAGAAACATCTACAACCAGGAGATTGGATGGACCGACAAAATTGGCTATTAGGAATCGGACGATGTCAAAGACATTAATCAACCGATGATCTATCTATTAATATTATTATTATTAATATTATTGTTATTAATGTTATTATTATTATCATATCATTAATATCATCATCATATCATCGTCATCATTATCATTGTCATCGTCATCAATTATTATCATATCTATTAATGTACTGTTTACATGTTTGAATCTATATCGTCTGTCATTGCTTATGGTGATAAACACATTTTTTGTACAAAAATTCTTTTGTTTATGAACTGACAGTTTTACACAAATTATGCTGACTTATGAAATACAGTTTCTAGGAAAACAAAATTTCTCCAGAAGGAGTAGGTGGTGATGGGAGGGAGCTCTTTCATAGTTTGTTGTTTGGTCATAGCATTAATGTTAAGTGAAGCATATGATGTGAAATGCTATTTTATATTGTCCAGTGATATGTGTCGAGCGCCATAGACACATTGCTCTAACACATTTCCACATATCATTACATTTGTGTTTGAATCAATAAGACTATGAGAATACCGCAACATAGCATTCCTAATGATTTGATTAATTTTGCTTTTTAATGTGTTGTTTTGTCTTAAATTCACATCACTTTTGTCTCGTCTGTGGTCTGACCCTCTCTGCCATTAGTAATCGAATTTCATTGGATATCCGGGGAGTTGGGTCTAGTAATTCATCTAGTTTTCAAAGGAGTATGTTTGTCGTATAGTTCTAATATCACATTGTTAAATTTCAGCAATTTATCGTCAATGTTGCACAAAGTCAAAACATCATGCCATGGCATCTCGATTGTGTAGGCAAATTAGTGCTTACTGGATAATATTTTGTAATTTTGTATACGTCAATAATTTAGGACAAGTCCTAGGACACTGGAAAAAAAAAATATATATATATATATATATATATGGTATGATAAGAAAAATAAATGCCTGGATGGGATTCGAACCCGGAACTCTGAGTCTGTACCTCAGCGTGTTATCCGTTACACCACCAGGTGAATCCAATTCAAACACTTATTTTTCTTATATATGTATTATATTCTCCATTATTACTAGATGTCACGAGAACTCGGTCTTCACTGCCATCTAGTAGCTGACTATAACAAGTAAGCAAATTAAAGAGAATATTTTTAATTATTACTCAAATCTCTAGAATATTTTTACTTTATAGCAGTGACGCTTTATAGCTGTTATAATTAAATGTTTAACATTGAGCAATGCAAGCTTAATATGGTATGATAAGAAAAATAAATGCCTGGATGGGATTTTTCTTATCATACCATATTAAGCTTGCATTGCTCAATGTTAAACATTTAATTATAACATATATATATATATATATATATATATATATATATATATATATATATATATGATATGGGCTGATATGCTTGGGACTGATATTTGTCTGTAGTTTATAATTTTGTGTCAATTTATCATGGCTATGTTGTCTATTAATATATCAGTCATGGCAGTGTGATGGGTAGTTTTGTAAAGGCAAGACATGCATATTGCATGTGTGAAATAATGCAAGTAGTTCAGATGCCACCTTACAACTGAATGGTATTAATAAGCTGTTGGTTTATGCTGATGATGTAGTACTACTGGCCGATAGCGAGGAGATACTAAAGGCCAACATGCACACACTATTGTAAAAAGTAAAGTGATCCCACAACAGGCCCGGAGGCCCTTGGGGTAGTAGGAGGTTAAGACTCCCACTTTTTCTAGACAATCGGCACTTTATGTCAGCCCTGCGTGACGGCCGCCTTTACCCCCAGAACAAGCGTCTGGTACTCATTTCTGTTAGAGGCTGAGTCGACCCAGGGCCATAGTGCCGCCAGAGGGTTTGGGTCAGTTTAAAAATCCTGACCCCAACGGGACTTGAACCCTCGACCCTCCAGCTTGTAGCTCAGTGCCTTAACCACTACGCTACAGCATGCCCCCACACACTATTGAGTAACACTAAGAAATTAGGAGTGGAAGTAAATATCAGTAAAACTAAATATATGGTCACACGTAGAAATTCAGTATATAATGGAAATGGACAGCTAATGACAAATGAGGGAAATTTTGAGGAAGTGGCTGAATTCAAATACCTAGGAACAACAATCACAAATAGGAATGAGATGCACAAAGAAATTAAACATAGGCTCAATTCTGGAAATGTATGCTATTATGCATTGCAGAGATTTTTGATGTCCCAACTCCTTTCAAAAAACGTTAAGCTGAAAATATATAAAACTATTATTCTACCATTTATATTATATGGGTGCGAAACATGGACTCTTACTTTAAGGGAGGAAAGGAGATTACAAGTATTTGAGAATAAAGTACTTAGGAAAATTTTTGGACCAAAGAGAGATGAACAGACAGGTGAATGGAGAAGACTACATAACAATGAACTACATGGTCTTTATAGGAAGCCAGATATAATAAGAACAGTTAAGTCTCGTAGACTGCGATGGGCAGGACATGTTGCACGTATGGGGAATGAAAGATGTGCCTGGAAACTTCTTGTAGGAAAGCCAGAAGGAAAACGCCCAGTTGGTAGACCAAGAATGAGGTGGGAGAACAGCATTAACTATGATTTGAGGGAAGTAGATTATACAGGGAATGATTGGAAAGCATTAGCTCAGAATAGGGATGTATGGAGAGCTTATGTCCGCGCGGCCATGAACCTATGGGTTCGATAGTGCCAGTGAGTAAGTAAGTAAGTTCAGATGCCATAATGGAAGAAGTTGAAAGTATATTAAAGTTACCCATTACCATAACATGCTGATAATGCAGCAGTATACTTAACAAAGGTGTTTCTGAATCACTAAGATGCTCTTCTTTTGGACCATGCACAGCCCATGTGCTGGATTAAAAAACTCCTTTTCTTAATAAATACTGGCATTTTATTTTTGTTCACTTTCAATTTTTTGGTAAATAACAGTTTTGGGCTATGAAATAAAGATAACCTTTTTGTTCCTTTCTTTTTTTTTTTTACTTTTTCAGCAGCTCCATCCTTTCCTTTTTTAACATCAAAATTATATGTAAAAATCCTAAACTCAGTAATGAGGAAAAAGGATATGAGTAGAATTCAAGGAACAGAATTTAATTTTTAAGAAGCATTGTTGGAAAAAGCAGACAAGAGAAACTTTTAAGTTAGATAAAATACAAGATGAAATGAAGGATAGTAGAAAGTGATGATATGGCCACATTAAAATAACATTTATACTAGAAGGATACTAAGACAAGCACTAGAATTTTGACTAGGAGGGAAGTGGCCAAGAGGTTGTTGTGAATAGATGAAATATAAGTTATGAAGAATGTAAAAAAAGAAAAGAGGTGTTAAAAGGATGGAATTAATGGAAGAGAAGATGTGATATAGATTTGACCCTCGATTAATTCATTTTTTTAATTCATTTTATTGGTTATAATGTCACAGTAAAACAATACATTAATTTCATTTTGAATTGCAGTCAATTCTGAAAAAATCTTCAAAATCTAGGCAAACATTCTCTAGTGCCTCTTTGACTTTCTCCTGTGTCTCATTATCTGGGCATTCATCTCTGTAGTGAATAACAGCAAGACCTGCTGAAAGACATAAATTGTATTCTAAAATAAAAAGACACAAATGTTTATAAAATCATAATGAAAAGTGACATCTTTATTGAAGTTTGACTACTGTATGTTACTGATGGTTTAATTAATGTTTTACAGATGTTAAGATTTGCCTTTGATTAAATATTATTACCTTTCAGTAGAAATAAAGTAAATTAATGAGTCATTTTTTAACATCTTACCTCATATTTTATGTTTCTTCAAACAGGGAACTAGTTTTTGAGAGAAGGATCTCTCTCATTTTCAACCGACATTATGACTACCGGATTTTCGTTGGAATTGTTGGAATCTCCATAAATAACATTGCCATCTGGTGTTGATTTGATGAACTTTGAGATGAGGTCACGTTCATCAGGAATCTCGCAATTCATGGATTTAAATTTGTTCTTCTGAATATATATCTTCTCCCAAATTGTCAATTCTAAAGGTTTTTCCAAATGTTTTAAAAGTAGGGCTTCTTTTTCAATTTTATGATTCTCCAATAAACTATGTGCTGCAATAGCTGCTTTTTCAATTTTACCATTTTTAATATTTCTGAAGTGTTTCTTAGTGTGAGTGTCCAAATTTCTTTTTGTTTTTCCTATGTAAACTTTATTGCAGTCCTTACAATTAATTTGATAAATTCCAGATTTTTTGCTATCTGGGGGTGTTCAATTTCTTATTAGTTATTAATAGATTACCAAGGCTAAATTTATTTATCGGTGCCAATGTAATATTGAATTTCTTGAAATTTTTTTAAAATTTGTTATGTATTTCAGGATGATACGTAATTTTCTTAAACTGTTTTCCTTTCTTTGAATCAGATTGCAGGGTAGTGTATTCTTTCAATTTTTTTTGTTGTCTGAATTTCTTTAATTTATTTACAATTATTTCTTTTCCAAGACCATTTAAATTGGCTATATTCAAAATGTGATTGTATTCTTTCTTAAAATCTTCTTCATTTAATGGAATATTTAATAATCTATATATTTAACTATGAAGAAATAAAGTAGTAATAAATATTAGTACATAAATACACTTATCTTTGTGGGATGTTTAATGTCAAACCAAAATGGAAAATAATATCACTTTTAAAACCCTGAATTTTTTACAAATAACAGGAATTATAAATAGAATAAAAGAACCATCCAATGTAGAAAAAAAAGGCCAAGAATCTATAACACTCTTGCAGTACCCACATTCTTATATGGATGTGAAACATGGGCCATGAACAAAAAAAAATGATGAGTCCTACATCACGACATCAGAGATGGAATTCATGAGGAGAACAGCAAAATACACATGTCAAGATCATAAAAAAACACATTATTAATATTATTAGAACTTAAAGTTAAACCCAATGTTGGAAAAATTCAATATTACAGAAAGAAATGGCCACTTCACATTGGAAAAATGACTGCAGAAACACTGCCCAATTTAATATTAAAGTATGGTCCATTTGGGACGTGAAACTAGGGTCGACCACTAAGATGAGTACTGAATGGATAATGAGACCAGAACAGGCCACTACACCTTTATCCTTGACTACTTGATGTCGATGAATATATTCTGCAAAGGATAATAATATCTATTATCTGTCATCGCACAAGTCTGTGTTTGATTAGTGATTACTCATCTTATTTGCAGATGTTATCAAAAACATCTTAAGTTTTTAAGGCTCAAATCTATGAACGCATTAGACCGTGAAAGTCGTTCTCTGCCTGTACTTTGCTGAGAAAGTTGCATCCAAATACGTTTTTGCATACTCAAAAATCTATTCATGCAATAATAATTGTTGAAATTCCTAAGCTACCTGGCGAAGTGACTTAGCAGAGAAACAAATCCTGAGCAACCCGATGTAGTTTGAAACCTTCCCGCATACCTTGCTGCTTTATTCAAGATGTCGGACCTTGAAGACTTCGATCATGTTTTCGGTATACGCGGAGAAGAGGAATTTGATAGAGTCTACCAAAGAATTCAACTGGGAGAACAGGAGAATCGGCGTAGTATTGCACGATGCAGACGTCGTCATATACGGTATTATTTGCGGGACGCAAGCGTAAAAATGCGTTCCTCTAGCAGACGAAAATAACGGAAGTGGTTTTATCGCTGAGAATTTTGGGTAATTTCTTGCCAATATTACGACGACTTTCATGCATGACCAGTTAGTGGGTAGCTAATTCGATCTTTGCACTTGCTCACCAGTGATTGGAAGTAATTTGAGTAGAGACTAATGTATTTGCATGCGGCCCATTAAATGTCTCAACAAATCAAATTCATAGTTTTTGCCATTTCTGACTTCTTCTTTCCAAGTATTATCCCTCCAGCGTTTCATAGGACGGCCCAGTGATCTTCGTCCTCTTTGTATATAATTATAAACAGCTTTGGGGATCCGATTTGAACTCATTCTTTCAAGATGGTGTTTCCAATTTAGTTGGTACTGTTTAATATATTCCAAAATTGGTGTAGTCTTCAATTCTTTTAAGATATCGGTGTTCCTTTTCTGATCCCATCGGTGTAACCCGCTGTTCTGCACATGAATCTCATTTCTCAAGCCGTTATTCTGCTTTCATGTTGTCTTTTTAGTGTCCATGCTTCACTACCATAGGTCAACACTGGTCTAGCCAAAGTGTTATATAAACATAATCTGGTGTTTTTTTGTACAAGTGATGGTTTCATAACTTGATTAATAATTCCTAAACTTTTATTATAACTAGCAATTTTTTCAGGGATATCCTTTTCATCCCAGATAGAGAGATAATATCCAAGATATTTAAATTGATTAGATCTCTCTAAAATTTTATTCTGGAGACAGATTTTACTTTGTATGGGGTCCTTCCCATGAAATGCCATAATTTTAGTTTTGTTAATTGATATTTCCATATTAAATTTGGCACCTATTTTTTGTAAATTATAAATTGATCGTTGCAAATCATTTTTGGAAAGTGCCAGAAGAGCTAAATTGTCTGCAAAAAGAATAGCATCGAGTTTGAGGTTCCTATTGATTGGTATATATCCTCGTTGTGTTTTCCTCCATTCGTTTATTAATTTATATATATATATATATATATATATATAATGTATGTTATATGTTCTACTTGAATATCTGCATATGACTTCTGGTTCCAACTAGTCTGGATAAACCAACTCCACTCTATTACAGCAACACCATTGAAGTACAGTACCTTCAGAATCACCTGTAGGTTCTCCATAGTCAATAAAGAATTTATCATCAACTGCAAGTATTTCATAGAGTCCAGTATAATTTTCACCTGTAAAGCATAACAATATCAAGTCAGGAATGACAAGGAAGAAAAAATGTTTAAAACGAGTCATTGTTGTTCGCAATGAACTCGTACAAGTTAGCTTAAAATGCAATGGAAATGTATAGGATTGACGACAATGCATGAGAAGCACAATAATAAAAATTACAATTGTTTTTCCATTCTTGCTATGTAATGAAAATTAATGGGATTGACGAAAATGTATAATAATTCTGCAAAAAAACATTAAAATATGTAAAATTATGTATTATGGTGTGAAATATGTATTATAGCTCGAAATATGTAAAAATATGTAATTTAAAACTTTGGAATAATGGTCTTTACAGTTTAATTCATCGACGTTTTAGTTTTTTTATAACTACATACACAGTAACAGAATATGTAAGTACATAAAACCCGGGCTCTACTTATGATAATGGTGAAGATAATAATATTACTGTACCGAAATCAAGATTTCAATACAGGGATTACGTCATACTGCGCAACCTATACATCATCGCGTCTCCATTTTGTGTGCGATCTTTGTGAACAGTGCCAAATGCTCCCCTACCTACCCCTTCATTTCCTAGTACGCACCGTGTGCTATCGTGCATTCTCCCCTCTCCTTGTGAACTCTCATAAATAGCTGTGTTTTCTAACATCGGATCACCATCTGTTGAGTTATCGTCGGAGTCTGGTCAATATAGCTCAGAACAGCTAGTTTGGTTTGTTAGTCCTTTAGGCCAGGATGGGGCCACAAGGACTGTATACCCCAACCCTAGGCTGGACTAGTGTGAGTGTAAAAGTATGTATGTTTATTAATATTATTTTTGTACAGATGATCAATGATAGCATTGTTTTCTTTGTTAAACTAATTATTTATTTATTTATTTTCAATGTTATATCTGACTATCTTTTTGACTCGCCTTAAACTTTAGTTGTCTGATTTATTTTAATTATGCCTATTGATTTAGTAGCCAGCCTATGTCAGATATGAAGGTAAAATTCCAAAGCTTACTCAAGCGTGTGTGAGTTCCTCATTCCTTAAAGCTTCCACGATTATAGCTTGTAGCTCACTGCACATTACATGTTTGAAAATATATTAAGAAAAGTTGAATTAATCTTTGTCTTTTATGGGCCCGGGCAAAGATATCTTAATTTGAGCAGTCTATGTTTTCTATTCAAAATATTTATCAACAATAATGGTTTGATCCAGCACCAAAACGCGGTGTAATCTTTGGTAGTAGATCACATGGTAAAAGGGTTCAAGTCCCGGTGCAATTAATGGTAGCATTGAGCGTGGTTACGCCGGTGCATTAAACTATAATAACAATGTAGCAATAATAATAATAAGAATAATGACGATGATGATAATATCTTTCAGTGCTCAAGTGCCACTACTGTCTATCATTTCATTGGTCTACCTGTAAGAGCGCCTGGAGTACATAGCCTCTTTGACTTCTTTAACCTAGTTTTCTGAGATGTAATCTTTTTTCTTATTTCTACAGATATCTACTCCATTACTGATTTAGGTAATGAAAAGGGTAATGATGAAATATCAAAAAAATACAACATGGAAATATCATCAGAAAAATAAAAAATAATGGCCTTCAAGGGCGCTCATCCAGTTCGGACAAAGATAATATTAGAAAATAAACCAATAGAACAAGTGGTAATATATAACTTCCTAGGTTGCAAAATATCGTACACAGAGAAAACAGATATAAATAACAAACTAAATAAGTTTAATTTTATAACAGGAACACTAAAAAGAACTTTAAAAAATAAAGCCAGGAAAGACACTATAATGAAATTATACAAGAAAATGGCAGTGCATATTATTACTTATGGATCTGAAACATGGACACTGACAACACAATAATCTGCCAGAATACAAGCTGCTGATATTAAATTCATCAGACCAACAGCAGGATATCAAACAACAGACAAAAAACATAACACTCAAATAAGACAACAACTAAAAGTAGAGGAATTAAGTACAACAATAGTGAAATACAGAACAAACTGGAAAGAACACTTGGCAAGGATGACTGATAATAGAATATCAAAAGCAGCATACAGCTATTCACCACGAGGAAGAAGAAGTTTGGGAAGACCAAGGAAAAGATGGAAACAGCAGCAATTTGGAGCCGGAACAGACTGGTAAAGAAGCCTAAACCATGACGAAGAAAAAGAAGAAGAAGAAAAGGGTAATGACTCCCAGATATGGGTGCGAGGAGGGAAATGAAATACCACCCCAGACTTCTACAACCACTAGAGTTAATCTAACTCTTTACGCTTTAACTCTGCCAATTTATGAGGTCTATAAATACACACCACTTTGGCAGACTGCTGTACTGTTGTATTGTGTACATAGAGGAGTGTAGGATGACTATGTATTTATGTGTTTGTGTAGTATAAAGTATGAGGGATTATGATGAAGAGAAGGGAAAATGTAATACCCGATGTCGGCACATAGCCTACTCCTGTCAAAAAGCACCAAGGGGCCGCTATCTTTAATATCTCCAACCGACTGAAAAATCTCTATCAACAGTATCAGATACCTTCTCAAGATATATACTGCAGAGGGTTTTGCAATTTAATGAAGGAATCTGGTGTACAATCTAACAATTAAAAATTATGCACCACTATCCATCCTGGCATGAACATTGAAAATTTTACAAAAAAAGATAATTATTTAATAATACAAAACTTGAACCTCTCTGGGTATCTAACCCAGGCCCTCTAGTCAGGAAGCAGGTATGGTACCACCTGAGCCAGCACGGCAGAGTAATTATTGAAATGTTAGGGTAGGTTAGGAATGATAAACTATTCAATTAACATGAAAGTAACGATGGGAAAAACACATTTGGAATAAATAGAGGTCAGAGTCTTATAGTTTGTTTTTTCTAAAGAGGGAAAAATCCCGCTACTATTTTCAAACCGTACAGCCTCCCCCTTCTAAGGTTGACATCTCACAGCCCTCCTTAGACATCATTGCCTTTCCCTTTCTCCATGTTGAAATGAGTTGGTGGCATCATTCCTTCATTAGAAAAAACAAACTACAGATAGATGTCTGTACTCCATCTTATGAAAAAGTACAAAGTTATATTAATTAAATAAAAATAGAACATAGTTTTATTTGATTTTCATATTTATTATATAATTCAGTGACAGTAATAAATATGAAAATCAAATAAAACTATGTTTTATTTTTATTTAATTAATAAATATGGATTTTCATCAAGTAAACACCAACTCAATTGATTACAAAGTTATAGTGTATGAAGGTAAAGAATGGTGTGTACAACAAAGATTAAAGGAGACATTTCTGTATACAGTGTTGGAATTTTTAAGAAGATGTTTAAAAGATTAGATAAAATACCAAATATGCAAATAGTAGAAGATATGGGTGGAGGTACATTCATTCATTCAAAGTGTTCTGCTCAAGAGCAGGTCTTTCACTGCAAACTCAGCATTTTCTACTATTTCCTTAATTCAGCTTTCCTTTTTGTATCTGCATACAAACCATTTATTTTAATATTGTCTATCATCTGATGTCTTTTTCTGCCTCTAACTTTCTTTCCATTGATCGTTCCTTCTAGGGCACCCTTCAGCAGGCAGTTTCTTCTTAGCCAGTGCCCAATCCAATTTCTTTTCCTCTTCTTTATGAGTTCCAGCATTGTTCTTCTTTAACCCACTCTGTCTAGCACATCTTCATTTCTTACTTTGTCTGTCCAGTTTATACGTTCCATTCTTCTCCATATCCACATCTCAAAAGCTTCCAGTCGCTTTTCCTCATTCCGTCGTAATGTCCACGTCTCCGCACCATATAATGCTACACTCCACACAAAGCACTTCACTAGCCTCTTTCTTATTTCTCTTGCCAAAGGTCCGCAGAAAATGCTTCTCTTCTTGTTGAAAGCTTCTTTTGCCATTGCTATCCTCTGCTTTACTTCTTGACCGCAGTTCATGTTACTATTGATAGTACAACCCAAGTATTTGAAGCTCTCCACTTACTCAATGACCACATCTTTAATCCTCATGTTTATCTTCCTTTGTTTCCTTCCTATAATCATGGCCTTTGTCTTATTTATATTTATCTTCATCCCATAACCCTCGCACTTGTCATTTAGTTCCATCAGCATGTTCCTCATTGCCATTGCATCTTCTGCTAGCAAAGCCATATCATCAGCAATTCTTATGCACTTAATTCTTCTTCCTCCCATGTTTATGCCTCCCGTATTCCTGAAGCAGTTCTTCATTAGGTCTTCCACGGTAGTTGTAAAAAAGATTAGGTGATAGAGGACATTTTTGCCGTACCCCCTTCCAATTTCTCTTCCCTCTGACATTTATTGTCCTATCTATGCTATTACTTGCCGTTTCATATAAAAATTACTTATGAGCCTCCTCTCCTTCCAGTTCACGCCAATTTTCTTCAAGATTTTCAGGAGTTTATTCCAATTTACTCTGTCAAAGGCCGCCTTTTCCAGGTCAACAAATACTGCATAAACATCTTTATCTATATATCTTTCTCCTATTGTTCGTATCAATCCAATTGCATCTCTTGTACCCTTTCCCTTCCTGAAGCCAAACTGTTCTTCTTCCAATTCGCTTTCCATCGTAGAGCGTAAACGTCGATTCAGTATTCGCAGGAGAATTTTTGCAGAGTGTGATATCAAGCTGATAGTCCTGAACTCCTTACATTTCTTTGTATTGTTTTTCTTCGGTATTGATATTAACACTGTCTCAGTCAATTCTTTGGGCCATTCACCTTCTTTATATATCTTGTTGCATAAATGCTAATGGGACAACAAAGACTGCTTACAACCTTTGACATATCTACACTTCCAAACATTACTATAAATAATATAATTATCCCTTATTCTTCTTCAGTAATAGATCTTGGACTACATCTAGACGCAAATTTAACCTGGCAAACACAAGTGAAGCACATATGTAAAAAGACTTTCTCCATCTTACATTATCTTAGACGTTTAAAGAATTTTCTCCCAGTTTCGTTAAAATAAATCCTTGTGCAGAATCTTGTGTTACCACACTTCGATTATTGTGACATTATATATAATGATCTAAACTATGACTTGTCGCAGAGACTGCAGCGTGTTCATAATGCTTGCGTTCGATTCATTTTCAATATCCGCCGTTATGACCATATTTCTGAACACTTTAATAACCTCTCTTGGCTCCGTCTTACTGACAGACGTAAATTGCACTCCCTTTCACTACTTTTCAAGCTTCTGAATTCCTACATCCCTACTTACCTGGCGTCCAGATTTGAGAAGTTATCCTCTTACCACAATATTGACACTAGATCACAAGATAGCAGTCTGCTAACAATTCCTCTTCATAGCACTTCCTCCTATTCTACTTCCTTCACAGTAGCCTCTGCCCGCTCCTGGAATCTCCTTCCTCAAGATATCAGGGGTTGCCGCACACTTGGAACCTTTAAGTCACGCTTATACAGTTACCTGTTGTCTAATAATTAATTTTTCTCTATTTATATAATTTTATACTATGTCATTAATCTTTTCCTCATTTTTTTTATATATATTGTACATATTATATATTTAATTTGTTAAATTTAGAGTAAATCAAAATACATTATAAATATTAATTGTATTGTATTCATAACTTGTAATCGTTTATATATATATATATATATATATATATATATTGTAATTTAGATTTAAGACTATTTTTTTTTGTTTGTATTTTTTTTAAACCTGGTTGAGTGGTAGACAAGGCCTTAAGGCCTTAACTCTGCCAGGTAAAATAAAGCTATTATTATTATTATTATTATTATTAAATGCAGAATTTCCTTCTTTCCTTCACCCAAGCATTTAACCAATTCAATGGGGATTCCATCTAACCCTGTCGCTTTCCCATTTTTCATTTCCTTAATTGCTAGCTCAACTTCTTCCTTCAGAATTGAAAATCCTTTTTCATCTTCTGATACGTCTTCTTCATTTTCTATATCCAAGTTAGTCGGACGATTTCTTGTCTCATATAGCTCTTCTACATATTTTTCCCATGTATTCATAATTCCTTGTTTGTCTGTTATTTCTTCATTATTTTCGTCCACAATCAGCCACATAGTTTTCCTGCTCTTCTTTCCATAGTTCAAGCCTTTAACTTCCTGGTACATTAAATCATATTTTCCTTTTTCTCTCCAGATTCTCTAGTTCTTCACATTTCTGCTTCATCCATTCTTCCCTTGCCTTGTCAGTTTCTCTTCTAAGTTCGTTGTTTAGTTTCCTGTAGTTACTTTTGGCTTCTTCTGTATTGCTATTTTTCCATTTTGTTCTTTCTTCCATCTTCTCTAACATTTTTTCTGTGACCCAAGGTTTCTTAATATTCTTGCTCTCTTTTTATTCTATTGTTTCCTCTGCAGCTGTCTGTATAGAGCTTTTCAAATGACTCCAGTGTTCCTTGGTATTGCCATATGAGATTTGCATGGTAGAGGCTTTCTCCTGAAAATTTTGTTGGAATTTTCTCTTTTTCCCCTTCAGTTTTAAGTTTCTCCAAGGCAATCTTCTTTGTTGCCTGTCTTCCTCTTATCTTCTTCAGGCAAATATCTACTTCGCCGATTAGTAAGACATGGTCTGAATTGATATCTGCTCCTGGTAGGATCTTCACATTTTTCAAGCAATTTTGGAATCTTTCCTGTATCAGTATGTAGTCGATCTGGTATCGTTTGTTGTTCATAGGACTTATCCATGTGTATCTTCTTCTTTTATGCTGTTGAAACATTGTATTTCCAATTAGCATTGAATTCCTTTTACAGAAACTCACCAGTGATTCGCCTCTCTCATTCCTTTCTTCCTAATCCATATCTTCTAACTGTACTTCCATCCTGTCCTTCTCCAACTACAGCATTCCAGTCATCCATTAGGATAACACATGCCCCCTTCTTCTCTTTCTCAACAATCTCTTCTATCTTGTCACATCTTTCCTCCACTTCTTCATCTGCTAACCCACTATGGGGCATGTAAATTTGCACTATCACCAAGTCCACTTTTTTCCCTTGTAACCTCAACATTATCATCCGATTATCCACATAACGCACTGATACCTTACTTACTTACTCACTGGCACTATCGAACCCGTAGGTTCATGGCCATGTGGACATAAGCTCTCCATACATCCCTATCCTGAGCTAATGCTTTCCAGTCATTCCCTGTATAATCTACTTCCCTCAAATCATAGTTAATGTTATTCTCCCAGGTATTCTATGTAGAATGGTTCTCTGAAGAGTTCATAAACAAGTCATGAGGGCATGTATTTGGAGAGACAGAGCACCCTTTTTAGGTATGTGGCTTTTAGTTTCTCTAACTTTTCTAGGTTGTTTCTTTAAATGGACCCATATATTCTCTAACCCATATGTTGCAACGGGATCAACTTTAAGTTCAAAAAGTTGTAGCGCTGTTTCTAGTGAGAGTTTGTTTATTGACTTGATGTCGCTTATGCCTCTTATCGTAGCACTTACATGGTGTGTAAACATGCTTCCCTGTGTTTGGAAAGTGACTCCCAGATACGTGAAGCTAGTTACTGATTTTAGTGTTTTTCCATCGATGTAGAAAATGCCTCATCTGCCCCCTTTTCTAAAGGTCATGGAGACTGTTTTCTCTTCATTTAGTGTCAGTTCATTTTCTTTTGCCCAGTCCACTAATTGGTTGAAGGCTTTCTGCAGATCACTATCCAAAGTTGAGGTCAATACCATGTCATCTGCGTGCATAAGCAGGTTTACGTTGTCAGGTTTTATTGCTTTGATAATGTCCGCTGTAGCTAAAATGAACAGCAAGGGGCTTAACGGGTCCCCCTGTAGAATCCCAACAGTTTGCTGTATCAAATTCGATTTGTCGATACTGTCACTTATTTCCACCCAGTTTGAATAGCAAAGGGCTTGCAAGGTCTCCTTTAGG
The DNA here is from genome assembly GCA_030220185.1 of Diploptera punctata. Taxonomy (NCBI): domain Eukaryota; kingdom Metazoa; phylum Arthropoda; class Insecta; order Blattodea; family Blaberidae; genus Diploptera; species Diploptera punctata. The sequence continues at coordinate 836,191 of JASPKZ010001978.1, forward strand.
ACACTCTTTGGCAGTGTGTATTGGAGGCTGCATATAATTACTGCATAGTTGTATTGCATTTTTATTAAACCTGATTATTTTAATACACAGGTGGGATTTTTTCGTTACCAAATATTCGACATATACCGGAATTTAAAGTAATACACAGTTAAAGATCTGGACATGGCTGTCGATAAAAAACCTCAACACACTTTACCCCAAGTGTGAGAATTGGAAAGAGTGCAGGAGAAGGAAAACTCCGAAAATAAACCCAGAAAGAGGACTCTCGTCAGCTGAAGAGAAGGAAACCTTCTAAGGGAAAGGGACCCCAACAAAAACCTCTGGTCCTCCAGGTTGAGGGTTGTGCATCGGGCTGGAAACCCATCACCTAAAACGATCTTTCTCAAAAGTCTCACACAATAATCCTGGAGGACGAAGATCGGTGGGAAGACCAAGAAAGCTCTGGGCTGAACGGATGTGAGATCCGAACAGGCTAAGACCTAATCCGTGAAGGATGATGATATAGTTAAAGACATATGCAAATTTTAATATTATAATTATATTGTGAAAAGAAATATTGTCTGAACCAGGAATCAAACCATGGACCTCTAATTCTCCAGACTAGTGTGCAGCCCACAACCATTAACAATTCTTTCCACATATACAAATCTATAATTCTCGTTTCTTCCGCTGTCAGGTAGGTGACACCACCATCGCCAACGGCCGACTTCGTTTAGAAGTATTCACGGTTCGATTCTTGGTTCAGACATTAATTTTTCTTTTCACAATATAAAATTATAATATGATACATTTATTGGAACTGTGTTAACATAACAGTATTGAAAAATGTTAAATATGAAAATTTGGCAAAAACTTGGTATTAATTTTAAAAATTGTTAACATTAGGCCTAAATCCTTACATGAGTTGTGCTTAAGTTTATGTATTTCGACGAGTTAGACGGGAAGGGTACTTTTTATGCGATTGAATCACCGAGTGCGATCACGATTGATTGTGAAAATTTAACACATTTTACCATTGCAGCCAACCTCGAAGGTTATAGCTAATTTTAGCAGTGCCTTGCAATTTCATTGTACTCTCTATCCGAGGTTAGAGGGACAAATTAATAATAGTAGAGGAGAAAAGCATACTTTGAAAAATGGTTTTGTAAATTTAAAAGTAGTGTACGTCCAGCGAACGCATATATTAAATTACCGCCATTTTTTTTTTTGGAAGGGAATATTGGTCAACTCGAGCTTGTGTTGAATCCGAATTACGTCATGAATAACCCACAGCAAGTTTAAACGTAGAGAACAGAGAACGAATAATGAACGTTTAAATAATATTCCATGTTGAATGTTGAAAGTACCGGTTTCGTTATTACTGACAACGACAAGGCATTGTATCTAATTTGTACTACAATCATTATAGTTTTATTATTCTTCTGATATAAATTGTCCGTGCAATCCCATGTCGTTTAATGAGATATATAATTTATAAGCTACCGACTTCGTTATTGCTGACAACGACAAGGTATTATATCAAATTTGTAATACGATTGTCATAGTTTTATTATTCTTTTGATACAAATTGTCTGTGCAATCACATGTCCTTTAACGATAATTATATGTAATTTAGGCCGGGTGGGAGAAGAGTGCCTTTTTATTTACGCACTTTAACAGTACATAATTGCAATACATATTAATTAAATACTATATTTAAGTCTGGTTTTGTACAACCCCACCGTAATTTATTCTTTATTCCACTTGTCTTATTTTTTACTATCACCACATTTTGGTATTACAACTTAATAACAAATCAGAACAAAGGGGGCGTGAACTTAAAGCAATTCAAGAGGATTTCGAAGGAATATTTAAAACAGTTCGAGGAGAAAAAGAAAATATCTTCTCATGATTAACCGATTGGCTTATCTCGGAGTTCAAAAACCCTTATTGTTAAAGGTGGTTTTAGTGTGTATTTATTATATGAATCCTTATTTTAAACTTCATTCACAGTCAATATAATATAATGCTCGTTACTAATCACAAGAGAAACATCTCGATATTGAAGTCTTGGGAGAAACTGCACTTAAACTGGCGTGAAATATTTTCAAAGTCCCACAAGACAACAGTGCGCATGCGCCAGAGTTTATAGAGCCAGCAATAACCCACATATCGATTATCATCCTCGATTACTATCCGCCGCTATGAAATTTAAATGACCAATATTTGCAATAAACCCCAAAATCTGTGTTTAAAAAATATATTAATAATATTAAAATTACCAAACGTTTATTAAAAATGGGTATACACTTATCACTCCCTAACGCTGATCCCACTAGTGATAACTCAAAACAGCGATAGAAAAATCATAGACTAGGTAATATACTCTGTGGAGATAATAGCAGTTAGCATCACAATATTGTCTAACATTGTCATAATATTGTGATTTGCATATTTAATAAATACTTCAAAATTGTCTAATAATGTTATAAAATTGTTTGAAAAAGTTTAAAATAAATAATGTTAATAAACACAGAAGAAGAGCTATAGTTTACAACAATATAACTGAAAAAATCAAGCCGAAACTGCAGTTTATGCCTTACCATGGGTTTTTCAGTCCTGCAAATTAGTAGTGCACATGCGCAAGGCTCCATTGATGGCAGAACTATCTGTGCAATTGGTATGTCTAACCTTCGCAATAAATTCCCTAGTGTGCTTTTAAAAATGAACGTACAGTAACTTCACTAAGTTCTAATTTCATAACCTAATAAAGTAAATCATCATCATCTGCATTCATGGACCCGTTCCGACTTCAGCCCATCTCTTTCTAGGTCTGCCCACATCTCGGGTGCCTTTAGGTTTGTATTTTGTTATTTGTTTTGGATATCTATCTTCATTCATTCTGTCTATGTGTTGCTTCCATTTTTGTCTATATGTATCTATTTTATCAGTTATTGCAAATATTTCAAGTTCCTGTCTTATTTCTGTGTTCTTGATTCTGTCTTCCTTAGTGCACCCTTTAACAGATCTCAAAAATTTCATTTCTGCCGCCGTTATCCTACTTAGATCTTGTTTTTTATGTATCCAGGCTTCTGATCCATAGAGCAGTACCGGTACTGCCAACGTTTTATAAAATTTCAATTGGGTCTCTCTTGTTGTTTTATTATTTAGTGATTGTTTTATCGTACCACATATTCCCTGGAATTTTGCTATTTTATTAGTTATATCATTATCATAATTAAATGAAATGTCACATCCTAGATAATTGAGATGGTTCACCTGTTCTATGATTTTGTTTCCTATTACTATTTTGGATCTGATTTGATTTTTCCCTTGGAATGCCATTACCTTAGTTTTTTCTATGGATATTTTGAGATTATATTGTTCACATATATTCTGTAGTTTAAAAATATTCCTTTGAAGTTCATCTTCCGTATTTGCTATTATTACCTGGTCATCAGCGTATAATAATGTTTTCAAGTAGTGTGTTTTCTGCTGAAGTTTATGAGTAAGTTATTTTTTACTAGTAGAGGTTACCAGCCTCTAGCCAAACCCCTCTTCCTGGAGGGCAGGGAACTGCAATTTCGGAGTGTTCGTCTCCTAGAGAAGTTGCCTTCACTACGGCATTGGGGACTTCTCTTCTCCCCACGTAACCCTGTGGACGGGGCCCTACCCTGGTATTACCCACTGGGCGAGTGGGACCTGGAGCTCACAAAAGGGGAGGGGCGCCTACTCCCTGGAGTGAACTACCTCTTTCAAGTAAATCATTTACATATTATTTCAATAAACTAATTTGATGGCATTAACACACACCTTAATCTAATAAAATAAAGGGCTCAACTGCACTTCTACTAGCACATGATTTTTCAGTTATATTGTTGTAAACTATAGTTCTTCTTTTGTATTTACTAACATTATTGGAAGAACTGCACTTAAACTATCGTGAAATATTTTCAAAGTCCTATAGAACATGAAATAAAAATAAAACGTAGTTTTATTTGATTTTCATATTTATTATATAATTCAGTGACAGCTGTTTCGGTACACTATACCTTCTTCAGACATGTTAACAAATTATGAATTGTGTTCCAACTGATCTAAGCAACAATACAACAATATTTATTTAAATTTTTAAATTTAACAAAGGGGATTCATTTATCACTCGGATAAAGGAACACTTGAGAGCATATAACAGAAATTTAGAAAATTCACAATATGCTAACCACCTATTCCAATTTAATCATTGTTTCGATCCAAATTTTGAAATTTTACATATTTGTGATAAGGATAAGAAGTTAGATCTTTTGGAGGCTGTAGAAATAAGTAAATTTAAAAGTAGTAAAAAACTGTTAAATTCTCAACTTGATTTGAATGAATCCCCTTTGTTAAATTAAAAAATTTAAATAAATATTGTTGTATTGTTGCTTAGATCAGTTGGAACACAATTCATAATTTGTTAACATGTCTGAAGAAGGTATAGTGTACCGAAACAGCTGTCACTGAATTATATAATAAATATGAAAATCAAATAAAAGTATGTTTTATTTTTATTTAATTAATAAATATGGATTTTCATCAAGTAAACACCAACTCAATTGATTATCCTATAGAACAGTAGTGTGCATGCGCGAGAGTTTATAGAGCCAGCGATAACCAACAATCGAACCAGATATCGATTATCATCTGAAGAAGTATAGAATTATGCCCCTCGTTGTGGCGAGATTTTGAAGAAGTATTTTAGTCAGATCTTCATTATTTTCCACGTTGTGGGCACAATTTTGAAGAAGTAATTCTTTTCCCAAGTTATGACGATGTTTTGAAGCAGCTAACTCTATTCATTGCCCGATGTTGTAGTAACATTTTGAAAGAATAGTGTCCCAAAATAATAAATAAGAATTACTGGTTCAGGTTGGGTTTGATTTTCGGTAGAGCTGGATTCTCTTCTCAAGGTCGAAGTTGGTACACAGGATAGGAAACACTTTAAAAATCACTAATAACTGATTCAAGTAGAACTAGTTATAAATTTATTCATTTTGTAGGTTCCCAGCAGATTAAGTAAATTTAAGTGGTATTATTCTTCACCGTCAATTAAAATTAAATTATTTTAATTTCATAAATCAACTGTTCTTCTGGTATTAAATTTCACATTTTATCAGGAGAGTTGTTATAGCGTCTATCTTTGATGAAAGTTATATGCAGACTGACTAGAGTAATTCTGTTATAATTTTAAAGAACATTATTACATCACATGATTTTATATTTATATTCTATTGGTTAAAGGTCCATTAAATACCAGGTTTAAATTTGTTTGGTTAAATCAAAAAGTTAATTGTTTTTAACATCCAATCAGAATTTAGTATACTTTTATTTAAAAATATTAAGTTAAGCAGGTGTTCCTATTACAGTTATAACAGAAAGCTTTATGTTTCAGACAACAATGACTTAAGACACAATTTTAAAAGCATTATTTAAAAAAGACTTATATAATACAATTTCTTTAATTGTTACTGAGACATTTTTATTCAACAATAAACAACAATTAATTATTTAGATGTTTTTCTTTGTTTAAGTTATATTTAAATATTAAAAGAATTTTAAAATATAAAATTATTAACTTTAAACTTTCATATTTATTATGATATTAAAATCCTGCTATACATCTTCGATTACTATCTGTTGCTAAGAAATATAAGTGACCAATATTTGCAATAAATCCCCAAATCTATGTTAAAAAAATATATTAATAACATTAGAATTATCAAATGTTTATTAAAAATGGGTGTACACTTACTTATCACTCCCTAATGCTGATCCAACCAGCGATAACCCAAAACAGCAATAGAAAAATCATAGACTAAGTAATGTACTCTGTGGATAAAATAGCAGTTAGCATCACAATATTGTCTAACAGTGTCATAATATTGTGATTTGCATATTTAAATAAATACTTAAAATTTTCTAATAATGTTACAAAAATTGTCTGAAAAAGTTTAAAATATTAAATAATGTGGCTCAACTGCACTTCTACTAGCGCTTGATTTTTCAGTTATATTGTTGTAAATTATAGCTCTTCTTCTGTATTTACTAACATTATTTAATATTTTAAACTTTTTCAAACTTTTTTATAACATTATTAGACAATTTTGCAGTATTTATTTAAATATGCAAATCACAATATTATGACACAGTTAGACAATATTGTGATGCTAACTGCTATTTTCTCCACAGAGTATATTACTTAGTCTATGATTTTTCTATCGCTGTTTTGGGTTATCGCTGGTTGGAACAGAGTTAGGGAGTGATAAGTAAGTGTATACCCATTTTTAATAAACTTTGGTGATTTTAATATTAAAAGAATGTTGAAAAATCAAGCGCTAGTAGAAGTGCAGTTGAGCCGGAGTTTGTTCATATTTAGTATAGAAAATAGAAACTTAAAAAACTACATGTTGGCTACAGGAATAGAAGTTGCGGCTCAAGAATACAGTATGGAACACAAGTTTTAACACATTGGTGAACAACAGCTGTACATAGAAACTGCCTTTCTTGACTGGAGATTTGTAGCCATAGGGTGGACTTCTAAATTTAAACTGCATTAACACACTATAGATCTCAACTGCACTTCTACTAGCGCTTGATTTTTCAGTTATATTGTTGTAAACTATAGCTCTTCTGTATTTACTAACATTATTTAATATTTTAAACTTTTTCAAACAATTTTTATAACATTGTTAGACACTCTACACCAAAATGAAAATAAAATCCCATATAGCCGGGCACGCCATAGCGTAGTGGTTAAGGCACTGCGCTACAAGCCGCAAGGTCAAGGGTTCAAGTCCCGGTGGGGTCAGGATTTTTTAAAAACTGACCCAAACCTTCTGGCGGCACTATGGCTCTGGGGTCGACTCAGCCTGTAACAGAAATGAGTATCAGACGCTTGTTTTGGGGTAAAGGCAGCCGTCATGCAGGGCTGATAATCCGGCTGACATCAAGTGCCGATTGCCAAGAAAAAGTGGGAGCCTTAACCTCCTACTATTCCAAGGGCCTCCTGAGGCCTGAAGTTGGAATACTTTACTTTATAGCCGAACAAAAACAAAATCCAATGTGAAACCAAGATATGGAAGACATTACTAGAACCAGATACAATACCAAACAGCCCCAGATCAATTGCAGTTGCATAATTTTGTGTTGAAACTGGTCATGATTGCTTGGCAGCACATCTACATAGAATTAAGCTACTAGACTCTCCACACTGCATAGTATGCAAGGACACAAATACGATAATGAACAAGGATCACTTGATGTTCTGCGCTGATCTTCAGAAAATAGTTGGAACACCATCCAAATTGCTGAATATTATTGGGAAGCTGATGACAAATCAAGAGCTTCACAACATTTGAATACTACTACTACTACATTGTTAGACAATTTTGAAGTAATTATTTAAATATGCAAATCACAATATTATGACACAGTTAGACAATATTGTGATGCTAACTGCTATTGTCTTCACAGAGTATATTACTTAGGGTCGTATGCAAATACATTACTCTCTACTCAAATTACTTCCAATCACTGGTGAGCTGAGATCGAATTAACGGCCGCCTTAGCCGGTCATGCATGAATGTTGACATTTTCGTAATATTGGCAACGAATTACCCAGAATTCTCAGCGATAAAACCACTTCCGTTATTTTCGTCCACTATAGAGGAATGCATTTATGCTTGCATCCCGCAATTAATACCGTATACAAACACGTCTGCGACGTGCAAATTACGCTGATTCTCCTGTTCTTCCAGTTGAATTCTTTGGTAGACTCTATCAAATTCCTCTTCTCCGCATATATCGAAAACATGATCGAAGTCTTCAAGGTCCGACATCTTGGATAAGTTTCAAACTACATCGGTTACCGTCGGTTCCCTTCGGGATTTTCACATAAGTTTATATCTTGAGCTATGATCTTAAGGTATCTTGTCAGGTAGCTTTACAATTATTACTGCATGAATAGATTTCTGAGTAAGAAAAATGTGTTTGAATAAAACTTTATCAGCAGAGAACGCCTTTTACTGTCTAATGCGTTCAAACATTCGACCCTTAGTCTATGATTTTTCTATCGCTGTTTTTGGTTATCGCTGGTTGGATCAGCGTTAGGTTGTGATAAGTAAGTGTACACCCATTTTTAATAAACATTTGATTATTTTAATGTTGTTAATATATTTTTAAACATAGATTTGGGGATTTATTGCAAATATTGGTCATTTAAATTGCATAGCGACGGATAGTATTCGAGGATGATAATCGATATGTGGTTTGATTGTGGGTTATCGGTGGCTCTATAATCTCTCGCGTATGCACACTTGCGCACTGTTGTTCTATAGGACTTCGAAAATATTTCACGCTAGTTTAAGTGCAGTTTTTCCCAATTTAGTTTCTAGATCAACATTTATGCCACTTTTTTATGTTAACTTCATCCCAGTGTTAATTAAGCTTCACGCCTGTAGATAGCTGATATTGCTCAGATTGATATTAACTTTTTGCAACAGTAATTTGTCTCATTTAATATAAATTCATCACTTCATACCAATTCCGATTGAGGGTCTTTCCACTTTTCAGCGGTTGCCCTTTTACCAGCCGGCTGCTGGCCCTTCACATCCACATGTGTCAATCACAGAGGTAGATGATCAACAGCCAGTGTAGGGGTGACATGTGGTTAGCATGCCGAGTCCCCCAGCCGTTATAGCTGGTTCCTCAACCTGGAGCCGCTACTTACTGTAGCTACCCAATTGCCTCACGATGCTGGGTGGGCACCGGTCCCATACTGGCCGAAATACCATGAGAAAATTTCTTCCCCCATGGAGACTCGAACCAGCGCAAGTCCCGTAGCTCTGCGCCAAGGCTTCCTACCTTAACCGCTCGGCTCGGCTACTTCATACCAAGTGACAAATTAAATTTTAAGAGAAAAATATATGCCTAAATCAGGATTTGAACCCGATATGTCTGGTTCTGAACTCCAGTGTTCTGGCATCTGAGTTACTAGGCATCCAATTTATTCATAGATTTTCCTCTATACTACCCACTAACACCATCTAGCGGCTTCTTAAATAAGACTTTTAATTGGGAATCAACACCACATTTATAGCCAGTGAAGTTTAAATTTATTAAATTAATATCATCACTTCGAGTCCTGCAGTGGTACTAGTACCACGACATTTAAATGACACTGAAGCTGGAGAAAATTAAATCCCTTGGCATGCCTGTACAGGCATGCTGAGGGATTTTATTTCTCCGGCTTCAGTTTCATTTAATTGCCATGGTACTAGTACCACCACCGAACTGAAAGTGTTAAGAAGCTAAAGCTATTACTATGATTAAAATAAGTATATTATTGAACATAACTAAACTATTGTAATCAATGGTAAAGAGAAACATTTTTGCTTGAACCTGGAATTGAACCCCAAACCTTCAGCTTTCCATGCTGATGCTCTGACCACTGAGCTAATTCAGGCTTCATTCCCATCCAAGCATAAATCCTCCCTTTACCTTACTCTCTTGGTCCCACATTCAATACAATGAATCATCATTCACAAATACACAATGAATGGCTTCTACATTAAGACGACATGAAGGGACTCCACACAGCTATAGCATTATTTATTAAATTAGTATTAAGAAGCTAAAGCTATTACTATGATTGAAATAAGTAAATTAATGGACACAATTAAACTATTGTAATCAATGGTAAAGAGAAAAAAAATCTTTTTCATTGATTAAAAACTTTTTTTTCTCATTACCATTGATTTAAATGCTTCCCCTGAAAATGTGTTAATTTTGAGTTATGACAGTCTTCTTCCAAGCCGACGATATATTAAAATGCAATATCTAGGCCATTTACTTTGGATAGCCCTTCATTTTTATCGGGTATTATAACCATGGAATTCGCTGTGTATGCATGTAGTTGCCAGCATGTGTCTGAAGGTTGAACTCAGGCAAGAAGTCTAAAGGATGTGAATAAATGCACGTGACGGCGTAAAAATGTGCATTTGGTTCACACTAATAATCTTCAAGTTTAAACTTTCTATTCAAATGTAATTTCTAATGTTAGATGACAACATATTTTAGCATCATCATCATGCCAGGTATTAGTCCTAGAAGAACTGTTACGGCCTGAGAAAGCGGTTTTCATGCCATCTTTTCATAGGTCGACCAAGTGACCGTTTCCCATTTGGACAGTAGTTCATTGTTGCCTTGGGGATCCTGGATCTAGCCATTCTTGAGACATGTTCCTTCCAGTTTAGCTGATATCTGGAGATGTAGTCCAATATTGATGACACATTAAGTTCTTGGAGGATTTCTACATTTTTCTTTCGATCCCATTTGGTGTAGCCAGCTGTTCGGCGCATAAATTTCATCTCACAAGCTGTTAGTCTGCTTTCATCTCTCGTCCTTATAGTCCACGCTTCACTGCCATAACATAGGACTGGTCGAGCCATTATTTGATAAAGACGAGTACGAGTTGATTTTTGCACTAATGAAGGTTTTAAAACTCTATTAATGATTCCCATTGATTTGTCAAATTTAACAATTTTCTCTGATAAATCCAAATTTTCAACGAAAGAGAGTTTATATCCCAAATAAGTAAACTCATTAACTCTCTCTAAAATTTTGTTATTTAAACAAATTTTGCTTGGAATGATAACCTAGGTCATTCCATGGTAACTCACGTTATGATTTGACAGTAATGAGACAATATTATCATTCATTACACAAATATATTTATGGAGCATTTTCCCTTTACTCGCTCATGAACACCTCTTGATTTTAATCATCACTCACATATATAACGTTCAATTTGTAACACATATATAACGTTCAATTTGTAACACATATATAACGTTCAATTTGTAACACAGAATTCAATATAGAAACTCATATCACATTCGTTGACTTCATAAAGGCTTTTGACAAAGTAGACAGAAATATATTACTACAAATTTTAGCTAATGATAACGTTCCACAACAATATATTACTAATATCTTCAACATCTATAAAGATAATGAAATCTCTGTTAAACAAGATGGCAAATTATCTTCTTGGGAAAAGATCAGCACTGGAGTAAGGCAGGGATGTGGACTTTCACCGGTGCTTTTCATTATATATATGAATAAATTAATACATGAATGGAGGAAAACACAACGAGGATATATACCCATCAATAGGAACCTCAAACTCGATGCTATTCTTTTTGCAGACGATTTAGTGCTTCTGGCACTTTCTGAAAATGATTTGCAATGATCAATTTATAATTTTCAAAAAATAGGTGCCAAATTTAATATGGAAATATCAATTAACAAAACTAAAATTATGGCATTTCATGGGAAGGACCCCATACAAAGTAAAATCTGTCTCCAGAATAAAATTTTAGAGAGATCTAATCAATTTAAAAGATCTAATCAATTAAATACCTTGGATATTATCTCTCTATCTGGGATGGAAAAGATATCCCCGAAAAAATTACTAGTTATAATAAAAGTTTAGGAATTATTAATCAAGTTATGAAACCATCCCTTGTACAAAAAGACACCAGGTTACGTTTATATAACACTTTGGCTAGACCAGGGTTGACCTATGGTAGTGAAGCATGGACACTAAAAAGACAACATGAAAGCACAATAACGGCTTGTGAAATGAGATTCATGCGCAGAACAGCGGGTTATACCAGATGGGATCGGAAAAGGAACACCGATATCTTAAAAGAATTGAAGACTACGCCAATTTTGGAATATATTAAACAGTACCAACTAAATTGGAAACACCATCTTGAAAGAATGAGTTCAAATCGGATCCCCAAAGCTGTTTATAATTATATACCAAGAGGACGAAGATCACTGGGCCGTCCTATGAAACGCTGGAGGGAAAATTTTCTATAGGATCGTAACAGGCCTTGGCCTAATACTTGGAAAGAAGAAGAAGAAGAATTTGTAACACACAAAAATAATAATTGTTATAATAGATCTGTAACGCACATTACACTTTATGGACAACATTTTCATCACATTCTTCAAATTTACAAATTTCTGCTCTATTAAGCATGGAAGAAATTAGACTTGTACCAATGTTATGAATAGAGTCCGGATGTTAGCCACTTAAAAACATTTAAAATAGGCAGGCAAAAAGGCACTAAAATCATTAATATAGGCACTAAAAATCAAAATAGACTCTTACAAAAAATGGACTAAAACATATTTTTTTACAGTCTGACGTAAAGAATATATCGGCCATGGTGGACTAGTGGTTATGCTCCTTGCCTCTGGTCCCGAGGATCGTGGGTTCACATCTGGCCGGGGTCGATGGATTTTTTAGGACGGAAAAATCCAAGGAGCAAGTCCTCCAGGAGGGACTTTAAGCCATGAGTCCTGAGTCTGAAGATTTTCAGGCTCGAAAAAAATCCTTAAGCCTGAATGAAAAGGCCTCTAAGCAAAATTTACCAAATTTTCCCGTCCTAGTACTACCTTGGTTTCCTAGATGTCAGTATGAGGCGGAACGCTGACTACGGACCTCTCAAATGGCATCTATACGAAAACAAGTGTAACTAAATTAGTATGGTTCAAATTCAAGGAGCAAGTCCTCCGGGAGGGACTTTAAGCCGTGGGTCCCGAGTCTGAAGATTTTTAGGCTCGTAAAAAATCCTTAAGCCTGAATGAAAGGGCCTCTAAGCAAAATTTACCGAATTTTCCCATCCTAGTACTACCTTGGTTTTCTAGATGTCAATATGAGGCGGAACGCTGACCACGGACCTCTCAAATGACATTGTACGAAAACAAGTGTAACTAAATTAGTATGGTTCAAATTCTTCCCTGTAGGGGGAGAGTGCCTAAATCTCTGTAAAGGGAAAACATGGGCTTACAATACAAATACGTAAAGAATATAAACATATGCTATTAATAGCATACGAAGATATCGGAAATGATTTTGGAACTTTTTTTGCCTTTTTAAAAAGCAGACTTATGTTTTGTAGTGTGTACGTGCTGCGAACCATGGTACTTCTTCGTGCAATTTACTGAAATTTTACACATTTTGCAAAACAATATTGAGAATATTTGCACACCAAATTCTTTCACGAAATTGGTCAGTTTGTCTTTTACTGTTGTCCGTTCTTTAGGCACTGTAAAACAACTGTTCTAAAGGTAAAAAAAAGAAAAAATAAGCCACATATACTTCTCAACCCACTTTTTTAAAGCACCTGTCTGTGAATGACGACTACAGACTGAATTCAGTGTTACCAATATAAAAAAATAATATTGCCAGTATTGAAGGTGAAACTTGTAGAAATACGTTATATAATGGGAATGGACAGCTAATGACAAATGAGGGAAATTTTGTGGAAGTGGCTGAATTCAAATACCTAGGAACAATAATCACAAATAGGAATGAGATGCACAAAGAAATTAAACATAGGCTCAATTCTGGAAATGCATGCTATTATGCATTGCAGAGACTCTTGATGTCCCAACTCCTTTCAAAGAATGTTAAACTGAAAATATATAAAACTATTATTCTACCAGTTATATTATATGGGTGCGAAACATGGACTCTTACTTTAAGGGAGGAAAGGAGATTACAAGTATTTGAGAATAAAGTACTTAGGAAAATTTTTGGACCAAAGAGAGATGAACAGATAGGTGAATGGAGAAGACTACATAACAATGAACTACATAGTCTTTATAGGAAGCCAGATATATTAAGAACAGTTAAGTCTCGTAGACTGCGATGGGCAGGACATGTTGCATATATGGGGAATGGGAAACTTGCATGGAAGCTTCTTGTAGGAAAGCCAGAGGGAAAATGCCCAGTTGGTAGACCAAGAGTGAGGTGGGAGAATAACATTAACTATGATTTGAGGGAAGTAGATTATACAGAGAATGATTGGAAAGCATTAGCTCAGGATAGGGATGTATGGAGAGCATATGTCCGTGTGGCCATAAACCTATGGGTTCGATAGTGCCAGTGAGTAAGTAAGTAAGTTACTTGAAGGTTTCAGCACCAGGTGTGAGACAGAGAGAAAGCTTGAGCCATCTACATTCTTTGTCACTCAGAAATGTTTGTATTCAAAAGAAGCAAAGATGTACTATAGAATTTTCTGCAAGCCTCAGAGCCGGAACATAATACAATGGGACATAGTTTAAGGCTATTTTGCTTAACGGGAGTGCATGAGGTGGAAAAATACAATAGCCGGTACTTGTTATTTCGCCTAATGGGAGTGCATCGAGCGGAAAACCATCTGCCTGCTAGGTTATTCGCTATTGCCACCCTTATCCTAAAATATTCTATCAGAATTTATAAAATGAACACTTAAAAATTTCTATATATGATATAATATGTGTCATCAAGTTTGTCCATTTCAATTAATTTCATTGAAATACTAAGTTAATTTCAAGAAAAAATGGAAAATAGGCATTTATAGGCATTGTAAGCTCAAATAGGCATTTATAGGCAAAATGAACTACATGAAAAACAACTCTAGGGTCATCGGTATGAACTTATATGAAATCACTTTTACAATATTTATAATAAATAACTGTAGGCATTTTCCCTAATATCCGGTCTCTAGTTATGAACAAAAGGGTAATATACAAGGAGAAAACATCACAAATGGCATTTAACAAAAAACATTATTTAAAAAAGAATATTATTTGAGGTAACTCACATTACTTTTGAAATGTCCTCGAGCATTTACAACAGTTGGTGGATTTATTACTCTTAATACATATTCCTTTGTATAAAATATCTCATCTTTGACTTGAAGCCACTTCCAGAATTTACCTTCTCTTAACTTTGTACTCCTCACCAGCTATTTCAGTTACAGTTCTTGCAAGTCTAATTCCGTCATACTTCTACCCAGTCATGAACTTTCAGTTTCTTTTTCTCTTACTTCCGTTTTTTTGCATGTTTGACCTTTGTTTTGTCTGTAGAAATTGTTTGGTCATGGTATATCTAATGACATTACCTTACTTACTCACTGGCACTATTGAATCCGTAGGTTCATGGCCGCACGGACATAAGCTCTCCATACATCCCTATCCTGAGCTAATGCTTTCCAATCATTCCCTGTATAATCTACTTTCATCAAATCACAGTTAATGTTATTCTCCCACCTCATTCTTGGTCTACCAACTGGGTGTTTTCCCTCTGGCTTTCCTACAAGAAGCTTCCATGCAAGTCTTTCATTCCCCATACATGTAACATGTCCTGCCCATCGCAGTCTACGAGACTTAACTATTCTTATTATATCTGGCTTCTTATAAAGACCACGTAGTTCATTGTTATGTAGTCTTCTCCATTCACCTGTTTGTTCACCTCTCTTTGGTCCAAAAATTTTCCTAAATACTTTATTCTCAAATACTTGTAATCTCCTTTCCTCCCTTAAAGTAAGAGTCCATGTTTCGTACCCATATAATATAACAGGTAGAATAATAGTTTTATCTATTTTAAGTTTAACGTTTTTTGAAAGGAGTTGGAACATCAAGAGTCTCTGCAATGCATAATAGCACGCATTTCCAGAATTGAGCCTATGTTTAATTTCTTTGTGCATCTCATTCCTATTTGTGATTATTGTTCCTAGGTATTTGAATTCAGCCACCTCCTCAAAATTTCCCTCATTTCTAATGACATTACCATCTTCAATAATTTGCGGAGCGCATGCTTGCCTATGAAACTTTTGGTGTTAACTTCAAGCATTTGTTTAATTGAGAAATCTCTTCATCTGTAATTTCTATTACATTTATTTTAGTTGTTAGACAGTTTGGCTTAAACAAATTTGTCACCAAATATTTTTTTTTTCTTTTTATGGCTTCCATACTTGTCGCGTTATTGAATCTCCATTCCCATCAACAGGTCCTTTGCCATGTAAGGTGGCAAAGTAATTCCATATGATCTTTTTGTAATGTTTCTTTTCCAGGATTTTGATTGTTTAGGAGTAGTATGATTTTGTTCTCTTTCTTGTTCGTAGCAACACTTTTGCTCCTTTAACCATCTGGTAGTATTCCTTTCTAGTACCAGATCTCTCTTTTTATTTTCCTATCCAGTCTCCCTCACCTGACCTCTTGTTTTCTTCGACCCTGATGGTATTAGAGCATTCGAGACCGAAGGGTTCATTTCTGTCTTTCCTATATCTCTTTCTTTTAACCTCGTGGACACTCACCTTGAATGCCCACATAAGCAGCATGTTCGAATACAGCCCCATTGCAACTTATAGCATAAGTATACAATGGATTCATATCATCAGCTACGGCTGGAGAACATAATGAAGAATACTATCCATAGTTCTTCTCTTTACCCATATACTCATAGTTACATTCATAGAGTTTTAAATATCCCTCTTCCACCCTTGGAATATAATAATGAATTGAATATTATTAATCAATTAGCTATTAATAATAACTACAACCCTAAAATTATAGAATATTTAATTAAGAAAATTCATTACAAAAAAGCTATTAACAAAGTTTTTCCTTTACCCAAAGAAAACATAAAGAAATATGTCATAATGTCATACATAGGCCCACTTTCAAATAAAATATCTAAACACTTTAAAAAGTTGAACATTAATGTGGCATTTAAAACTAATAAAACTTTACAAAATATAATAAAAAACAATAAAACCAAAATAAAAAAAGAAAAATTATCAGGTGTATATAAATTGAAGTGTGGCACATGTGACAATGTCTATATAGGACAAACTGGTAGAACTTTTATCTCTCGGATAAAGGAACACATGAGAGCATTTAACAGAAATTTAGAATATTCAAAATATGCTAACCACCTATTCCAATTTAATCATTGTTTCGATCCAAATTTTGAAATTTTACATGTTTGTGATAAGGGTAAGAAGTTGGACCTTTTGGAGGCTGTAGAAATAAATAAATTGAAAAGTAGTAACAAACTGTTAAATTCTCAACTTGATTTGAATGAATCCCCTTTGTTAAATTTAAAAAATTTAAATAAATTATTGTTGTATTGTTGCTTAGATCAGTTGGAACACAATTCATAATTTGTTAACATGTCTGAAGAAGGTACAGTGTACCGAAACAGCTGTCACTGAATTATATCTTAATAAATATCATCACCACTCCAGGGATTAGGCAATTGCCAGTTCCGACTTCATAATGCATCAGCCCAACGTCTTCTAGGTCTTCCAACATCACGTCTTCCTCTTGCTTGATAATTTCTTGCTAACAATGGATATCTCTCCTTACTCATTCCATCCATATGATCAATCCATTTCTGTCTGTAATTCGTGACCTTATCCAATAAAGGCTGTACTTTCAATTCTTCTCTTATATCCTCATTTCTTATTCTATCAAGTCTTGTACATCCTTTTACTTGTCTTAGGAACCTCATCTCCGCTGTCTATATTCTATCCTTCTGTTTTTTCATTGGAGCCCAAGTTTCACATCCATACAATATTGTGGGAACCGCCATAACATTATACATTTTTATCTTGGTTTCTTTTCTAATTTTATTTTTGAATGTTCTCTGTATTGTTCCACACACCGTCTGAAATTTATTTATTTTGGAGTCAATATCTCTTTCCACATTGTAGTCAACATCACAGCCCAAATATTTGAAACTAGACACCTGTTCTATACTTTGATTTTCTAAAATAATTTTGGATCTCACTGGATCTCTTCTTCTAAAAGCCATGGTCTTCGTTTTCCTTACAGAAATCTTTAGATCATATAATTTACATATTTCATTTAATGCGTTCATCTTAATAAATATGAAAATCAAATAAAACTAAGTTTTATTTTTATTTAATTAATAATGAAGATGAATGAATTGAGCTACTTAGGCACTCCTCCTATAGTAACCACATATTTCTTTCTCTTTAATCCCCATGTTCTTAAGACTTACTGGGAGTGCTTTTACTCCGAGAAGTCATTATGATGGGGTTTCACTGAAACTTCAGATAATTATGAATCTTATTTGTGGAGATTAATGTTTACAGACAAGCAGTCTGTTGTGCATGTCTAACATAACTTGCCTCTGGGAGGTATAACTAGCTCCATGATAGAGCACTGGCATATCAAATTGGTGTTCTTGGTTTAAAAATCTGACTCAGATGCAAATTTTTCTCCCCAGTTATGTTACAAAGTAATTTGTAACCTGATGTTTTTATTATTGATTTAACACTTCTCACTGAAGGATAAATTATATTTGAAGAGACTATTTAACTCATGCCCCAAATGGGAGTCAATGACCAATCACGTTTCAATGATTTCTGTTTTATAACCAATCAGAGTCGTGTTTCACCAAATATTTATCAATGTTAAATTTACCATATTTTGCGGTGACTGAGCCTGCAAGAAATACGGCTATCAGATTGTATATATAGTGCATAGATGTCAACACATTGCGCTTGCAGGAGTTAATATAAAAACATTTGTAGCAATTTATTATACCACCAAAAAAAAAGAAACCACTGTTTGCACTTTCTTAAATGTATTTTTTTGCAGGTAATAATCCAGAAAAATATAATTGTCATATTTACATCATACGACATCAGAAATGAATTAATATACAGTTTGATGTGTTTCATTTTTTCTCCATTAGAGAGCATTCTTACAATATTGCATCCTTTGGCAATAAATAGTATGATCTGGTTGCAGTGACGAACAAAAGAAGGAAATGAAGCATACCTATCGTTTCTCATTTGTTTTCAAACATCGCCGTTTACATTAAATATATAAATATTTTAAAATAACTATTGTTAAATAATGATTTGTGAGTAAACAGCTTAATTTTATTCGTTAAATATCTCCTAACAAATGCCACTCTTGATCTCCAAATTCTCTAGATAAATTCACTCCTCACTTCGTGAGTCATGAATTTATCGATAATTTGGAAATCACTCGTGGCATCACTTATGAAAAATTTTTGCCTGGACCGAGACTCGAACCCGGGAGCTTTGACTTGCCAGGCCAAATGCTCTACCAACTGAGCTACCGAGGCGAGTTGCGATCTAGACGCAAATTTTTCTCTAATATACTATATATATTTGGCCTGGCAAGCCATAGGTCCCGGGTTCAAGTCTCAGTCTAGGCGAAAATTTTTCTCTTTAAAATATAATTTGTAACTGTTTTACCATTGTAACATATCATACAATTTGTACTACATTAGGCCTACTACATTTAACAACATCCCTAGAAGGTCCTTGGCCTACCAGCCTGCTGCTGATCTTACATCCACTTATTTTATCCACAGATGTGGACAATCATCCAGCCAATGTAGTGGTCAGCACGTTTGGTTCCCCAGCTGCTGTTGCTCATTTTCTCAATCTGCAGCTCCTACTTATTTTTGCTACCAAAATTCTTCATGATTGTGGTTGGGCACCTGTCCCATAATGGCCAAAATTTCACGAGAAAATATCTTCCTTCATGGGGATTCTAACCAGTGCATGTCCTCTAGTTCTGTTCCGAGTCATGATGCATTTGATAGATGGCTATGGCATTGAAAAATTTTGAAATTAATCGGAGAACATTTTTTCACAACTCACCTCATAAATTTCGTGTATTTCATGATACTGCTGTTTCAAACGTAATTACGTTCATCCTTGACCACAACTCTGACTGAATTTCATCATTTCTGAGGATCAACGTCATTACGTTTGAAACCGCGGTATCGTGAAATACACAAAATTTATGAGGGGTGAGTTGCCATAAAATTTTGTTCGATGAATTTCAATGATTGTACCTCATAATTACTTAACTTTCACAGGGAAAGAACACTATGAGGTTTAATTTAAGAATTAAATTAATGTTTTTATTACCTCACCTCAGAAGAAAAAGGATATGAGGTGAGGTAATAAAAACATTAATTTAATTCTTATACCTCATAATGTTTACTTCCCAACATTAATTTAATATAATGAAGAAATTTGAACATTTTTGTGTCTGATATTGGAGGAAGCAAATTTCATTCTTGCATAATTTGCACATTCTTGTTTTAGATTCAAAATTTCACTCAAAGAAATGTGTAAATTACTTGAATACTATATTTTATTCATATTATTTAATGTTTCTTAGCAGAAACCTGAAATGAATTTTGAATTTTTTTCAGGTGAATTGAGTAGAGTCTAGAATTGAAGACACTATAACTGGTTTGGACTCTGCTTTACTTCAGTGAACAGATGTTACCAGTGAAGATGGTGATATCACACAGGATGTGACTACAGTGTGATGAGAAGAACTAGAAAAAAATCTCAATCAATAAATAGGAGGACAATGAACCATTCATTGTTAGTTTTGGTGCCCTTGGAAGGGTTGTCCAATGTCAACAATTAAGGAGAAATATAAACATTAAGGCTCGTATCTATGAACGCATTAGACCGTAAAAGTCGTTCTCTGTCTGTACTCTGCTGAGAAAGTTGCATCCAAAGACTGTTTGCATACTCAAAAATCTGTTCATGCGATAATAATGGTTGAAATTCCTAAGCTACCTGGCAAGGTGACATAGCAGAGAAACGAATCGTGAGCAACCCATTGTGAACCGATGTACTTTGAAACCTTGCTGCTTTATCCAAGATGTCGGATCTTGAAGACTTCGATCATGTTTTCGGTTTATGCGGAGAAGAGGAATTTGATAGAGTCTATCAAAGAATTCAACTGGAAGAACAGGAGAATCAGCGTGATATCGCGCGATGCAGATGTCGTCGTATACAGTTTTATTTGCAGGATGCAAGCATAAATGCATTCCTCTAGCAGACGAAAATAATGGAAGTGGTTTTATCGCTGAGAATTCTGGGTAATTTCTTGCCAATATTACGAAAACGACGACTTTCATGCATGGCCAGTTAGTGGGTCGCTAATTCGATCTTTTCCTCTAGCAGACGAAAATAATGGAAGTGGTTTTATCGCTGAGAATTCTGGGTAATTTCTTGCCAATATTACGAAAACGACGACTTTCATGCATGGCCAGTTAGTGGGTCGCTAATTCGATCTTTGCACTTGCTCACGGAAAGTCAGCTCACCGGTGATTGGAAGTAATTTGTGTAGAGACTAATGTATTTGCATGCGGCCCTAAGAGAAGTATATCCATCCAAGAAATATGACAAAATTTTCCCTCTTGAACATCTTCATACTTGTTTTTTACCAGCACAATCATTCAAGAGAAAGGAAATTTAAGTGTGTTTGTTGCGATAAAAGTTTTTGTATTAATGGAGAGCTTTAATTAACAAGAGACAGTTCAGTGTGACAGTAAGCCTTTTTCTTGTGTTGTTTGTGTTTAGGCATTTGCTCCAAAGAATTTAACTGGACATGAAAACTACACACAGATAAGAAACTTGTTTCTAACAGCTGCTGTTTCTCTTTGAGTAAAAATTAGGCAAACACATGTAGATCACAAGCAAACTATACTTCATCAGTATCTTCTTCTTCTTCTTCCTTGCAAGTATTAGGTCAAGGCCTGTTACAATCCTATAGAAAATTCTCATATAAGACTTGAAAGCATAATAATAGTCCCTTCGATTGGTTGCTGGCCAAAGGAAGATAAGACCAGTGATGGGGCTGCCATCTTATAGCCTCTGGTCAGGCTTTTCTGGAGAAGAAAAGAAAATAAAGGAAAGAAGAAATGGAAGAAAGGAAAGACTCCCTAGCCCTCGGATGCCCTAATAGCGTCGGGGTCGAAAAAACAAGAGTTAACCAAGCGGGGTTATATAGTAAGTTAAAAGAATCTGGTATAAGTAATTGGAAGAAAGGGAGAAATACCAGATCGGTTAAAGATAAAAGTAAGGAGCAAAACACAAGTAAGTGGAAGCAATGTTTTGCTCAGCTTGGGCACCTTGTGGTCGCCATCCACATATCCCCTAGATGGGGACCCCTGAGGGGTAAAATTTGTAAACAGAAGTTTTCAGCTAAGCATTCTTTGGTGAAGTGTGAAAATCATCATCAAGGAATAGAAATTTTCTTGTGATTGTTATTTATAAATATTTTAGAAGTAAAATTATATACTGATACTCATCTTGTTTTTTCCTTTGAACTATGCACTAAAGTTTTTTTTTTTCAATATTTAATCATCTTATGTGGCGTATGTGAAGCCAAGCTCGACAGACAATGGACTCACTGTGTTTGTGTTCCGAGTGCAGTAAGGGCTTCAGCACTGCATCAGAACTTGAAATCATTTTGTCACTCACCAGGCAGAGGTGAGTAGTGCTCATTAATTTTTGTCACTTGTAGATTGTGATAAAATAACTGATCTAATTTTATATAATTTCAATAATGTGAACGTTTTATTTTCAAAACACAACTTAATATTCATTGTTTTAATGAGACAGTATTGTGTGTATCAGTAGCTTTTAGCACATTCAGTACCAGGCACTGAGCAGGGCATTTAAACCCACAGGCCAGCCATTTAAATACCCCAGCTACCCTTTTCGTGGCACTTCAGAAAATGGACCATTATTCACAAACTATTAGTCCTAGAAAATTCAAATTTTGTACATACCTAAAGGAGATATCCTAGTAGGATTTGATGGTGAAATAACTTGGGTGATTGACATCACATGGTATCGGCGTGTCAATTTCAGGAAGTGGAAGTTCATCTTCACTTTCACTTTGTGAATCTTCTAATTCAGGAATCAGTTCATCACCTGAATCAACATTATACAAAATATTCACTAATTCTTCTTCAGTGAGATATTTTTCTTTTGCCATGGTTTCACTCACGCACAAACAACAGCGCGATAACGAGAAACATATACGACTGCATTGGAGCCTGGAGTCAAGTTTGGGTGAACGAATTCCATGTGTTGTTTGTTTTAAAAATAAAAGGGGATTCACCAAGGTTAAACGTGTCAAATGGGAATAGAGAATGTACATTTACATGCCATCTATGATCTCCAAGACATACTAAGCCAACACAATATTTAGGCGCCGAATATGAATGCGGTTTGTTCACGCCCACTCTAAAACGAATTAACTGACCGACGGCCGCATACACAATAGTCTCTTTAACTGGTTTACGGTACTGAATGTGACACATTCTGCTACTATATTATACTAATATTTTCACTATGTTAAAAGTAATTAAAGACCACACAGGAAAAACAAGATTAGATGAATTTTTTAGGAATTATGCGTTTTAGTAGAATACTATATAACTTGACATTTTTATTATTAATTTAACACTTCTCACTGAAGGATAAATTATATTTGAAGAGAAAAATTTTTGCCTAGACCGAGACTCGAACCCGGGACCCTAGGCTTTCCGGGCCAAGTGCTCTACCAACTGAGCTACCGAGGCGATCTAGATGCAGATAGAAGCAAAGGTTTCAAGCATTTGGCGCAAGGGAATTACAACGTATATAAGAAAAATTTGCATCTAGATCGTAACTTGCCTCGGTAGCTCAGTTGGTAGAGCACTTGGCCCGAAAAGCCAAGGGTCCCGGGTTCGAGTTTCGGTCTAGGCAAAAATTTTTCTCTTCATATATAATTTATCCTTCAGTGAGAAGTGTTAAATTAATAATATAAACGTCAATAGAAGCCCTACTGGCTATAAAGTAGTGTTAAATTCCCAATAAATGTCTTCTTAACTAAGAAGCCGCCATTTGCAAAGATAGAAGCAAAGGTTTCAAGCAATTGGCGCGAGGGAATTACAACGTATATAAGAGAAACATTTGCGTCTAGATCACAACTCGCCTCGGTAGCTCAGTTGGTAGAGCACTTGGCCCGGAAAGCCAAGGGTCCCGGGTTCGAGTCTCAGTCTAGGCAAACATTTTTCTCTTCAAATATACTATACAACTTGTTCCTGTTAATTGATTTGTTGGCCTTTCTAATGTCTACATATAGTATCTTCTAGTATTACCTCACTGCCACCTAATCATTAGCATAAATTACCCAATAGAGAACATAATGCAATGTTTTAATTTTGTAGGAAAGTTGATTTAGCTCACTCTTCCTTTGTGGTCTTTAAATATAATTGATCATATAGAAAAGCAACTACTGCTGTAGGGTGATTTGAAACTCACAAAGGAATGACTTTAAATTGGAGAATCCATTTTTAATAAAAGTTTATGATGTCATCTGCATACACTCTGATTCTCAGCATGAAACATTGACAAGCAAAGTGGGTTAAATAATTTGGCTATTCTGGTGGAAATAACAGTATTTTAATCATGGAACAGAAAACAAGTTACTAACTATATTGATACCAATTTGTTTTCCAACATGTGTAGGACCTATTCATGTTTCTACCATATACTTACTTCACGTAACCCTAACAGTAACAAATGCTACACAAAATATATAACTGTAAGGTTAGAGTGAGCTGCTTTGGTTAGCTTTTATAGAATATTATTATACGGAGAATCCATTTTAAGAGGAAACCTCACATCATTCTACCACTGCAACCAGACTGCTGAAATTTCTCAAATCTCAAATAAATGGTAATAAGCCTCTACGTATAGGCCTATTTGGAAAAACTGCACTTAAACTAGCGTGAAATATTTTCAAAGTCCTATAGAATAACAGTGCGCATGCGCCAGAGTTTGTAGAGCCACCGATAACTCACAATCAAACCACGTATTGATTATCATCCTTGATTACTATCTGTCGCTATGAAATTTAAATGACCAATATTTGCAATAAATCCCCAAATCTATGTTAAAAAGATATATCAATAATATTAAAATTACCAAACGTTTATTAAAAATGGGTGTACACTTACTTATTGCTCCATAACGCTGATACAACCAGTGATAGAAAAATCATATACTAAGTAATACTCTGTGGAGAAAATAGCAGTTAGCATCACAATATTTCTACCAGTGCCATAATATTGTGATTTGCATATTTAAATAAATAGTTCAAAACTGTCTAATAATGTTATAAAAATTGTTTGAAAAAGTTTAAAATATTAAATAATGTTAGTAAATACAGAAGAAGAGCTATAGTTTAAAATAATATAACTGAAAATCAAGCATTAGTAAAAGTGCAGTTGAGCTGGCCTATTTTTTATAATAATCTAATTAGTGAGTTATTTGTATTTTGTAGCTTCTAACTGTCATCTTTTGCCGGTAGTAATGGAACACACTCCCTGCCGGTGCAAGCACAATAGTAGATAAAGTGAGAGCCACTACAAAGCTGTAAAAAGGTTTCCACTTAAAATGGATTCCCTGTTTTTTTAGTATGTTCCTGTAATTTGACTAGTCTGTTGTTAATATGGCATTTTTTTTGGTTATTTCTATCTCAACTTCTCATTCGATTTTCAGGTTTTCCATACTTTCTTCAGATAACAAACCACACACAGAAATACACACACACACACACACACATGTATGTATATATGTTTATATATATATTATACATCCCCAAGTTAACTGTTCACGTGCGGAGGGGAAGAGTTTTATCGCTAGTGTCGCCGATCTACTGAATCTGTAGAAGGGATGTAGTAGAAAACTGTACATACGATCACGTATTGAATTTTTTCAACTTCAAATGTGGGGGGAGGATCTCTAAACACGTTTGAAAGATCTTAACATGGTTGTCAAATTAGTCATTTAAGCACGGAATGCTCAAGCAGTCGGATCATTTAAAGCACAGTATTTGTCGTCTCTCTGTTACCAGCCTCACAAGTGGCAACATGTAATGAGAAGGGCAAGGAAGAGACAGCTCATTCCTAGACATAACCCCAAAAGTAACAGGGTTGTCAAGTTAGTCATTCTGCCACTGACCACACAGAACGACAGATCATTAAAATACATGTATTTGTCAGCTCTCTACCTGCCAATCAAACAACATAATACAAAGGACAGGAAGTGGCAACATAGTAAGGAATAGAAAGAGAAAGACAGTTTGTTAACATATTTTCCGCCTGCACAAAACACTTGGATGGGTAATATATATATATAATTTTTTTCTCGGGTCATTATTACATACTGGTATAATAAATGTGTTTTTTTTTTACTATTTTGTTTGAATTATTGTAGACTGTCATTTGTAGTGGAATCATCAAATTATCTAAAAGTGTCCAAAAAAAACATAAGAGGCTTTAAATAGAATGCTGTTACCCTAGAAGTGCAAATTTTATTTTCCATAGGCCAGAACATTATAGATTTCTAGGCTTCTAGTAGAATATTAATAAAGTATAGTTGTATTATTGTTAGATATATATTTTATGAATGTATTTTTACATTATATATTGACATTTGACATAGTGAAGTGATTGGATACTTCAGGTACACTCAAATCATATTCAAATATACAATTCAGTTTTTGATGTTATATTTTTAAATTAACATTTTCCAG
Organism: Diploptera punctata; assembly: GCA_030220185.1. Taxonomy (NCBI): domain Eukaryota; kingdom Metazoa; phylum Arthropoda; class Insecta; order Blattodea; family Blaberidae; genus Diploptera; species Diploptera punctata. The sequence continues at coordinate 862,465 of JASPKZ010001978.1, forward strand.
GATTGGACATAGTTTTATTTAAAAAGAAAAATTAATGTTCAAACTAGGATTCAAATCCCGGTTCAAGCATTAATTTTTCTTTCTAAATATACAATTCAGATTTTATTTTGTCCTTTTTTTTCACTAATGAAATTAATTTATAGATATTGTCCATTTATATTAAATAATTTATTTTCAGTATTTGTTATTTTATTGTTTATCATCCAGTAATGTATATTAAACAACATTTGAGTCATAGTTAAGTCAGATGTAATTTAATTTTTTGTGAAATTAGTGAATTGTGAATATGTGCTATGCAAATATATTATAAAAAAGTTAGAATACATACACACAATGTTTCATGTCTGTGTATGTATATCTAAAGATTGAAAACATCTGCAATCACATTATATCTGAGAAAATTGTTTAAGCATATTTTTGAAGGTAAGTGATGTTATCTCCTGTGATACTAATGAAATGGTACCATGATCTGGTAGAGGTTTTAGAAGATTATGAAAATTTAACTCTTGTAGAATTTTGAGAAAGTTTAATCACGCGTTATTACTGTAAGGTTCCTACAGATTGTAAGATTGTATGATGATTTTGTATGATCTGACTAGAACCTATTAAGATGCAGCCATTTTAACTACAATTTAATTCGTAAATTAATGAGTCATTTTTTAACATCTTACCTCATATTTTATGTTTCTTTAAACATGGGAACTAGTTTTCAAGAGAAGGATCTCTCTCATTTTCAACCGACATTATGACTACTGGATTTTCGTTGGGATCTCCATTATTAACGTTGCCATCTGGTGTTGATTTGATGAATTTTGAGATGAGGTCACGTTCATCAGGAATCTCGAAATTCATGGATCTAAATTTTGAACATAGCCAATTTAAATGGTTTTGGAAAAGAAATAATTTTAAATAAATTAAAGAAATTCAGACAACAAAAAAGATTGAAAGAATACACTACCCTGCAATCTGATTCAAAGAAACGAAACCAGTTTAAGAAAATTACGTATCATCCTGAAATACATAACAAATTTAAAAAAAAATGTTCAAGAAATTCAATATTACATTGGCACCGATAAATAAATTTAGCCTTGTAATCTATTAATAACTAATAAGAAATTGATCACACTAGATAGCAAAAAATGTGGAGTTTATCAAATTAATTGTAAGGACTGCAATAAAGTATACATAGGAAAAACAAAAAGAAATTTGGACGATCGCACTAAGGAACACTTCAGAAATATTAAAAATGGAAATTGAAAAATCAGCTATTGCAGCACATAGTTCATTGTAGAATCATAACATTGAAAAAGAAGCTCTACTTTTAAAACATTTGGAAAAACCTTTAGAATTCACAATTTGGGAGAAGATATATATTCAGAACAAATTTAGATCCATGAATTTCGAGATTCCTGATGAACGTGACCTCATCTCAAAATTCATCAAATCAACACCAGATGGCAACGTTAATAATGGAGATCCCAACGAAAATCCAGTAGTCATAATGTCGGTTGAAAATGAGAGAGATCCTTCTCTTGAAAACTAGTTCCCGTGTTTGTAGAAACATAAAATATGAGGTAAGATGTTAAAAAATGACTCATTAATTTACGATTAAGAATCTCATAATGTTATTTCCTATATTTAACTATGAATACAATTTCATTGTCTAGCCTTAACATTTTAAATGTGTTAGCAAAGAATGAGGTAATGGCGTCTTTTCTTATTACTATCAGACATACAACATCTTTTTAAAATTAATGTTGGGAAGTAAACATTGAGATAATATTTGAAGAGAAAAATTTTCGCCTAGACCGGGACTCGAACCCGGGACCCTTGGCTTTCCGGGCCAAGTGCTCTACCAACTGAGCTACCGAGGCGAGTTACGATCTAGACGCAAATTTTTCTCTTATGTACGTAATTGTAATTCCCTCGCGCCAAATGCTTGAAACCATAGCTTCTATCTTTGCAAATGGCGGCTTCTTAGTTAAGAAGACATTTATTGGAAATTTAACACTACTTTATAGCCAGTAGGGCTTCTATTGACGATTTTATTATTAATTTAACACTTCTCATTGAAGGATAAATTATATTTGAAGAGAAAAATTTTCGCCTAGACCGGGACTCGAACCCGGGACCCTTGGCTTTCCGGGCCAAGTGCTCTACTGGCTATAAAGTAGTGTTAAATTTCCAATAAATGTCTTCTTAACTAAGAAGCCGCCATTTGCAAAGATAGAAGCTATGGTTTCAAGCATTTGGCGCGAGGGAATTACAATTACGTACATAAGAGAAAAATTTGCGTCTAGATCGTAACTCGCCTCGGTAGCTCAGTTGGTAGAGCACTTGGCCCGGAAAGCCAAGGGTCCCGGGTTCGAGTCCCGGTCTAGGCGAAAATTTTTCTCTTCAAATATAATTTATCCTTCAATGAGAAGTGTTAAATTAATAATAAAATCGTCATTGAGATAATATTCATTTAACATTGATCGGAGTAAATTTTTAAAACTCACCCCATAAATTTCGTGTTTTTCCAGATATCATGATTTCAAATGAGATCCTGTCCATCTTCAATCACAACTCAACTTGTGACAAGATGGAAGGGTTGCCATTTGAAATCGTAGTATCGTGAAAAACGTAATTTATGAGGTGAGTTTTTAAAATTTACTCTGACCAATGTTAAAAAAAATGTAACAACTTTGGAAGTTAATATATTTCTTTAAAATATGTCATTATCATACATATATTTATACTAGAAGTCCCCGCCACGCATTGCTGTGGCTAAGGTATATGTTAAATTTTAAATTAAGTTGCTGTCTTTCAGCCAGATTACTTAAAACTAATACTTACACACGAAATTAATAATATTGAAAATAAAATAAACACTGAACACACTTAAATTATGAAATCAATATTCGTAATTCAATTTAAATTCGCGGTTGCAACAAAAAGCACAGCCATCTGGATCTCTCTTTGTTAAATAATAAACCAATTACCTTACCAAATTACCTTACACCGCCATCTGTTAGAGTCGTATGGAACTCGCAGATAATTATAACTCTTTGTTAAATAATAAACAAATAATCTGCAATAAAAAAATAATGCGACTATAAATTTAGTTATAAACTACCCTAAGTCTCAAGTTGGATCAAACTGCACACAGTGTGAAAAATTTATTAAAATCGGTTCAGTAGTTTAGGATTCCACCGCGGACAAACAACGTGACGAAATTTTTATATATTAAGATATATTTTTTCATCATTAAGGTCTTGTGATTATTGAGCTGGTGTTTCTAATCAGATGATGGGGTCAAGAATACGAATAGAGTTGTTTTTATGATTATTATATTGTTGCATTTTCTTCCTTTTACATGCAAGTAATTATTTTTATTGAAATAAATTAGACATTGAGAATGTGACAGAACCAAACATGGATTTTGTGGAGCGTAGAATGGCTAGCCGAGAAAGTAGCCTGCTGTTTATCTCAGCATTGTTAATAATAGGAGTGAGGAATGTATATGAAGAAAAGTGTAGCAAAATACGAACATTACAACACAAAAACATTATAAAACTACTGCTTTCCAAAATCATATATTTATTTATCCAATATAAAAGGTTAAAATCATACATTTTATATATGAGATATATCATCCTTGACTTCAGCTAAAAAAACTTGGATTCAGGCCTTTTGGAGCATTTTCTACCTACAGCTATTGATAAAGTACCATTTCATTTCAGTGATTATTCTGTACAGAAAGGACACTGGGCATGTTTTTTTTTTCTAGGATTCCTTTAAAATTTTAATTTGTTCGAAGATGTTAGTACTGTAGTAGAAATTGTTATCTTTGTGTGATGTTAATATGTTTGTGTTAATTCGCTACCTGCCTCTATAATTGCATTTTTAAATTCTTTAAAATGTTTGCTGCATCTTGTATTAAAATTCCTCATGGTTCTGCAGATATAAAATTTACTCAATGACGGAGATTGATGGTATTTCGGTAGAGACATGTTAGGGATGTAGACTATCCGTCATATTGCTGATTACACATTATGTTATTGGTGAGCTCTGTGTCATCACGAAAGTTTGGATTTTAAAGGGAAATAGTTTGTTTAGAAAAGGACAAAAAAGGATATATTTCCCTAAAAAGTACTTTTAAAAGGGACTTAGGCAAATAAATAATGAAATGCATAATCACAGATATTGTACATTAAGAAATAATTTTACTTAATTTCGTTCAACATTTCAATATGCTTGAAGGTTGGATTCTCTCTCTTTGAATGTAAAATGTCTTTATATATGGAAAAGATCAGTCTACATTAAGGTGTCCCAAGACAAAACGAGTTTTATTTTACTATGCATACCCTCTATTATTTTTTTTTTCTGTTTGACTTTAATAACTCAAATAAGAAATATGATTGGATCATGACAATCCATTCTGACTTCGTGCCAAACATAAGGCTTGCAAATTTGACATAGGTTTTAGGCGAAGCCTTCTTTTTCGAGGTAGTTCTGATGTTGTTTGTGAGATGATATCCACATGACAGTTCAGGTTCCCTGCAAGTATTACAGGATCGTCCTTAGTGACGGTATTCAAACACTGATTGATTTCGTCTATGATATTAGCTGGTGAATACTCGGGCTAGAAGTGTACACATATAATAGTGCATATGCCGGTCCTCACTACTAGAGCATTTTTTTTATTTGTATGAAACTCAGAAAGGCGAGAAGATTTATTTGATGCTTCCTTTGTGTCTGCCCAATGGGCCTTGTTCTGCCAAGACATTGTGTGTTTAGTGTGTTCCAATCTTTTGTGAGGAAGGTTTCTGTTAAGAATACTATGTCGTAAACCTTAAAGAAATTATCGGGAACTTATGATATTATTATTTTAAATCCTTCAAAGTTACAGTTAGTCCTTAGTCTGAGTTTCTTTTGTGTCTCATTCAGTGAGTTTCGCTACGTTGTCTCAAAAGAAACGGGGCAGCGGAAACGTCTGACTTAGCCCAGCTGGCCAGAATTCTGCTTCATTTGCTTTTTCTAGGAAACTAAATGGGATTCCTAACTTGGAAGCTTTCATTTTCCCATTAGTTGTCATTTCTTCATATATCACATTTTCTTTTTTGTTAGGAATTTTTTAATAGTGTCAGGGGTTTGAGGTTTCATTCGACGCATGAAGAAGAGCCAGGCTATCTTGGCTACTGCTTGTAAAGTCATCATCACTGATCCAGCACCGGTCATGGCTGGTTGTTGTCTTGCAGGTTACTTGTCTCCATGGTTCCTCATTTGCATCTGGTTCTTGTTGTTGCTCATCTTCTTGTACCATCTCACTTGTTGATGATAGGTGTATTTCATTTCCTGTGTTGTAGTGCATTTGGTTTTGTGTGTGTGTTTTATTATTTTCCTTCTGCGTATTTTTAATTTCTTCTTTTATGAGGACTTTCAAGTTGATTGTGAGGGCTTTCATCATTAGGTTTAAGGACTGAGTAATATTATTTGTAATTGTCTCTTGCATTGTGTTGTAATCTAAGGTTCGGTTGTTGAAATTTCTAGCTGTGCCGCTGGATGTCAGGTCCTGGATGCTGGTGTTTGTTGTTTCTTGGGTGGTGACGCTAGATGTCGCCACTTTCTCCGCATTCCATCTGTCTCTATCCTCTGCTGGAATGGTTTCTTGTTTTCCGTTGACATCATTCCCCGACATCATATCTTTATTCCTTGTTTTATATATCCATAATCTTTTTAATTTCAGTGAAATATTTTTCCAATGTACTCGCCACACTTTAATAATAATAATAATAATAATAATAATAATAATAATAATAATAATAGCTTTATTTTACCTGGCAGAGTTAAGGCCTTAAGGCCTTGATGCCACTCAACCAGGTTTTTAAAAAATACAAAGTACAAAAAAGATAGTCTTACAACCACATAAACAATTACATGTTATAAAACAATACAATACAATCAATATTTATAATCTATTTTGATTTACTCTAAATTTAACGAATTAAATATGTAATATGTACAAGGTGTAAAAAAGAGAAAAAAATATTAATGACATAGTATAAATTTAAATAAATAAAGAGAAATTAATTATTAGACAACAGGTAACTGTATAAGCGTGACTTAAAGTTGCCACGTGTGCGGCAACCCCTGATATCTTGAGGAAGGAAATTCCAGTAGCTGGCAGAGGTTACTGTGAAGGAAGTAGAATAAGAGGAAGTACTATGAAGAGGAATTGTTAGCAGACTGTTATCTTGTGACCTAGTGTCAATGTTGTGGTAAGAGGATAACTTCTCAAATCTGGACGCCTCGGTGTCTTTCTTTGATTCTTTCTTGAGGTATCCACCTGTTTCTATATTTTTTCAATTTTTGCAGAGCACTTTCAACACGTTCGTCTAGTACGACCGCCATCTTGGACTTCAATTTTAATATTAAGCTAAAAGCAAATTTTAGTAATGTTGATACAAATACAAAAATGCAAAAAGTTTTACATAAGTAACTAAGAAATTAAAAATAAATAAGTGACAAAATTGATAGATAAATAACAAAAATGTACAAATATTAAAATATATAGAAAACTGCTAAATTTTTCTCTCGTGCGAGCGAGAACAGATTCTCCGATTCCTACTGCTTCTGAAGCTGATACCCTTGGCAGCGTTCTATGTTCTTCTTTCGCGGCACGAGATACTCTTTCTGCAAGGGTGTTAAAATCTTTGAACAAGGATTGATTAGCAGATCATTAGTCGAGTAATCTGAATGTTTTTGTCTTTCTGGTCTCCCCACTCAAGTTGCCATATGGATCAAATTTCATGAAACCGACATCCATTACCACTATTATGCCACTCTCTTTGCCATTCAGAGAGTATTGCTTTTTTTTTAATTTTTTAGATTTTTTGGGAAGTGTTAATGCCAATTATTTCGCGACTTCAATTGTTTTTCTTGAGCTATTAAGTGGCAGCTCTATACCCAAACAGTGCAAAAAACCAACAAACCTCATGTATACCTTCCTTTCAGTTCATGTATACCTTCCTTTCAGTGCAAAAAACCAACAAACCTCATGTATACCTTCCTTTCAGAATGTGCCTTATCTGTAGTCCGATAGCTAACAATGGCGGTTGGATCCCGCGTTCCAAGACGTAAAGTCCATTTGCCCCGGATAGGTATGATTTAATATTAATTTTGATTGCATGTGCATTTATGAATAAATGGATCCTCGATGGCTGTTGACCAGTTCGCAGCAAGTGCTGTGTGATTGCATTCGGAGATGTGATTTGGGGGTAAGTTGATCTGAAGGTAAAAGCCTTAAGGAACTTGGTTCGTCCTTTGAATTTTGTATATTCGATTAATTATTGGGTATTTAATTTTATTGCAAATGCCGCTGCGACGAACTTTTTATTGTCTATATCAGCATTCGCTCATGTAGTAAGGGATACCGCAGAAGACCCTGGTCCCGGGACCTGGTCAAATTTGACTGTAGTTGATCGAAAGGTGGCCATAAGAAGAGGAGCGGCAACTACACTTTATTTTAGAAATATACATGTACAAAAAAAATGTTTTACAATGTGTGGTTTTACAATTTGGTAATTTTGAATTTATATAATTTTGATTTTTTTTATTGTCTGTAATGTTCATTACATTTGATTTCACTTTCACTTTTTCACTTATTGAGGGTTGACCTCCGTTGATGAGCGTTGCTTGTAGCAGAGAATTTTTTAGGCGGATTATAATTTCACTTAAAATATTTCACTTTTCTTTAATTTTGAAGTTTTACTATAATGTTTTAATTACTATAATATTAAAAGTAATAATGATTAAATTAGTATATAAGGAATTAATTTATGTTTTATTTAGTGGATTATTTTTAGGAATTCGGCAAAGATTTGTTCGCCTGTTTATCAAAAACATGTGTATTTCATTCTTAAACTCTATTATTTCTTCTTCTTCCTTCCAAATATTAGGCCAAGGCCTGTTACGATCCTATAGAAAATTTTCCCTCTAGCGTACCTCGGGAAATTCTCGTATAAGACTTGAAAGCATACTAATAGTCCCTTCGATTGGTTGCTGGCCAAAGGAAGGCAAGACTAGTGATGGGGCTGCCATCTTATAGCCTCTGGTAAGACTTTTCTGGAGAATAAAAGAAAATAAAGGAAAGAAGAAATTGAAGAAAGGAAAGACTCCCTAGCCCTCGGATGCCCTAATAGCGTGGGGGTCGAAAAAAACAAGAGTTAACCAAGAGAGGTTAGATAGTAAAGTTAAAAGTGCAAAACACAAGTAAGTGGAATAAATATTTTGCACAGCTTGGGCACCTTGTGGTCGCCATCCACATATCCCCTAGATGAGGACCCCTGAGGGGAAACTCTATTATTTAATAACCATATTCAATTCCTTTTATTATGCAATGTTGTTATATAATATTATAAGGGGTGACTTGCTAGAGAGGACTCAGTTATGTTGTAATATGGATCGGGGGCGTTTGTGTTTGTCGTTTTCGGGATTGTATGTGCCGAGTTGTGCCACTAGCGGATTAGTATGTTCCTGACATGTGTCAGCTGTGATTCTGAGTTCTGCTATAGTGTCCATATTGGTTTCCTTGTGCAAGGTTCGCACCGGGCTGACGCGAGGTAGTTCTGTTACCATATACAGTATTTTGTTTTGGTAGACTTGTAGTTTTTGTATGTATTTTTTGGCTGCATGGCCCCAGATAGGGAAAGCATATGTTAAGATGGGTCTGAGCAATGTTTTATAAATCGTAAGTACGGTTCTCATTTCGAGTCGGCTCTTATGATTTAGTATAGAATATAGCTCCTTTGACTTGCCATAAACTTTACATCTGGCACATTCTATATATTTTTTTAATAGCTTGACTAATAATATTTCAAAATTACTCGAAAGAATAATCGTTGCAAAATTTAATCATTTAATTCTTGACTCCTTACCGGATAGTCAAGCTTGCTTTAGACTAGGAATAGAAATCATAGATCAGCTCCTAAGAGTATTTACACCAATAGAAAATGCAAACATTAATAAAGGTCTAACGTCAATCTTAGTTGCTTCGTTTTTCCAACTAATGTGTTGGTTGAAAAGCATTAGTTAGGGTGGCAGTGTATGGAAATGTGATGTGCGCTTGGAATACAGGACGGCTTGACATTTGTTTATGTTTAATTTCAATCTCCATTTGATGAGCCATGTTTCTAGTCGTTTTAGGTTTAGCTGTACATATCGTGCTGCTGTTTTTGGCTTAGTTGATTGCCCGGTAATCAGCGTGTTGTCAGCAAAAATGTGTAGATAGCTGTTTTGATTCACGCTATCATGTGGTATGTCGTTAATGAATATGTTAAAAAGGGTGGGGCCCAGGATACCTCCCTGGGGTATTTGACTCTCTATGTCTATCATTCTGGAGGATTGGTCTTGTATTTGTACTTGGGACTCCTAGACTAGACTAGATTAGACTGTGTGTTGGAAGCTGGAACACTTTTTCCATTATGCATCCCTTCACCAAGCCCGTCAAGGGTCCATCCAGTTTCCTGGAAGTTCCCAAAGAAGCCCATAAAGGATCCTCTGGTCCATGAACTAAACTTCCGGCTATTTTAGGGATTTATTTACCCAATTCAGCCCTTTAGGTATATATTCGTAGTTGATAGAGAGTGACTTATCTAGTGCCGACAATGACCAGCCGCAAATCGATAATCAAAGGTCCAGTGGTTGGACTCTAAAAAGCCCTTCATCAGATGTTTATTGAATTTAGATTTACTTCTCTTGATTTTTTATGTTAATATGTTGAAGCCTTCAGAAGACATGTGACTAGACATAATGCACCCTCCCCAGCTTTGGAAGTAATGATTAGAGTGGTTTGAATTAGTGTATGTCAGAGGTACTTGTTATCCAATATATATACAAGCGTTACTGCTATAAAGTAAATATTCTCTTTAATAATTTGCTTAACTGTTATGTTAGCCGCTAGATGGCAGTCGGAAGATCTTTCCGCTACCTCTTGTGTGAATTGAGAATACTACATGTAAAAGAAAATTGTATGTTTGTCTTGGAATTCTTGGGTAGCTCAGTTGGTTAGAGCGCTAAAGGTACAGACTTTAGAGACTGGAGTTCAAATCCCGACTCAAGCATTCATTTTTCTTTTCATATCATATATATATCAGTACTATTATGTTATCTTGCATTATTGTAAATAATATCAATATATAGATGGTTTCTTTCTGATTGAAAATTATTTATAGTTTTATGTTTTGATGATGACTTCATTTCGTTATATTTTTCTTATTGTAATATAATATTTGATAATTTGAGTTTTTCACTTGCTTATAGTTTACTTAGTTTATATGCAATGGTATTAATTGGCGCATTTTGAATAAGATTTGTGGGCGATTCATTGCTCTTATTTTATATTTTAAACTAAGAGTTTTAATGTTATCAGTAACTGATTGTGTTTTGGAGAGGTTGTGAAGTGGTGCAGTAGGAATGACTTTTTCGAATTCATGCAGATTCTTATTGCTTTTCTATAAAATTTATTTAAATTGTTGGAGTTTGTTTTATTTAATTTAAGTATGTAGAAATGATGCAGCATATGTGAGGGAAGACCTTATTATTGTAAAATGTATTTTTGTCATATTATTTAAATGTGAATTTTTACGTGAGAATAGATGGAGTGTTTTAGTCAAAGGCTGTGTTCGTGTTATTATTTTGTTAATGTGTTCTGTTAAGCTTAGTTTGTCAGTTATTGTAATTCCTAAATATTGTAGCTGTTTTTTAATGGAATAGGTCTATTATCAATGATTATTGGGTATTGTAAGGGCATCTGCTTTTTACGTATTTTCTTTTGATTAGGATTGTTTGAGTTTTGTCCGTGATTATAGTTATCCGCCATTGTCTTGTCCAGTCCATGTAGCATGATAGAATTTTATTCATTTTAGCACTGGCCATGTCCACCCGCGGGGCCGACAACCACAAGTAGGTGACGTTCGCGAACTGGGCAAGCCCATTGCCATTATCGGTAGGTTGGGGAATGTCGTGGACGTATAGATTATAAAGGGTTGGACTTATTGCTGAGCCTTGTGGTGCACCAGTATTCATATCTATTTGTGTGGAATGATCATCATTGATTTTTACTTTTGCTTTTCTGTTTGTTAGGAAATTGGATATCCATCTTATAAGATTAATTGGAAAATTTAGACGCGTGAGTTTAATTCTTAATCCGTCATGCCACATGGAGTCGAAAGCTTTTTGAACGTCTATTGCAACTAAGATTGACGTTAGACCTTTATTAAAGTTTGCATTTTCTATTGGTGTAAATACTCTTAGGAGATGATCTGTGATTTCTATTCCCGGTCTAAAGCCAGCTTGACTATCCGGTAACGAGTCAAGAATTAAATGATTAAATTTTGCAACGATTATTCTTTCGAGTAATTTTGAAATAGTATTAGTCAAGCTTATAGGTCTATACGAATTCACGTTATTGGGATCTTTTTTTGGTTTGGGAATGAGCTTCTTTCATCTTTGTGAAAGCTTGCTGAGAATAATTTAGTGATATATGATAGTGCTTTTTCGGATAGACTTTTCCAGATAACATTTGAAATGCCATCTGGACCTGGGGCTGTTGCTTTTAATTTTTTTAAGTGCTGATTTTGTTTCTTCAATTGTGAAGAAGTCGAAGTTTTTTTTTTTTTGAGAATTTGTAATGGTTTAAATAAGAAAGGGTGATCCGCGATGAAATTTTCAGCTTCTAAGAGTAAATTGTCAAAATTTGGACTCCTTGGGATTCGGTAAATTTCTTGGAGCATGCCTTTAAATGTTTCTGATTTTTCAGCTTCTTTAATGATGATATTATTACCATCCCTAATGGGTTGATTTGAATTAATTTTGCCTCATCGGAATTTAGAAATATTTTGCCTAAATTTTCTTGGGTTTGTTTTCCAAAGTTCTTGTATGCGTTCAGTTGTTTTTTCGTAACGTTGTGTTTCACATTTTGCTATGGCCGTTTCTACGTCGTCTTGTAATTTTCCGTACAGTCTTATGTTATCATTAGTTTTTGTTTTAATATATAATCTATGCGCTCTTCTTTTAATTTTGACGATGTCCAAAATATAGGCTGGTAATGGCCTGTTATGTTTGAAGTTATTAATGTTTATTTGCCTGAATGTTATTGCAGCATTTTGTGTCTTTTTAATGACTCATAAGATGAGCATCGTATTTATCATAAGTAATGCCACGAGTGATTTCCAAATTATCGATAAATTCACGACTCACGAAGTGAGGAGTGAATTTATCTAGAGAATTTGGAAATCAAGAGTGGCATTTGTTAGGACTATTTAACGAATAAAATTAAGCTGTTTACTCACAAATCATTATTTAACTGTAGTTATTTCAAAATATTTATATATTTAATGCAAACGGCGATGTTTGAAAACAAATGAGAAACGATAGGTACGCTTCTACTGCTTCTTTTGTTTATCACTGCAACCAGATCATACTATTTATTGCCAAAGGAACGCAATATTGTAAGAATGCTCTCTAGTGGAGAAAAAATGAAACATCAATCTGTATATTAATTCATTTCTGATGTCGTATGATGTAAATATTACAATTATATTTTTCTGGATTATTACCTGGGAAAAAATACATTTAAGAAAGTCAAACAGTGGTTCCTTTTTTTTGTGGTATAATAAATTGCTACAAATGTTGATATGTATGCACTATATATACAATCTGGTAGCCGTATTTCTTATAGGCTCAGTCACTGCAAAATAACGGTCAGACCTGTTCAGAATATTAAAAAGGAGGAGCTTTGTTTAATATATGGTAATTATAACACTGATAAATATTTCGTGAAACACGACTCTGATTGGTTGTAAAACAGAAATCATTGAAACGTGATTGGTCATTGACTCCCATTTGGGGCATGAGTTAAATAGTCTATATCATCAGCGTGTAAAATGTTCAAGTCCGGTAATGCTCCGTTTCATGAAACTCTGGCCAGTCCGCATTCTCGAAACTGGGTACCATTTTCACTCTGATTTCCGCTATGGGTTCCCAAAGTGGTGCAAATAGAGTGACTTCTATTGGGGCATGATCGGTATTATGTGGGTCATGTAATTTAATATCTTTTATTCTATTGAAGATAGGCATTGTAGTTAGAATTTTATCAGGGGATGTGAAAGTTTGAAAATCTGTGGTAGGGTATCTAGTTGGACCAGGTAGTGTAACATGTGTGAAATTCGATTGCACCATCAGTTCGACCAGGTCCTTACCTTTGCGATTTGTACGTGAAGGACAGTCGCCTAAGAGATGATGCGTTCTTTGAGCCTCGCGTTCTTGTTTCACAGTTTCAAGAGTGTCATTCCAGAAACATTTAAAATTGCCAACTCTGTCTCTTGAAATGAAGTATTTTGTAGTTATTTGATCAGTAACATAAGGATGTTGTGAGAAATCAATTTTACTTGCAGATAGTTTGTTTTCTAAACAAGATGAAAATTTAGCCCAGTCTGCTTTTCAAAAATTCCAGGAAGGTTTTATTTGAGTAGGTCTTGATTGTCCGCTTTGAGGAGGAAGTTCGATGGTGGCTATAACAGGGCGATGACCTAATCCTGGGTCATCTATAATCACTCTTATAGTGTTTAAGAATAGGTCCGTAGTAAAACCGGATATTTATGCCCATATAATAATAAGGGTTTTTGTTTTGTTTATTTAATATTTAAATATAATTATATTTATTTATATTAAGAATGACATAAGATTGATTTGAAGAATTCAAATTTTTTTAAGTATATATAAAAAATTCAAACTGGTCAATATAAACTGTTAATACAGTTAGATGTTTTTATAACTGATGCAGTATGTAAAATACTTCAAATATTCAAATTGATAATTTTTATAAAGAAATAAATGGGATTGGACGAATTGGATAGAAATCAGCTTGAAAGTACTCCTTCCTTTTCTGTTGGACCAATCAGAACCTAGAGGTTATTACATAATAAAAGATATGGCTACAATACTTGAAGAAGGTCAGTCATGTTAAGCAACTGCTCCTCAAGGAATAAGAAAATAGTGGATTATTTTATTGATATTAGTTAAAAGAATAGTGTTAAAGTTATGAAAGATCATATAGTGATATAAAATTCATCCATCTTGAATACAAATAGTCCATAAGTGGAAATAAAGTATAATACTTGAAGGATTGACCGTTAGAATTCGTCATCTATTATATACATAAAATGGTAATCTTTTATAAGAGAAAATTATTAACCTAAGCCGGGGTCTTTTTAATCTACAAGATTCATCTAAACTGAAGTGAGAGTTTTTAATAAAATAACTTTCAAGTTCAACTGTTAATAAAGTGTCGTTATTTGTGTAAGAAACTTTTCCTCATTCCCCTGACGAGAGTTATTAGAGCCGTGGCAGAATTAAAGTGATTCAAATTATATCACAAATCTACAACTTGGGACATCACACCAAGCAACCCACCTTTAGAAGATACAAGAAGAAGGTTTGGATTAGTTTTTGTACCATTATAATGCACGTTCGTGTGGGTGTATACAGGCTGTAGGTTGGATGTATTGAGAATATCTTCTATTTCTTTTCCAGTTGCATTAGTGCAATCATTACCCCACATGGGAGAATGGCCATTGAAGGCACCAAGAAGTATAGTTTTGATGGTGACATTTAAGATGGACAAATCAGGCTTGTTTCCGTACATTTATTTTAACAATTTCACTTTTTCACAATATCACTTTTAGAATTTGATTCATATATAAAGTAAAGTAATCCCACTACAGGCCTCAGGAGGCCCTTCGGGAAGTAGGAGGTTAAGGCTCCCACTTTTTTCTGGACAATCGGCACTTGATGTCAGCCCTGCGTGACGGCCGCCTTTACCCCCAGATCAAGCGTCTGGTACTCATTTCCGTTAGAGGCTGAGTCGACCCCAGGACCATAGTGCCGCCAGAAGGTTTGGGTCAGTTTAAAAATCCTGACCCCACCGGGACTTGAACCCTCGACCTTCTGGCTTGTAGCGCAGTACCTTAACCACTACGCTACGGCGTGTCCCTAATTCCTCAAAATGAGAGAGAGATAATGAATTTCCGACTATTAGATGTAGATAATCGTGCCGCTTTACTTCTGAAAAAGTAGCAATGATATTATTTCTAATTCCTTCTAATATGTCACTTTCAATCTGTTTAGACCTCTGCAGAAGATTCAATGTGAAACCACTAAAATGATAATATTTTATATCATCATTACTGAGATTAGCTTCCATTATCGTAAAAGCATCAATTTTATGCTCGTTTAAGGTTATTTGAATTTATTCTCTTTTCGATTGTGATAATGCTCCTGCATTCCATTGTAGAATCTTAAGGTTAGCAGGGTTGTCCTTTGAAGGACAGGTTGCTAAATTCATTTTCTTTGTTAATTTTGCCATAGTATACTTAACCGCAAAACGTTTCCAGGGTAGGTCTACGCTGCAGCCCATTTACAATATGTGGATTATGTACTATAATGAATTCCTGCACACTTCTACCTCTTTCGTTAGTTATTATATCATACCACAACTTATTTCTAGCATTGCCATTCACCAAAACTATTAATCCATAGTCATTAGTGTCGTCTATAATTTGTCAAGAAATGCGGACATGGGTTCAACTGGGGTAAAATTGTCCGGAGATTCTTATTTTAAGGGAGGAAAGGAGATTACAGGTATTTGAGAATAAAGTACTTAGGAAAATGTTTGGACCAAAGAGAGATGACAGGTGAATGGAGAAGACTACATAACAATGAACTAAATGGTCTTTATAGGAAGCCAGATATAATAAGAAGAGTTAAGTCTCGTAGACTGCGATGGGCAGGACATGTTGCACGTATGGGGAATGAAATACTTGCATGGAAGCTTCTTGTAGGAAAGCCAGAGGGAAAACGCCCAGTTGGTAGACCAAGAATGAGGTGGGAGAATAACATTAACTATGATTTGAGGGAAGTAGATTATACAGGGAATGACTGGAAAGGATTAGCTCAGGATAGGGATGTATGCAGAGCTTATGTCCGCGCGGCCATGAACCTTCGGGTTCGATAGTGCCAGTGAGTAAGTAAGTAAGTATAATTTTTTTCAATTATTTGAATATCATCACGTATATCTGACTGTCCATCGAAGTACATACTTACACCAAAAAAGGTTTTGTTGCCATACGCAATCTGAATGACAACACTGTTTTCATCTGAAATTTGAAGAGTCATTCAGAAATATGGCTATATGTTTGATCGCATTTTGTGACGAAAATATTATTATTAAAGGAAATATATCATTGGAAAGGGAATCCTACAAATTGCAACAATATAACAAAACAAAACTAATCACTGTTCACGTGCAGCTTGGCGTGTTGATTTTTATGGGCTAGCGTTAAACGCCTCCACAATTCTCTTCGTTGTTTCTGCATCCGTGCTAATGCGAGCCCTTCCAGGAGGTTTGATTTTCTGCATCCTTCCCGATTCCAGCAGTCATTTTCTCCACTTCCCCATAATCGACGGCTGCAATGCTACGTTAAACCCACGTCTTGCCCGTCTTGTGGCCTCACGATCATTAGCATACGTTATTGCCCACGCGGCAATAGTAATTTGCTGTTGCATATTCAACGCCATTTTGACTAATGACGTAAGATCTACACTGTTTTGTTTTATTCCATTGCTGTAATGTGAATAATTGCCTTTCCAACGGTAATTTCATATTTCCTGTAATGGTAATATTTTCATCACTCAACGCGATCAAACGTATAGCCATATTTATGATTCACCCCGTAGTAGCGTCTATATTCTTGTTATTAATGACTATTGCCGCTCTTTTACTGCGGTTTCCAGAAGTGATTATTTTAAAATTGTTTATTGTTAATTAATTATGGTTCTTGAATAAAGGCTATGTCTATCCGTTGTTCATTATAGAACTGCACTACATGATTGGTTGCTATTCTAGAGTGTTTTAGATTAACTTGAAAACAGCATGACAATGGGACTCAAGATGTCTTGAAACATATGTTCGACAAAAACAACCATAAGAGGTAAGAATGTCCAGACAATATGTCTTAATTATAAAACAAACCTCTTAATGTTACTTCCTAGTGGATTTAAGAAAAAAAAAAGAAAAAAGCATATGTTATTATACTTACCCATTTTAATAATTTGTATTTTCTTGATAACGCCTCAATGCTAACTGGTGACAAGGGCAATTCGTATCAAGTGCAGAATGCTTTTCATTAATTGTGTTGTTTCTGTTATACTTTTTTTAATTAACAAAATTAATACATATCTAATTATCTTTGTTTTACACTCGTTTAACAAATTGTTTCTCAGAACATGTGAAAATGTCTCTACAATCTTGAGTCTTATGGTAGTATTTGCAGCACTTAAAACACCGGTTGATTCTAATACAATTCTTGCAATTGCACATGCACCAACCTGTTTTTAATTTCCTATTCAGGATTGTTTTTCTCGCAAAAACAATGTTTTTGTTTTACTTTCTGTCTAAAAATGCGTGTTTTGGTATTAAATCATTCATATAATTTTTAACATTTCATTTTGTGTTGTAAGAACTTCAACTACATTATGTACGGAGATTTCCTCAGGTATGTTAAACATAATTACTTTTGAATTACGTAATTTAGATGCATTTACTTGAACTTCATCACCACACTTATGAGTGACGTTTTGACATGTGTCATTTTTATTGGAAGTCTCTATCATGAATTGACTATTCCTTATGCCCTTAAATGACTTAATTCCTATTTTATTCTCAACTGGGCTAATTTTGGTTTTAATTAATGCCTTTATGTATTCAACACTTTGACTATTCTTGGATTTAACAGATAACTTGAAATGTCTTGATTGGCTATTATCAGCTTCTCCCGATACTACAGATGAGTAAAGATTTAGGTGGCTCCATATGCAAAGAGTTTCGCCCAAGTCTTAATGGCCTCTGCGATCAATCAATTTGCGGCATCATCTGTGAGGCACCTCAGGACAACCCTGTTTGTAATTGATCTTTTGTGATTTTAAGCTCAATTCTCCAATTATTAAATGCACAGTTTTTGTCATTCATATCTTTTTCTATAATAATAGGTATAATTGCAGCCAATGGCCATGTAGAAAGAACTGTTTTAATGTCTTACAAAAGTCTGTTATCGATGTTCCTATGTTTTTACACTGTAATAGGTGATATCGGTCGCAGTGTGACCCACATAGTTTGCACTTGCACTTTTGTTCTGGGTTATGGCGCTTCACTGTTGTGCATATCCTGTGGTGCAAACCATGGACCGCGACTCTCGTCACGGTGTGTCTGAGGTCGTATCTGGCTGCTGTCCATTCCCTGTAGATCATCGCATCCGTTGCGTAGAACTCAGGCCATATCTGTTCTCTCTTCTCGTTGAGTTACCACAGCAGTTCTTTGTAGGCATCTGTTGCCGGCACGAGAAGGTCCAGGTGGACCTCTTCTATGAAGAATGGTTCCTTTGTCAGTATGTATGTTAGGCGTGAAGGAGTGTATTTTGATACGCTTAGCGCTATCTTTAAAAAGTGTGCTTTGACTTTCTCTATTTCCTCTAGGTATGCCTTATTTAGGTTCTTCCAAATCACTTCTATTCCATAGGTCATGATTGGTGCTATTTTAAGCGGAAGATGGTCATTGCTGTCTCCAGGGATAGTTTACTCAGGCTTTTAATGCTGTTCGTTGCTGTTCTGGCTGCTAAGGCGCGTTTTTTGATGTGCTTATCGAAGGTGTCACCTCGGCTCTGCAGTGTGATCCCCAGATATTTGAACTGGTTTACATTTTGTAGTGGGTCTCCCTTATACCGGATGCAGTCATTCGCTGCGAGTCTTCCTCCTTTCCTGAAGGTCATTTTTACTGTTTTCTTCTCATTTATTTCGAGGTCGTTCTTTTCGGCCCATGCTACGAGTTTGTCGAACGCTGTTTGAGCTTTTTCGATGTCTTGGGATGTAATCACTATGTCATCAGCGTATGCCAAGATTTGAACGTTTTCTGTTTCTATCTCTGTGGGTATTTTTGCTGTTGCTATTATGAAGAGTAGGGGACTCAACGGGTCACCTTGGAGTACGCCGTTTGTCTGATCTATCTGCTCTGTTTTTGAAACTCCATCGTCTATCTGCACTTGGTTTCAGGAGAGGATGTTCTCAATTAATCTAGTTATTTGGTTTCTCCCTGCTGCTTCTTCTATTCTTCTAATTATCAGCTGCCTGTTTAAGAGGTCGAAAGCCTTCTTGTAGTCTATGAAGATGGCATGTAGTTTTCCTCTCGGTTGTTCTAAGGCTATTTCGATGCTCTCTTGCTTGTGTTGTCGATTTCCCTTTTACGAACCCGAACTGTTTTTCCGGTATGACGTGGGCTGTCATCGCTCTTAATCTCTCTGCGAGTATGCTGGTCATTATTTGTAGTGTTGTGCACTCTAGGGCTATTTCCCTGTATGAGTTTGGGTCCTTCGTGTCTCCTTTGGCTTTGTACAGCACCTTCAGCGTTGTTATTCTCCACTTGTCCGGAATGCTTCGTTGCCTTAGGCATTCGTTGAAAGCTCTGTCCAGGTGTCTGCGAGAGCTTGCTCTGTTTCTTTGAGGTGTTCGAAGGCAATTTCGTCAGGTCCGCAGGATTTTCTGTTTTTCGAACTTGCAATGTGTCGTCTTACTTCCTCTCTGGTGAAGAGGCAGGATTTCTCCACTTCTTCTTTCCTTCGTGTGGTTTCTGGGCGTGTTTCTTTGGCCCGCAGTACTTCTTTAAAGTGTTTCTCCCACATATGTATTGGTATATCTCTTGGAAAGGATGGCTGTTTTGGTAAGGTCACTTTATACCATTTTCCCTCTGCTTTTTCTAATATTTTTTTCTCTTCTTGCGCCTGGTATGTTTCTTTATACCTTTCCACTGTTTGTTTATAGGCTCTCCTGGTATTTTGGT
The DNA here is from genome assembly GCA_030220185.1 of Diploptera punctata. Lineage (NCBI taxonomy): Eukaryota > Metazoa > Arthropoda > Insecta > Blattodea > Blaberidae > Diploptera > Diploptera punctata. The sequence continues at coordinate 882,395 of JASPKZ010001978.1, forward strand.
ATTCTTGTAGGTCTTCGTGTGTTTTCGATAGTTTTGTTCTTGTTTGAACCATGGCTTTGCTTTTCTTCTTTTCCATTCTTTCTTTACTGTCGCTTGTTTTATTTGTCCTTCTATTGCATCGATTGCCTGATTTATTTTTCCTTCTTTTATTTCTTCTGATGCCTTTTGTATCGTTTCTGTGTTTACTTTCTCTCTGTCAATTTTTCTCGATAGTTTATTTGTTGGTTTTCTGGAGTTTTTTCTTTGTTGTGTGTCTTTTATATATATGTCGGTACTTACTGGTATATGTTTCCTTACTGGTATGTCTATTCTTATATTTTGGTGGGTCTTGTGCCTGTTTGTGAAGACAAGGTCGATTGTGCTGGCTCCACTTGGTCCGATGTAAGTGTATTCTTTCTCTTTGTTTACTAGAGTTAGCCCTTCTTTTTCTATATGACCGACTACAGTTTTCGCTTTATATGTGGATGTGTCAATTCTGCAGTTAAGATCGCCCATTATTATCATATTGTCTGTCCTGTTCGTCTTGCTTAGTGCCTGGCTTATCTCCTCCTGGATTTCTTCTGCCTTGTGTTCTGGCTGGAAGTAGACATTTAGTACTGTGCATGTGTTTGTCTTTACTAGCAGCGTGTTTTCTGATTTTTGAAGTATCTCGAACGGCGCTAATTTTGGTTTTATTAGCATTGTTATCCCTCCTTTAGGTCTTCCTCTTTCCCCTTGGCTGGCATATGAGTTAATTGCGTATAAGTTTTCCGTGCTCCATTGGGTTGTCAGAAATGTTTCTGTGAGTGTTATTATATCATATTCGTCGAAGAAGTCTTCTGGTAACATGTTGAGTGTATTTCGTAGTCCTTCTATATTCCACAGTAGTGTTTTTAATTTTCCTTCCTTGTCCTGGTTTTTACAGTGCCGTGTTTCGTTTCGAGGGGAGAAAACGTTTGTTTCCCGTGTTTCGTTTCGAGAAACGAAAGGGCCGTACAACTATTCCTTCGGGCCAGAAAGTCGGATCTTCGGCGCTTTTGCAGTGGCATAAACCAAATCCTATTCCTCTAGTTGATTATGCTAAGAGTTATGGCTTCAAGTGTTAAGTTAGACTCAATCTTAGCAAGTGCAGCTTCTTCTGATCTCAAAGTTGGCGCTAGACTTTCCTTCAACTTGTCCTGGATCGATAGCATTTGCTCAGCTCCTTTCTTCTCACGGAAGTTTGTGGCGCGTGCTTTCTGGTAACCTCGTCGTGATTTGCTCAGCTCCTTTCTTCTCACGGAAGTTTGTGGCGCGTGCTTTCTGGTAACCTCGTCGTGATTTGCTCAGCTCCTTTCTTCTCACGGAAGTTTGTGGCGCGTGCTTTCTGGTAACCTCGTCGTGATCGTTGGCCTCCTCTGTGTCGCACTGATCCTCTAGACCCTCTGGTCTGAGTGCTACCTCGATAGCCATTGTAATAGCTATCGTCCTGTCGCTCGCGGCTGTAGTCATAGGTCTGACCGTAACGGTCGGTATCGCTGTTTCGCTGTCCATTCGACATGATCCTACTAATAGCAGGGGGTTTGGCCTGGAACAACAGAGCCAAATTTTTTTTAGCTTACATAATACTTGCCTTAATTGACTAACATATTTTACAATATTCTCTTTCAAATCATGACGCAAATTTTTGCTTGCTTCCGTCATATTCAGTAAAATCTCAAAAGCACTTTCAGCACGAGAATCCACACCATCTCTCATCTTTATCACGTGTATTCTAAGTCTTCTTAGCGATGATTAAACTTAAAATAGTTGAATATGTGTCCATATCACAAATTTGCACTAAATAATATGCATAACTAAGGACTTGTTTACCCTAGTTACCAAACTGCAAATAGTAACATTTTTTAATAGAACACCACAAATTCCTTGAAATGTGTATGGAATGTTTCCGATGACAGTTCATAGTATTGTTATCTATATTATTAAACAATACCACAACATTATAAACCTTCACAAACAAAAATATATTCAATTAGAGACGGAGAATATTACGCGTACGTTCTCAGTCACGGCCACCTCAGTAATGATCTTGTCCATTTTTAATTAATTTATTACGACATGTTCCATTACAATGGGTGCAATACTACATGCCTTATAACATAATATATACTTAGTTTATGTTCCTGACATTAGTTATAGTTCATAGTTACTCTATGACTTATTACACTTTCACAAATTATATGCCGTCAACAAATCAATGACCATATCGCCATTCTGTCTGATTCCAAAGCTGCCATACAGGCAATAACATCTTTCAAATCAGCTCAAAGCAAGGAAGTAGGAGATTGCAATAAACTACTCACTGACCTTTATCAAAAATATAAGACAGCAGTATTACTGCACCCTCGCAGGGTTATATTGTTGATCACTATTTTGATTGGAAAGCATAGATTGTTCAAATTTGTGACATCTTTGCCCGGGCCCACAGAGGCAAAGAGGAATTCAACTTTATTTACTAAATTCTCCCAATATGTAATGTTTACTGACTTATAAAATACAATCGTGGAAGCTTTGGGATAAAAGAACTAACACACGCTTGAGCAAGCTTTTGGAATTTGACTTTGATATCTGACTTATGCTAACTACTGAATGAATAGGCATAGAGTAAGTAAACATCTCAACTAAAGCTTTTAATGCGAGTCAAAATATAGTCAGATATAATATAAAGATAAATAAATAAATATTCAATTTACAAAGAAAAGAAATCATAGTAGATCATCTATACAAAAAGAAAATATGATATAAATCAACATACATACATACATACATACATACATACATACATACATACATACATACATACATACATACATACATACATACATACATACATACATACATACATACATACATACATACATACATACATTATCACTCACTCTAGTCCAGCCTCGGGTTGGGGGAAATACTGTCCTAGCATCCCCACCCTGGCTTATTGGACTAAACAAACAAAACCAGCTCTCCTGAGCTGCTCTGACCAGACTCCAATGGTGACTAAGTAGATGATCCTTCGATGCTACAAAACACAGCTATTTATGAGAGTTCACAAGGAGAGGGGGAATGCGCGATAGCACAGGGTGCGCACTAGGAAAGGAAGGATATTTGAATGAATGAATCCCCTTTGTTAAATTTAAAAATTTAAATAAATATTGTTGTATTGTTGCATAGATCAGTTGGAACACAATTCATAATTTGTTAACATGTCTGAAGAAGGTACAGTGTACCGAAACAGCTGTCACTGATTTATATAATAAATATGAAAATCAAATAAAACTACGTTTTATTTTTATTTAATTAATTAAAAAAATTAATCTCGCCTGGAATTGAACCTGTGACCTCTTGCATACGAATCAGGCACTAAGCACTGAGCTAAGCGTTTGCTGCCTTTAAGAAGAATGCTCTTCAAAGGAAGGAGGGAAACGTATTGTAGCTCTACTGTGCAATTAGTTTACTCGTGTGAATCGCGCGTTAGAAATTAGATTAAGAGTCCACCCATTATTTTTGTTGCTCAGTGAACCTTATGCCTGTGTTATTGTTATTATAACGATCGTCATACATTCTTTGATTGGCTGCTGAAACTGATCGTCTTGTGGTCTTCTTCCTCATTGGCTTTCCATTTTGTTACCATATTTTTGAGGCCAAAATACTTCCCATCTTAACATATGGAATAGAAATCATTTGGACTGACCTCAGTTACGGAGACTTAAACACCTTAGAAAAAGTGAAAGCAAGGTTCCTAAAAGCAGCAATGGGGATCTCGAAATTTGCTCCATCCAGACTTGCATATGAATTAGCACGGGAAACTTTCCTCGTACGAACGAAGTTCCTGCTACCAGCTGCTAAAAAGGAAACTGCATTGAAGAAAATAAGACAAAAGAAATACCAGACGATTTTTACGCAACAGATGCAATGATCAATCGAGACTGGACTGGACCAAACAACAAGATACGCAGTGCAATAATAAGACTGGCAGTGCATGGATATCCTAACATTCCATGTTCCTAGGAACATGTCCCTGTGTTTGAGCCTTTGTCATGAGAACCCTGAAGTAGTCCCCGCCCGGAGAACCGAATGGGGGACTATTTGACCTCCGGAAATTTTTACCCCAGTTGAACCCATGTCCGCATTTCTTGACGGTTGTATTTTTACGGTGAAAGATCGTCACTCTTTCGACCAAGGTACTTTTTTCGTCTGGCTTATCACCTTCGACCAGTCCGGCATGGGTAACCCTATCGGCAGCAATGCTACCTACATAACAATGAACTACATGGTCTTTATAGGAAGCCAGATATGATAAGAACAGTTAAGGCTCGTAGACTGCGTTGGGCAGGACATGTAGCACGTATGGGGATTGAAAGACTTGCATGGAAGCTTCTTGTAGGAAAGCCAGAGGGAAAACGCCCAGTTGGTAGACCAAGAATGAGGTGGGAAAATAACATTACTATGATTTGAGGGAAGTAGATTATACAGGGAATGATTGGACAACATTAGCTCAGGATAGGGATGTATGGAGAGCTTATGCCCGCGCGGCCATGAACCTACGGGTTCGATAGTGCCAGTGAGTAAGCAAGTGTATGGACATCACCACAAACTCTGCAAACATTCAAACTACCATGATCCGTCAAGTGACTGCGTGTGTAAGCTCTGTGATAAACCGTGTGAAAGATATAATTTCAGTGTCTGTTTAAAGAGAACACAATCGTTGCTGGTATACAGCAGAGACATAAACTAATGCACTTTTGTGCGCGTTTTTCCTATTATTATTATTTTGTTACCATATGGTCTAAACCAGGCTTTGAAATTGTTAGATCAATATTACTTCGTCCTCTAGTGGATTCAAATGTAGGTGGTACGTTGTTGTCATTTAGGATGAAGAGGCCACTATCTTCTAGTAACTGTCCTCGTTTGTTTGTGATTGTATCGTACCATAGAGAAACTTCGAATAGAGGGCAAACTGAATACAGTGACATCTAAAAAATTTCGGTCGTTTACGATGAACTACGATGAGCAAACTATAATGGTAGCGCTGTTTCGTAGTAACACAATATGTAACTAAATAAAACAAATGCAAGGCACACGGCGTGTTCACTTGGGATTATGGGAAATTAGCCATTTTGTAAATTAAAAATTTTAACTGCTAACCTTTCGTTCTATGTAGACGGTACTGTAAAAATTATATACTATCGAAAGTTAAAATCATTACTTAGATTTTATTTTACTCTAATTTGTAAGTAAATTCAAGCTTGTTTACGTTTTTAATGTGAATCTATTTTCAAAGATAAACCTACTAGAAGTGATAGAATTCTAAGATTTGTTAGGTTAGGAAAAGTGATGTTAGTGTAGTCATTTCTAATAAACATTTTAAAAATGTGACTTTATAATGGATTTCAGATGTACGACATGGCTAAGGTTCTTTAATAAATATTGTATAAAATATGTATGTGAGAATAAGGGGGTAGGTCAATTGTACATATTTATTAAAAGAGCTCATAACGCACGTTTTTAAATTTTAATAAACGAAAATAAATTAACATATTTTATTTATTTCCATTCTTCCCTTCTGTTAAAATTAAAGAACATATTTAGGTCTGAGAGGCTGGGCACAAATAATTCCATAATTTAAGATTAATTAATATGTTATTTATTCCTATAAAATTCAATTCCATGATTATTCACCAGATGGCGTTATATAATTATAATTCATAATTTTACCACCAGACGGTGCTGAATTTCATATTAGTACCACAAAAAAATTTAGATGTCATTAGTTCTACACTAGCGCCGCTTGTGGCATGTACGCGAAACTTGTCCACTTTCTTCTCTGGTACTCTGTGGTATCGTACCATGTGCCACTCCTGGTGTTTGAATCGAGTGTTATGAGAAGTTCCCATCCATTAACGTGGTTCTTTATCAATTCCATTTTATGTTTGGTTGTTTTCATATCTACCTCGGAATCACTATACATGCTCACCAGGCAGACTTTTGATTTAACATTTCGAATTTCTATCACAACACATTCTTCGTCTGATTATTGATTAATCATTAGTGTGTCCAGTGCTGGATTGTTCAGTCGCTTCCTGCCACTGCCTTTTACGAATATTCGAAATGTTTCCGTAGTCTTGCGAGTTTGTTCTGCATTACATATGGTTCTTGAATAAATGTAATGTATAATTTGTTTTCATTGACTATTTAACTGATGTCCCAAATGGGACTCAATGACCAATCACGTTTCAATGATTTCTGTTTTACAGCCAATCAGAGTCGTGTTTCACGAAATATTTATCAGTGTTATGATTACCATATTAAAGAAGGCTCCTCATTTTTAATATTCTCAACAGGTCTGACCATTATTTTGCAGTGACTGAGGCAACAGTAAAGCCGCCATATTTGAATGTTCAAAATGGCAGAAACAAGATTTGGCTGTGCTTCAAATGAAGATATAGACGAAATGCAAATTTGACAATTATGTTCTTAAATAATGATATTACCGAGTTCTTTTTGATAATTCTGTGTTCAATAATTGTGTTTTTAAATAATGATTTTACCGAGTTGTTTACTAAAAAATAAATTAATAACCTATAATTTTGGTTATAATATACAGTTTGATGTGTTTAATTTTTTCTCCACTAGGATGCATTCTTATAATATTGCGATGATATTTCAAGTTTCCCACGCCAGATGGCAATATATAACAAACATTATATGGTCTTGTTAGTTAATTTATTTGAAGTGCACTTGACTATATCTAAAACTAATACTAATTGAGATAGAGTTATTTATTTATTGTTTTAGATTTAATCTAATGGTGGTTATTTACGTATTCCACTTTCTACTTGTATATTTATAAGTATTGAGAACTATGACATGATTTGTTTCAAAAGCTATGTTGTCTTAATAAAAAGCTATGTTGTTCTGTAAAGAAAAACTACTAACTAATTATTTCGACCATCAGGGATATTTCTCTCGAGCAAACGGGCTGAGCGTCTTACCTGTATCTCCTCTTCTTCCTGCACAATTGCTAGAGCAGCAGCTCTGGGCGCTCTTCTGTGTTCCTCCATTGCTACTCGAGATACTCTGTCCGCAAGAATGTTTAGGTGTTCAAATAAACCTGGGTTTATTATCACGTCCGATAGGGTATATTCGGCAAGTTTATGCCGTTCAGCTGAGTTCATCTCTCTGCCCAAGTGACACTCGAAAACTACATGTTCCGGTATGGACGTCGCGCCACACGAGGGACACAGATCATCAGCTCTGCGTCCTATGCGATGCAAGTACACACCATAAGGCCCATGTCCTGTTAGGAAGTGTACCAATCCAGGCAGAGGGTCGATGTGACTCATCCTTAGTCTCCGTCCGATATTAGGGAAAAATTCATGTACTCGCCTTCCTTTGTCACTTTGGTCCCATTCTCTTTGCCATTCGGAGAGCAATGCTCTCTTAATTTCAGACTTGTGTCTTACATGAACTCCAACGATTTCATGTACTTTTTCGAAATTATGTCTCTTAAGCCAATAAGTGGCTCCTCTCATTCGTATTTTCAAATCGATGGGCCAGATGCCCATTATAGCCAAAAGTGGCAAAGCTGACACAGTTCCAAAGGAACCAACGAGTCTCATGAGAACTTTCCTCTGAGTTCTCCGCAAGTGTAGCACGATTCGCTTGTCGGTAGCTCGATGTGCCCATACACTAGCTGCATAGCCAACTATTGCGGTTAATATAGTATCATGATATATGCGTACGAGGCGTAGGGGAAGTGATAAATACACTGTCCCAGCCTCGCAAACTTCATCATTAGGTTTTCACCTTTGGTACGTATTAATTCCACGTGTTGCCTAAAGCTCAGCTTTTCGTCAATGTGCACTCCGAGATACTTCGTACAGTCGGTTCGTGTTAGCCGGTTGTCACGAAGTCTCACCACAGAATTTCTTTGCAAACTTCCCTTTAGGAGCATATATGTAGTCTTGTCCACTGATATCTGCAGTTTCATCCTGATGAACCAATCATCGAGAAGCCTTAAGGCTTCTCGGCAACGAGCCTCGAGTTCACATCTGCTATCATATTCCAATATGAGGAGCAGATCGTCGGCATACGCCGCTGCTGTACTAATAGTATCGCCATTCTGCGCTATAATCTCTAATAGCGGCTCAAGGAATATGTCTCAAAACTCAGGGCCAAGAATGGAGCCCTGAGGACAGCCTTTGTTCACTGTCTTCTGTAAGTTTTCCCCTCAATCGGGGATGCTTACTTTTCTATTGCGGCAGTACTCCAGCAGGCTAAGGTAAAGCTGCCGTGGACAATCTATTTCCCTCAGACGAGAGAAGAGATATGGCCACCACATATTATCAAATGCGCCAGCAAAATCCACAAATATTCCTAATACATATTTGCTGGCCGAACCTGAGACATGCGCTAGTATATAATTAATTGCGTCCTCCGTAGACTTTCCTTTCCGAAAGCCAAACTGATTCTGTACCATACCACGAATTATTCTGCGGTCTTTTAGCCTCCTGCACAACAGCCGCTCTTGAACCTTTGCCATAGTGTTTAATAGGCATACTGGTGTATAAGACTTCAGCAACGTAGGATCTCTCTCCTCTCTTTTCGACAATACGACCATATTATCTGCCTTGAAGGCAGTGGGAAATCTACCCTGAAGTAGACATTCGTTATATAGTGTTCTGGAAGGGCGATGTGTCATCTTCCAGGAGATGTAGAATTTCGGTCGTTATCTGGTCCGGACCCGGACTCTTATTTTTCTTTAATTGCCTAATGGCAATCTTTACCTCCTCCAATGCGAATGGAATTACTAGACCTTCCAGTCTATCTACACTGTCAATTTGATCTCTTGGTGTAGCTTGCTCGTCTGTCTCGTCTGCCTCATTATCTAGAGGCAACAATCCATCCAACAAGTATTCTGCCGATTCTCTCCATCCACTAGTCAACGACCCATCTTCCTTCTTTGGCGTGTTTAACATGCTAGGTTTCCTAATCTTGTCCATTACAAGGCGGTACGGTGTACCCCAAGCATCAGTGTCCAGACTTTTTTCGACGAAAGTTTTCCAAGAGTGCATTCGGACTTCTCTCAATTTCTCCTTAAATCGAGATTTAAGCCGTATGTAGTCCTGCAAGTATCTTTGTCGATTGCATTCTATTCGAGCTCTCTGATAGACACGTCTGGCCCGTCTGACCTGCCCCCGCAATTTCTGCAGAGAGTCAGACCGTGGACTATACGAGTCTGCTCTATCTCCCGTTGTCATTGGGATAGAATGCCTCATCGTGACACGGTTAGCTATGGTTATTTCCTGCGCCTTTCTGTCTATGTCGTCACCCAGTATGACATCAGTGGGTGTGATGAAGCCCTGTTTGAGCTTTTCAGTATTAGCGAGTTTATAGTTAAATCTCCTTCTCGCGGGATTAAGGATTCCTGGATTCTCATCCTTTATGATGTTAAAGAGGATCATGTTATGATCGCTAGTTGTGAGACTTTGCCCAACTCTCCAGTCTCTCACTTTGTTATGTGCAGCCCGGTTTGTTAAAGCAATGCCAATATTTGACTGGGCGCCAGCTCTGTGGGAGGATTATGAGGTTTGTTCTCCACGTTTAGATTGAATTCAGAGATGAATTCCTCAATCATTTCCCCTCTGGCGTCTCGTGTAGAGCTGAACCACCAAGGTGATTTAGAGTTCACGTCAGCCGTCAGAATGACCGGTGTATCAGGAAAGGTCTCACATATCTTCGCCAAGGGTTCCACGTTTAGCTCTTCGCTAAACTGGAAATAGGAGTTTCCGAGAATCAATCTCCCGCCAGGATAGGGTATTTCAACACAATTTGTATGACTACCAGACAGCTGCGAGATGTTAGTTACTCGTAGTGATTTGTTTATGACTACAATAGTAGCCATAAAACCTTCTCCCTGTTTAATTACCCTTGCGGTGGCGGGCATATGTGGGAGGATGCCGTTCCAGCTGTATGGTTCTTGTATGCATACAATATCTAGATGTTTTTCCGTAATTAAACGTTTAATCTCATTGATCTGCGCAATACTGATAACTTTTCGTCCACTGCTATCGTTTACTGGATGTCTAACACTTCCAGAATTTGGACTTGATCTTGTGTAAGAAGGAAAACTAGCCATAGTCAATCTTCGATATCAGTCTCTCCAGCATAATTTTGTGAGTCGGGCAATCTTGCCGACTTGGCGTGCAGCATTTCTTCCTGCTCGTACACGGTATGCAAACCGCCGGTTGATTTGCCTTTTCACAGTCTTTTTTCTCGTGGTCATGTCCCCCACAGTGGGAACATACCGAGCTGCTCTTATTACAATGTTTGGCCACGTGGCCTAGGTCCTGGCATTTAAGACAGCGAGCCACCACAATGTAATCCTTGATGTTACTGCAGAGGAAGCCTATATATAGTCTTCCCTGCGCTAGAATCTCTTTTCGCATTCTCGCTGAAACCTCAACGACGTGGTGAACAGTTGATCTGTTCTTTGGTCCTGTCTTGAATCTTGGTTTGAATTCTGCTTTGAATTCTTCCAAAGTTATTTTCTCGACCAAAATTGCTCGTGTATAGTCTCGAGCTGTTCATCGTTATTTAATCCGCTGTCTACATCATAGACGATTATCAGCGGATTTCTCTTTCTGGGTTTTTCTACCGTTACTATGTTTCTGAGCTTTTCATGCTCTTGAAGTGTTATTATGTCCTCTTCTGATTCAGTCTCAACTATCAGGACTTTTCAGTCGATCTGAGGTTTCTGATTCTTATCTTGTCTTTCCCGGGATTTACATGTGTGGTCACTATCTTCTGGACATCTTTTGCATTTTTGCCATTTACACTTATAAAGGCAGTATGGCGTTTCGTCTTTTGTTGCCGATCGAGTATCTGATTTCTGTTCACAGGTGTGTTTACCACCCGTGAGAATGTCTTCTGAGGGGTCTTGGTCTCCCTCAGTATTTTGACCTCTGTCTTTAGTGCAATGTTTTCGGCAAGAGCCGATTGCAACATCATACCAAATTAATTTAGTTGTTCTATCAGGGATATTTTACTCGCGGTTTGAACCGACTATCTCTGATCAACGTAGTGTGTATGTTTGTGTTCAATTCCGTAAATTTCCTGTTAATATCATCTACATTTGCCTGTTCCTTTTGCTGTACATTTTGCTGTACCGGAGTTTGGGAGTCTGACATTCCCCCACAGGAACTAGTGTTCAATGTCTTAGTCGTCCTCTCTTTGTTCTTATTATTATTATTATTATTATTATTATTATTATTATTATTATTACCACCATTAGAGTTATTACTATTTCTAGTGTTATTCTTATTCCTATCCTCCCCACTTACTTGTGATGGAGGTGTTCTTAAACTATCCCTATCTCTAGTTTTAGTGAGCCTCCGCTCACCGGCCTCCTCCCTTTGTTTTGGAATTAATTTCCGCTCGTGGTCATCCATTATTCATCAAAACAGTGTTAGTCGTGTAGCCACTCCGACATGGTTGCAGTAAGGGGGAATTTCAACACACACAGATGCCCGATGGTCAAAGGGGCAGTGTCTAATTTTTATTGAAAAATTTCCTGCCCTGGCGCAGGCTTGCGTGACTACACCAGAGTTTGCTTCTAGCAAACCGGAAGGGGCTATTTCCATGGAATATCCTTGAACAATCCTCTCGAGCCGGCGAAGCTACTTACTGACCACGCCATACTAGCTAGTCCCAGAGAGGAAACTTTATAATTTTGGGCCCAAGGTTTACTCGAACCTTCGATGACCCGGGACTGTGTACGTGAGGATGCCCCCCTACGTCCGGTTACTATGGACCTAGGCTCAGGATTTCATTTTATGCAAGTGCAAACACACATCAGAGGATGGGAAACACCACTGAGGAAGTCCAAGAGTGGCCCGACCACCGGGACCACACGGTAAAGCTTTCGCCCCTTCTCTCAGCAGCTTAGCCCAGCACAATGGAGGTGTAGTACACAATTCTTTCCTTACTCTCCTTCACCATCCTAGGTGGAATTAGAAGAAAGCAATTTAGAGAACAGATGATAGGAGAGATTGGCAGTCTCTTATCCAATGAGGCACGTGGGCACATGAAGGGACTTGTTAGAGAGACTATAGCCAGGACAGACAGACTCAGTGTGTGGACTCCGGTAATTCCAATCCCCAGTTATTCGACGGTTAAAAGCGAGCTTTCAGGCGTTATCATTAGCTCTCAGTATCCTCTCTGTCCACACACTGGGAGCTTCCGTAGTCGCCAGGCCGCTCCAAGCCTGGTGACCTCTCAGGTTGTCCGCGGGTCCCATGGACCTAGCCGGGAGGAGTGCAAGCAAACCACCGACCGTTCCTCCATCCGCAACCCGAGGACGCGCCCTGCCGCTGCTGTGAGACCAGCTAGGTGAAAGCCGAGGCTAACACCGTCAGGGAGTAGATAGCGACAGAGGGAATCTCGTTAACCCATTCGCTAATATATTATTGTTCACCCCCGCGCCTGTTAGGTATTACTCAGTTGTAAACAGTTACGGCCTAATCCCCCTGTTTGCACTGAGCCGGGTTAATAGCTTCGTATGAGTTCAAAGCTAAAGGCTAAAAAAAAAGAAAATACTTTAAAGCCCATAAGTAGCTTAATTTCACTCAAGGTGTTTTTTTTTTCTCCCCCGAACGTGTTATATGTGCCTAGAGAAATTGGCGATGAGATATCTGTTGACCTATCTTGATAAGATATAAAATGCATTGTATGTAGGGTTTTAGGGGGGTAGGGGGTTTGTACAGTTATTTGTTTTTTTTAGGACCTTTCCGTATACTTGGAGCAAAGTAAGTAATCCAGGGGTATACAAAACTTAGCTGAATTTAAATAGAAATAACCAAGTGTGCTGGAGACAAATATCATCATATCTATTTTAGTTTAAAATGGGTAAAGTAAGAGAAGAATATACAAAGGAATATAGGAGTGAGGAAGCTGTACGGAAGATTTTGCGTGAAGGGTGGTATACCATTAAGGGACTAAAGTGTATAAAATTCCATACAATACGTTGAAGGACCTAAATCTGTTCCTGGCGATGGTACCTAACAAGGTTTAGGAAAGTTAGGCAGACCATTTGCCCTCTCTTCGGATGAAGAATTGAGACTAGTGAATTAGCTTACATATAAACGATGCAAGAATCTGCATCTGATGTTAAGCATTGCGCCTACAAAAATAAAGACAAGTCAAATGTCCGATTTGAAAACCTCCTTTGTAAAGGAGGCAGGATGGGAATAGTGGCGCTCACTTAAAGAGCGTCTCCCCGCAAATTTATCAGTTTCTCGGTCAGATGCATCGACGAAAGATACGATAGAGAGTTTTTATCACACCATGGAGTAGGCTATACACAAAAGAGATTTTAGGAAAAATCCACAGCTCATCTGATACCATTGCTTCTTGATATTTCAACAGCTTATCTGATACCATTGCTTCTTGATATTTCAACAGCTTATCTGATACCATTGCTTCTTGATATTTCAACAGCTTATCTGATACCATTGCTTCTTGATATTTCAACAGCTCATCTGATACCATTGCTTCTTGATATTTCAACAGCTCATCTGATACCATTGCTTCTTGATATTTCAACAGCTCATCTGATACCATTGCTTCTTGATATTTCAACAGCTCATCTGATACCATTGCTTCTTGATATTTCAACAGCTCATCTGATACAATTGCTTCTTGATATTTCAACAGCTCATCTGATATCATTGCTTCTTGATATTTCAACAGCTCATCTGATACCATTGCTTCTTGATATTTCAACAGCTCATCTGATACCATTGCTTCTTGATATTTCACAGCTTATCTGATACCATTGCTTCTTGATATTTTCAACAGCTCATCTGATACCATTTCTTCTTGATATTTCAACAGCTCATCTGATACCATTGCTTCTTGATATTTCAACAGCTCATCTGATACCATTGCTTCTTGATATTTCAACAGCTCATCTGATACCATTGCTTCTTGATATTTCAACAGCTCATCTGATACCATTGCTTCTTGATATTTCAACAGCTCATCTGATACCATTGCTTCTTGATATTTCAACAGCTCATCTGATACCATTGCTTCTTGATATTTCAACAGCTCATCTGATACCATTGCTTCTTGATATTTCAACAGCTCATCTGATACCATTGCTTCTTGATATTTCAACAGCTCATCTGATACCATTGCTTCTTGATATTTCAACAGCTCATCTGATACAATTGCTTCTTGATATTTCAACAGCTCATCTGATATCATTGCTTCTTGATATTTCAACAGCTCATCTGATACCATTGCTTCTTGATATTTCAACAGCTCATCTGATACCATTGCTTCTTGATATTTCAACAGCTCATCTGATACCATTGCTTCTTGATATTTCAACAGCTCATCTGATACCATTGCTTCTTGATATTTCAACAGCTTATCTGATACCATTGCTTCTTGATATTTCAACAGCACGTCTGATACCATTGCTTCTTGATATTTCAACAGCTCATCTGATACCATTGCTTCTTGATATTTCAATGTTGTCTGTAACATGAAATATTCTTAATTGATGTGTTATATCTTAATTTTATTCTTTATCCATGATTATGTTTAACCTGTTAACGGTCATACAAATTTAATTTCTGCTGTTTCTGTTTTTTTTATCTAATTTACTAACTCCAATTTTCTCATCCATATTGTTACCTAGGTAGTAGCATTGTTTTGTAAAATTAGAAGCAACGATAGTAAAGCCAAGAAGGATCTCGGCAAGTATTTCAACACAGAAAATAGTTAACACTATTTGCGGCAGAGGAAAACTAGAGAAAGTGATCTTACTGACAGCCAGAAATTATTTCTTGTTAATTTAGTTACAAATTATATACCGAAATGTAGACTTGCGCGCTTTCATGTTTTTTCTTTCTAAACTATTAGCTGATTTTCAATCTTAAATTACAAATCAAGTCTCCAATACTATCACAAAAAATCCATATTTGTCATAACGAACAGAGAAACGAAATTTAAAATTAGTGATGTCATATTTGTTAATGACAATTTTGTCTATTAAGGAACATTGTTCTTTAGGAACAGAAAACAATAACAGTGTGATTATTAAAAAATCATTGCACGTTATCACACTAATAACATGTATTCTGCAAGTTTGGGTAAAGGAGTAATTATAGTAAATACAATACTTTTTTTTTTTAAATTTTTGTATATTTTGTACTGAACCAACATGTCATTCAACAAGTAACAGAAAATCTGTTTTAGCGACGATAGTAAAGTCAAGAAGGATCTCAGCTAGTATTTCAACACGCAAAATAATTAACATTATTTGTGGCAGGAGAAAACTAGAGAAAGTGATCGTACTAATATCCAGAAACTATTTCTTGTTAATTTAGTTACATAGTATATACCGAAATGTAGACTTGTCCTTTTTCATGTTTTTCATTGTAAATTATGAGATGATTTTCAATCTTAAATTTCTAATTAAGTCTGCAATACTATCACGAGGAAACAAAATTTAACATTAGTGATGTCATATGTGATAAATGACAATATTGTTTAGTAAGGAACATTACAATATAACATAATTAATATTGTTATATTCTTAATTAATATTGTTATATTCTTATGTAATATATGTTTGTCCTGGTGAGTGGAAGAGAAGGCCACATGGCCTTAACTCCACCAGGCTAAATAAATAAATCTTAAATCTTAAATTATTCTTCAGGAACTAAAAACAATAAAAAAATGTAAATATTAAAAAAAATCACTGAAGGTTTTTGTTTAGGGGGACTCTGGTGCTATAAACTGTAAATACACCTAACCGTATTTTATCACATAGGAGCTGGGAGTTATTAATTTAAATGAAACGATTACGTAATATATATCATCATCATCATGATGAACAAATTCGTTTTAGGCCATGTGGCCTGTACGGTAAACCTAGCGAAGATGGTCTTGATCTTTCCACCGATGTTTTGGTCTTCCTTGGTCCCTATGTCCAGTTGGGGTATATTGGAATGCCAATTTTGGAAGTCTATTTCTTGCCATTCTTCTCAGATGATTTTTCCATTCTTGTTGGTATCTTTGGATATCTTAATATATATATTTTAATAAATCACGCTAAAATCATGAGACACATACGACACTGATATAATTTGGTTATTTAAAATAATGTTGTTGATGAGATGCAGTAGTTACGTTACATGAGTAACGGAAACTTGGCCAACAGGTCCGAACCTGCCATGGCTGGTACCATAGAGAAACTCTGTGGGCTGGTACAAGAATGATTTCCCTCGCAATACAGACAAAGTGAGGCTTGGGTTCCTGAAAACCAGTCAAACCTGATTTAGATTCCAGAACATTTGGATTATACAAGTAATTCTGTAACAATAAGAATGCTGAGCTTGTAATTCACACACTGCCAAGTGAATTTTAACACTCAGCTGTTATACACCCACAAAAGCAGATGCATTTTTAAATTAAGAAATATAAATTCTTAACTTGCCTCATGCAAATGATTATTCATTGAAACTAATGTAGTGATCATTTCTTGTTTCTGTTCTTTTATGTTTTAATTTTGAATGTTGTTAATGGAACATGTATTGTACGTACAACTCGAGTGCTTTGTGTTTCTGCGCAGTGTTTTGTGTCAGTGTTAATCTTAACAGTGGTAGGTAGCAAGTGCGTTCATTGAATTTAGTGTAGTGTGCGAACTATGTCATGTTTCACACCAAGCATGGCATCTATGCCAGATCAGAACAGGTCAATGGACCTTGAGAATAAAGATTACGGACCTCTCACTCTCTGGGAGGATGCAGATCAAAAATTTGAAAAATATGTAGAGTCATGTAAATTTGAACCAAATTAAGAACTAAATAGAGTTATTCATCATATAAGGGGTACTTTTGTAATCATAATAAACTATTTCAACACCTACGGAGACTTTGAGAGGTCCGATTCAGCTAGGGAGCTTACTACCCAATGTTTGGAACGACTAAATCGTATTATCTCCAAATTCGAACCTGGGTTCGAGCTCTTTGAAATTCTACTTTGTGAGTTGAGAGAAAATGCTGTAGAAATAAAGAAGACTTGTTTTCTCTCACAAGAAATGATAAAATCTAAATCTAATTCAGTGCTCTATGATCAACCCACTGAGAATGCTTCAAAAGAAACTCCGCAAAAGAGGGGGGGGATCAGAAGGAAGGAAAAAGATACTAAAGAAAGCAAAAATCTTAAACCGATACCTAATTTGATGGAATCCACCTTTGGGCTTCCCAACCAAAGTCAATCCAAACAATTGGAAGAGGCTCCGGCTGAAGTTCCAGCAGTTGAAACTAATAATATGTTTACGGTTTTATCCGAACCTCCCGCCTCAACCACTGGGACATTCCCAATGGATGAAAGCACGCCAGTGACAACACAGTGAATGCGCTGTAAACACATGCATCTGTGGTCAGTGAGACTATGAAATCTAATTGATCATGATGATGGTAAATCAGTAGCACCTATATTTAAATTATTCTTCGGATTCGTGCTGAATTAAGCATGACAGCGCATAGACAATGTATATACAAATATAATTAACATTCTTGTATGTAAACTTGCAGTAAAAATATACTTCGTAATATATGTATGCTGTGATGATACATTTTAATTATATTCACTATGCTACCCTCTAAACAATGCACTATGACAAAAAATCAAATTTAACATCTGTGTAGAATAATAAAAACTCACAACTCTACACAAACAGTTTAATAAGAAGTATATATTCACTATGCTAGGGGCACGCCGTAGCGTAGTGGTTAAGGCACTGAGCTACAAGTCGGAAGGTCGAGGGTTCAAGTCCCGGTGGGGTCAGGATTTTTAAACTGACCAAAACCTTCTGACGGCACTATGGCCCTGGGGTCGACTCAGCCTCTAACTGAAATGAGTACCAGACGCTTGTTCTAGGGTAATGGCGGCCGTCACGCAGGGCTGACAACCCGGCTGACATCAAGTGCCGATTGTCTAGAAAAAGCGGGAGCCTTAACTCCTACTACCCCAAAGGCCTCCTGAGGCCTGTAGTGGGACTACTTTACTTTACCCTCTAAATAATGCACTATGACAATAAAACAAATTTGAGCCATCAACTCTAACTGCAAGCACTAAGGGTATCAGGAAGGCCAGATTGATGAAAAAATGCATTTTCATTTTTTATCAATTACAATACTAGAAAGAATCCTCTTTCATATGGTATAATTATCTTGTTTCTAAGTGTGTTTATTATTTGTTTTAAATATTCCCCGTCCCTTTAAAATGTGGGTGTGAGCCATCAACTCTAATTGCAAGCACTAAGGGGGTCCGGAAGGCCAGCTGGGATGAAAAAATGCATTTTCATTTTTTTTTTTTCAATTAAAATAGTATAAAGATTCCTCTTTCATATGGTATAATTATCTTGCCTGTATCTTGTTTCTAAGTGTGTTTATTATTTGTTTTAAATATTCCCCGTCCCTTTAAAATGTGGATGTAAGCCATCAACTCTAATTGCAAGCACTAAGGGGATCCGGAAGGCCAGATGTGATGAAAAAATGCATTTTCATTTTTTTTTCAATTAAAATACTATAAAAATTCCTCTTTCATATGGTATAATTATCTTGCCTGTATCTTGTTTCTAAGTGTGTTTATTATTTGTTTTAAATATTCCCCGTCCCTTTAAAATGTGGGTTGGAGCCATCAACTCTAATTGCAAGCACTAAGGGGATCCGGAAAGCCAGATTCATGAAAAAAATGCATTTTCTTTTTTTTGTCAATTAAAATACTAGAAAGATTCCTCTTTAATATGGTATAATTATCTTGCCTGTATCTTGTTTCTAAGTGTGTTTATTATTTGTTTTAATTATTCCCCGTCCCTTTAATATGTGAGTGTGAGCCATCAACTCTAATTGCAAGCACTAAGGGGATCCGGAAGGCCAGATTAATGAAAAAATGCATTTTCATTTTTTATCAATTAAAATAGTAGAAAGATTCCTCTTTCACATGGTATAATTATCTTTCCTGTATCTTGTTTCTAAGTGTGTTTATTATTTTTTTTAAATATTCCCCGTCCCTTTAAAATGTGGATGTAAGCCATCAACTCTAATTGCAAGCACTAAGGGGATCCGGAAGGCCAGATGTGATGAAAAAATGCATTTTCATTTTTTTTTCAATTAAAATACTATAAAAATTCCTCTTTCATATGGTATAATTATCTTGCCTGTATCTTGTTTCTAAGTGTGTTTATTATTTGTTTTAAATATCCCCCGTCCCTTTAAAATGTGGATGTAAGCCATCACTCTAATTGCAAGCACTAAGGGGATCCGGAATGCCAGATGTGATGAAAAAACGCATTTTCATTTTTTTTCAATTAAAATACTATAAAGATTCCTCTTTCATATGGTATAATTATCTTGCCTGTATCTTGTTTCTAAGCGTGTTTATTATTTGTTTTAAATATTCCCCGTCACTTTAAAATGTGGGCTTGAGCCGTCAACTCTCTCCCTTAGTTAGCATTCATTTTTTCAATATATAAAGAACATTTTCTTCTTAACTATTAAAGCTAGAGACCAGGGCTTCAATATAGCGCTCATATACAATTTTTACCATATTGATGTTGTGATAGCTCAGTAATTAAATAATTCAAGTTACTAAATACAGTGTAAAAAACTGAAAGAAAATATTTGTAAAGAAAAAAAATATTTTTGATATAAATGCATATCTATATAAATCCTTATGATATGAATCTTTCCACTATAAAAATGTCAACTTGATAGCACTAATAAATAGTTCAGGAGAAAATGTTCCTTACATTTAACATAAGTATAGGATGTTCCGGGTCCCCTTAACCCCTCATTGTTATAAATCCTAAGATCGTTTAAAAATAACCGTAGAACTTTCGGAAATAATAAAACTCTTAGTTCTTCTTCTTCTTCTTCATGGTCGCATGAAAGCTGGCAGCTTCACTTCAGGTCCGGGGGATGTTGGGACGTCCTTGAATCGGTACTTGTGGTTTTCGTAAAGTTCTTTTCTGCTGAGGTCTCGAATCACGTACTTGCTTCACTAATCTACTGTTCTATACTCTATCTACGTGGTCGTTCCAATTTAGTCTTCTATGATTTATCCAGAAGTTTACAGGTACAATTCCACATTCTTCTCTAATAACAGAGCGGCGAATTTTCTCTCTTAGCGGTTTTTTTTTCACTATTTTGCTTAAAACTTTCATTTCGGTTCTTTCATTGATTTTTTTTTTTTTTTTTTTAGTTTCTGTTCGGCATTCACAACCATGTGGTCTTATAACAGATTTGTCAATTATTACTTTTGTATACATTTTTTATTTTATATTTTTCCAAACAGTATTGTTTAAACATCCCGATATTTTGTTTGTATTATTTGTTTGATGGATGATTTCAACTGTTATTCTGTTGCTGCTATTAATTTCTATTCCTAAATATTTGAATTTTATGATCTGTTCTATACCATTCCTTTCTATTTCTAATTTAACACGGCGTGGGTCCTTGGATATTGACATATGCGTGTAGGACCCTCTGAATCTAGACAAGAGTTTCTGGGTCAGGCACGTGGTTCCTCCTCAAGGATGAAGGAGATATAGGCCCCTACTTCGTTGCTTTGGGACAGACACAGGGACCCCATTCCAGAGCGTGCAGCCTGTTGCTCAGAGACTTCGCCAAAAGAGAAAAAGAAACTAGGAAACAAGGAGAATAGTCAACTGAAGACTTAAGGAAGGGAGGGAAACAAACCCTTTAGTCCCTTTAAGACAGGCACGCGAGGCCCCCATCCAGGAGGCTGAGACAAACCCTCTGCATCCAGGGCGTGGCCAGTCAAGGACACTAGTCTCTGTTCAGGCACGTGATTTTGCCTTTGAGATGTAGGCCCCTCCGTGTAGTTGGGAAAGGGGGGGGGAGGTACATGTAGCGGTAAACGGAGATAAAATGTTGCAAAAAACCACCGGTGGTACACAAAGAGAGAATATTGATAGGGGGAAGAAACAGACAACGCTTATACTACGAATGAAAGACAGGAGAAATAGGGAAAAATATGGTAACAGACCAGAGTTTAGTCAAAGTCGAGTTTTTTTTCCAAGTTGAACCTCTTTTAAAATTTTAATATGACTAAGCAATCAAATCACGAAATGGATAATGCGATGTTTTATGGGAAATAATAATTGATAGATCATCGGTTGATTGTCTTTTTTGACATCGTCCGATTCCTAATAGCCAATTTTGTCGGTCCATCCAATCTACTGGTTGTAGATGTTTCTCCTTCATGTATAAACATATTCCTTGACTCCAGAAGGTTTTAGGTCTTCCTCTGCTTCGTCTTCCCTCAGGTTGCCATTCCAAAACAGATTTTGGTAGTCGATCCTCTTCCATTCGCTGGACATGAAATAATAATGTAAAAATAAATAAATCAGTCAGAGAGTTGGATAGAATGAACCATCAGATTTTCAAAGGTGAACCTCCTTTTAGGGAAAAAATTAGCAGAAACAGGGTATAGTAAAAAATAAATATAATAATATCTCCCAAAATAAATAACGATACTAGATAGGAAGGCTGTTGAAACACAAATAATAGTTTGTAAGGTGGATGACTTCATTCTAGTGGACAATAATAATACACTATGTGGAAATCAGACTCCCGGAGACCGAAATTACATTTTTTGAGAATCCCTTGACTGCGAGTATCAGAAACTCAGAGTATATAATATATTTATAAAAGTTTGAATCTAGTCCTGTTGAGATAGTCACTGTAAAGCTCTTAATATTACTGTATTCAAGCCAAGAACTAGGGTAAAGAATTTGAAAAAAAAAAAATGTGCTTCACCTGCGCACCCCCGTAGATCTCAAACAAATTCATTAAACGAGTTGTTCTAAAATGTCCATACTCTTGTGGTTGAGTAGATATAAATTTGATTACTTAAAATCATGCATGTTTAAGAAGTATTACTTACTCACTGGCACTATCGAACCCGTAGGTTCATGGCCGCGCGGACATAAGCTCTATACTAATTCCATCTATTTAATATACTCCTGGAATCTGCAATCCCCATTTTTATTCCGAATTATGTTGTTATAGCCTGAAACCCTTTCTTCTCTATACTAATTCCCTGGTATAATTCTCTAATGTACCTGTTTTTTACATTCATTTCAAGATCATTAATCTTCTCTAAAATATTCTCTCTTTTTAGCCTTTAGTAACTTGGTGGTTTCCCGTCTAATACTACCCAATTGCTCTAAAATGCCTTATTTGGCTCGTGTAACCTTTTCATTTTTGCTAGCTTTCGTTTCTTTACAATGTCGGCACATTCCCCATCAAACCATAGGAAGCATAATAAATGGGAAATGTTATTTGAAAACAAAATCATAAAGTGACGTAATGAAAATTTCAATCTGAACATTGATTTATTCCTGTGTATTATAAAAACATAACATTCCAAAAAGTAACGTACTAATAAATATCAGATGTGTATGAAAATTCAAAAAACACCCAAATTCGTGTAACAAATACTCATTATTATTTTCAGAATATAATGAAGTTAACGTAAACATAACCTATTTATAATACGTGGCAACAAAGCTTTTTCTTTTTTAATTATAAGACGAATTTACTCTGTAACAAGTGTCTCCAAACCATAAAACTACGACACAGAACCCACCAAAACTTTACTTCTCTTCCAAAGGAAGCCACGCTCAGCACTAATGACCAGTCGTGCCCGTCAGTACGTCATGTATTACATCACTATAATTTGTGTAAAGTCTAATCCAGTATCTCTTTGGGACTTACTTGCTATTTGCTTATGGAACTTTTTTGGTATGTTTAATGTGTACGGGTCCCTTACCAAGTGTTATATTTTAACAATAGAAAGAGTTTTCATTTTTAAAACTCAACATTGTAAATAATTAATATTTAATTTCAGGAAGTGATATTTTGAGGTTATTTTAATTATATTATTTTTAGTCTGATCATCTTACCTCAATATTAATGTTCATTTCTTCTTGGACATGTTTCAAAACAATTCTGTTTTATCGTCCGCATGTCCAGACTGGTTTGATTTATGTTGCATTATGATGCACGCCCTGATTGTAGATGTCAGCTCCATCCTGTGGTTGGCGAAAGAACCTCCAAACGACGGAGCATGACCTTGTTTGGAGGTTCTCTGGCAAACCACAGGATGGAGCTGACATCGACAATCAGGGCGTGCATCATAATGCAACATAAATCAAACCAGTCTGGACAAGCTGACGATAAACAGAATTGTTTTGAAACATGTCCAAGAAGATATCAACATTAATATTGAGGTAAGATGATCAGACTAAAAATAATATAATTGTAAATATTTATTTATTTATTTATATTGCGGGTGAAATTTAATCCCAATATAAAAAATTAGGATTAAAACAATGGGATGACATCAGAGGCTAAATATCATTTGTCAGAGTTTGAGAACCGCTCGAATACAGCTGCATTCACATTAAATCGTTGTATGATTCATGTTCATATCTGTCCGTAATGACTTACAAAGGAAGGTTTTTGACCCACTAGACAAAAATCTTGTTTGTTTTTTAGATGTATATATTAGCAAAGATATGAAACACAAATCAACTCTTAAAAGAATTTTAATCCAAACTTTAGTGATGCCGCATTTTGACTACTGTGACGTTCTACTAACTGACATAAGTGACGGATTATCGGACAAACTGCAGCGTGTCCATAATATGTGTATCAGATTCATATTTAATGTTCGAAAATACGATCACATTTCTCCATTATTCCACGAATTGTCATGGCTACATCTAAAAGAGAGAAGAAAATCGCACTGTCTAATTCTCCTATTTAAGATCCTACATACCTCGATTCCCAATTATTTATCATCCCGTTTCCAGTATCTATCCTCAAACCATAACTTAAACACAAGATCACAACATAGTCTCTTACTTAATATACCGCAACATAGGACATCACATCACTCCATGTCATATACCATCTCCACTTCTCGCAACTGGAATTCCCTACCACAAGATATAAGGGGCTGCCGGACATTGACATCTTTTAAAAGAAATCTAAATTTATATTTGCTCTAAACTCGACTTCATTATTATCCAGTGTAAGATATATATATTAATTGGTGTTTCCCGTATAATGTATCATATTTATATTATTATTATTATTACTATTATTATTATCGTATCATTATTGTTATTACCCTATGAAATGTTGTTTGTACATGACATTTACATTGCTACATTGTATCTTTAACTGTTTATAATTAGTATAGTGTATATCTATATTTGTCGAATATTTATTTGTATTTGTGCTGGTTGAGTGGAAGAGAGGGCCTTATGGCCTTAACTCTGCCAGAATAAATAAAGTATTATTATTATTATTATTATTATTATTATTATAATTTAATTACTTTCTGTTGTGGCATTGTATTCATTATAAGATGTTATGTATTTATTTGTAAACCAAGATGCTCATAACTTTATTGAATTACTCAAATGAACGATGTTTGTGTTTCAAGTGTTAAAATGCAAGTATTGATGTTGAAACCAAATCTTGAATTATCTGTAATTGGGTGAATGTTGTTATTTCTGTGATTTTGATTGAAATGTCGTGAATAGACTTGTATTTGAGATCAGAATGGCGCTTATCAACCAAGTTGTTGAAATGCACAGCTACTTCTAACGTTTATAAATTTAATATTGTGTTCGTTATTGCCAAGGGTTTGATTATCTATGTATCATACTCATTAATTTTATATCAATTTTTATACAAAATTAGTATACATGTCAAAATGTCAAATATGTAATACAAATTTGAATGGGTATGTAAAGAGTGTTGCCTCCAAAAAGTTGATTTTGAAATAAACGCATTTGAAAGTTTGATCAGTTGAATATTGGTTAAAGTATTGTTAATCTTAAACCAGAATGAAGGGTGTAAGGAAAACCATATAGCGCACTTTTTCCAAAAACCTAGAAAACGAATTTTTAATTCTACAACATATCTGCTTCTATCATTGCTGTATTTTATACAAACCAGGAAGATTGTCCCAACCTGCAGGACGAGTGGGATCACCGTCCAATAGAGAGGTTAAAAGCCGCTCTCCAACCGACCACCTGAACCCGGGTAAGAAATCTACTATCAGCAGAGATAAATGAACCTGTCAGTTAGTGTGGTCCTCCCCTCCTCTTTGAACCGGGGTGGTAGCAACAACTTCGATGTTGGGTTATGTACAATAAAAACAACTGCAATTGTACAATCATGTGAAAATAATGACTTGAGAACTACTGCTGAAGGGTGTGTTGTTGCCGAGAGCTTGAAGACAGGAGGACTAAATGCTATTTGGATCTTCGGTATAACAACGAGAAATGATTAGTGAAATAACAGGGAAGACTGGAGAAAAAAGTTAAATACACTATTTAACGCTTAAAACATGAGGCGGAACGCTGATCACGGACCACTCAAATGACATCTATACGAAAACAATTGTAACTAAATTAGTATGTTTCAAATTCTTCCCTGTAGGGGGAGAGCGCTTAAATATCTCTTAAGGGAAGCATGGGCTTACAAGATACAAGAAGATACATTTGACACCGGAAAGTGTTTACATTGTTAAACTGTTTTTAGATAGGGCTTCTTCTCTACCTGTTTGCGAAAACGTTTAAGGTACCGGTAAATAAAACCTACGACTATACTGTTTCATTTATTGTTGTTCCACCCTTTTGAAAGATAGTATTTTACATGAAGAATCGAATCGCTTCCTAAACTCCATCTAACTTATAGGTGTTTACCCAGGAGAAGAAGAGCAGTTGGAATGTGATCTGGAGAATAGAAATAGGACCTTTACCTAGTAGTGACTTCTATCCATGTCAACTGAATTTACCAAATAGTGCAGTAGTATTTATGTAGAGGAATGTTTTCTTTACTGGTCACACATATAGACCCATTTGTTTAAGGTCTATATAATATTAAATCCCTCTTTTGTTCCCGCTACTCTCCTCGTCAGCAATGAACTGTGCCTTAGATTGTTTTGCTGCATCCTTCAACTGTTTTATTTTTTAGTTAAAATGGAACTAGCGATTGAATAGATCCAGTTAACGCAGTATACTTACATATCCATCCCTCCATAACTATCAGAACGAAATATTGTTAACAAATAAAATATTTACTATCGCATGAAGATAGAAATTAATTCGTTTCTTATGTGAAACTGGAAGTACAGGTTTGCGTTTGACAATGAAATGTAAATCAGTCCATGTTGGAATCATTGTGATAAACTTTTGAGAAAACCAAGAAAACTTCATCAATAACTAAGGAGTCCAGTGGAAAATAGGCACATGGCATTCTGCTAGCATTTACTAGTTATGATACTAGATGGCACTGGTTGTCTTACTGTTATAAAATCACTAGGCATCTACATTTTTTCCATTTGACCCTTTAATTGATAGTAAGTAACAGTATGAGTTACTGGAAATGTGCACCTCACTTCATATTATTTGTTTTCACTAGGACGTGTCCAAGAGTATCGTCTCCACACTTGTTAATACAAGGTGTTTCTGCGACTCATTAAAATCAGTTAATCACAAAGAAGCATTAAATTGTCTAGCGCAATTTGCTCGTCCAGCCTTGATATTCACACACGTGTTGCTTCAGTTCCGTGTTTGATTTTGTATCATTTAGACGTGCAGTGCAGTGCAGTGTACTTCAATTTAAAGCTACAGAGGGAAAAACAAGGAATGTGACACCATAACCAAAATAGAGATAGTCCTGACATCTGATGTAAATTAGCAAAACTAGAGAGAAAACATTCAACTTGGACCGGGATTTGAACCCAGAATATCAAACTTTACGCGCTAGTTCTAGTTATGTTAACTCTGCCCTATAGACATTAATTTTGTCAAGAAAAATTAATTTCCATATGAGGTTCATACTTAGCTTATGTTACAGTTGAAACCCCATCCTGACTTGTCACAGTACAAACCCATGCATTACCTGCGGCTCGGGGTTTAAAGAGACAGGTTTTTGTGCCTGCTCCATGAGGTTTGTGTTAATCGTAGAGCTCCATCACGGAATTTTGGAGATCGTGGGTTCAAAAACTCAGCTCAGACACAAATTTTTTGTCCCTAGTTATGTTAATTATGGCCTACCTACGGGTTGTCTGGAAGCATTCAAATTCTTTGTCTATGTGGCAATTCTTGCTTTTCCCTTGTGATCTTTAGTTATGGAATATAGCACCTACCGACGCGAGACAGGTCGGTTGTAAACTTCAGGTTAAATCGGTGACACATTTTACCGCAGAGTAGCATAATATTTTTGCCGGCCACACAAGCATCATTCTATTAGACATTTACCGAGCAAGGGTCGGGAGCCAGTCCCGCTCTCATAGAAACATCTTGTATGTACAACTAAACAACCATGGGCTCAACTGCACTTCTACTAGCGATTGATTTTTCAGTTATATTGTTGTAAACTATAGCTCTTCTTCTGTATTTACTAACATTATTTAATATTTTTAACTTTTTCAAACAATTTTTATAACATTATTAGACAATTTTGAAGTATTTATTTAAATATGCAAATCACAATATTATGACACTGTTAGTCAATATTGTGATGCTAACTGCTATTTTCTCCACAGACTATATTACTTAGTCTATGATTTTTCTATCCCTGTTTTTGGCTTATCGCTGGTTGATCAGCGTTAGGGAGTAATAAGTAAGTGTACACCCACTTTTAATAAACGTTTGGTAATTTTGATGGTATTAATATATTTTTTAAACATAGATTTGGGGATTTATTGCAAATATTGGTCATTTAAATTTCATAGCGACGGATAGTAATCAAAGATGATAATCGATAAGTAGTTCGATTGTGGGTTATCGCTGGCTCTATAAACTCTGGCGCATGCGCACTGTTGTTCTATAGGACTTTGAAAATATTTCACGCTAGTTTAAGTGCAGTTTTTCCCAATCATGTTTATTTTTTTTAATGCAGCCAAAATATGTGAGACCTGTTAAAAACATAGGCTATTTTGAAATTATACTAATTTATTAAATAATTGTAAAATGAAGCAGCGTAATAAATAATGACTTGTGAAAGTAACCTTTGTTTGTCTATGCATATCCAAGAGGCACACAAACAGCCACGTTTTTATTAACACCTGATATTGAGTTTTCTAGTCACTTCTTTGTTATCGATTCCTGTACTAGAAAATGTCGAAACCATTAAATTTTGAATTGATTTTTTTATATTTTTGATTTCTGTCAGGGTGTCCACAAAGTCCTGCTACCAAAATAATGTAACTTAGCTCGTAAAATATTTGAGATAGAGGCATGTTTCTTGCAGCGTATTCTACATCTCTCAAAATTTTGTTTACATTTGTTGCAGATTGTGATTTAAATGACATCTAGGCCCATCCACCACCCCTTGGGATACCTCGGTCATCATGACCATACTCCCAAGTCCCAGACTTGTCCTCCCTATCTAGTTCACGTCCACATTCAAAGTTTTCGGCTTGAAACCAACACCTCTAGGTAGAAGATGTTGGAGTCGCAACTTCAGGGAAATTGCTGAGCTACATAGTACGTCAGGTCGCTCATTCCTGACGACCCCACAGTTGGTCAACGGGCTCCTCGAGCCTAGCCGGGAGGACTGCTGTCGCAGATCCACCGACCGTTCCCCTGTTCTACCTCCAGGGACGCATCCTGCAGCCGTAGTGAGACCAGGGTGTGAGACTTTAGTACATCCAGGTGCTCATCTCCTGGTGACCCCACAGTTTGTCCACGAGCCCGTAGGCTGAGCCGGGAACCAGCATAGTTGCTCTCCTCTGCACTGGTCCGAGCCGTGCCCTGGTGTGCGCCCAGGGACGCCTTCTGCTGCTGTTGTGGGCCAGCAAGGAGCTCGTAAGCTCCAACAGATGAGCAAATAGTACGACAAGGCGCTCAACTCTTGCCTACCCCACTAATGGTTCACGAGTCCCTTGGACTTGACCGGGAGGACTGTCTAGCAGATCCACCGACCTTTCCCCCAGTGCACCATCTGTGGACGTGTTTTGTTGCTGAAGTGGGTCCAGCCTGAGCATTAGTACGTCAGGTCGCTCAACTCCTGACGTCCTCACAGATTGTCTTTAAACGACAATGACGATACCACAGGAAATACCCAATGTGTATGATCGTATGCTGAGTCTGGTAAATCAGCAGTAACTGTTCAGCGAAATTTCCGCCGGCAATATGGAAGAAATCCTACATCTAAATCATCCATAATTAGATGGGCCGAGAAATTTATAGCGACTGGCAGTGTAATGGACTTACCACGGAGTGGACGACCACGTGTGAGTCAAACAATCGACAATGTACAACTTGCATTTCAACTCACACCTCGAAAATCGGTTCGTCGTGCTTCACGGGAACTGCATTTACCAAAATCAACCATTCATAAAGTCCTTCATGAGCTGCTACATCTTCAGGTCTGTAAAGTTCAAATTATGCAAGTGTTGCTGCCAACTGACTTCCCTCGGCGTGCTGAATTTGCTGATTCCGTGCTGAACGCAACTGACGAAGACAATGAGTACCTGCAGAGGGTGATGTTCTGTGATGAAGCTACTTTCTTTGTGTCTGGACATGTTAACCGCCATAACGTTCCGATATTGGGGTACTGGTAATTTATCAGACTCAGCATACCACCACACACATTGGGTATTTTCCTGTGGTGACGTCATTGTCATTTAAATCACAATCTGCAACAAATGTAAACAAAACTTTGAGAGATGTAGAACACGTTGCAAAAGGCAGCATGTCTCTATCTCAAATAGTTTATGAGCTAAGTTACATTGTTTTGGTAGCAGGACTTTGTGAACATCCTGTACATATTGTTACAACTGAAGTTGTTTCTCTGTTGCCAATTCTATCTGAGCAGTGCTTTTCATTGAATCCCTACATAGATTTTTTCTTGGTTATCACTCTTCCATCTTTGTTTAAGTCATTCCAATATCAATATGCCCAATTCACCAATTGACAAATAATGTAGGTAATTGATGTTTCGATATATTGATATTCGTCGGATTTATGCATCGGACCCTGCTTGTGAATTTTAAGGGTGTAATTCAGTTTTATTTTTCATCAGTGGAAGAATCTACGATTTTATCAACTTCAATTAATCACCTACATATTGGATTACTGTTTATTTGTGATTGATTGCGTCATGTGACGTAGTTTGTTTTTAACTGAATTTATTTATTTGTTATCAATTTTGTCTTCAGTCAATATCTGGTCTTGAGAATGACAGCTTGGCTGTGGAAACTTGTTGACCACTTTAAAACATTAATTGGTGAATTGGGCATATTGACTGTATATATAATATATATATATATATATATTAATATTTTATCACCAAGAAGATCACTTGTGTATTAATCATTCCAATATGTTTTCCTATTCATTCCAATATTTGTTTGGCTATTTTGTGGCATCCATCCTGTGTGTCCATACCACTTCACCTGCCGCCTCTGCATTTCATCAATGGTGCCTGTACATGATCCTATTGCTTGTAAAGGTGGTCTCACTCCTTAGCCGAACGGTTTAAGTGTAGAGGTGTATGACTTGCTCTGGTTCGAGACCGCGTGAGGGAAGAAATTTCTGCAAGTTTGGGCGCTGCCCACCCAGCATCATGACGAATTTGGGTAGCTACAATAAAAAGCTGTTTTAGGTTTTCAGAAACAGCTACAACGGCTGGGGGATCCGACATGCTAACCACTTGTCATCCCTGTATTGGATGGCTGATTAACACATGTGGATGTGAGACCAGCAGGCACATGACAGGTCTTCACTACAGGCTGCTGGAATTAAGACAGTACGATAGAAAAGGTATGTTATATATATATATATAATTATATATATATATATATGTGTGTGTGTGTGTGTGTATTTATTTATTTATTTTTACGGTTGTTATGATAACTATGTTTAGGTGGGAACAAAGTCGCATCATCAGAGACAGAGCAGTAACTTACACAGATCAATTGAAAATTTGGGAAAAGTCTAGAATTTGTCGATAACGATTTTTTCTAAGTTCTACAGAACCGCAGTGTGCATTTGGGAGATGCTCTAATGCTTAATGAAGCCTCCACAAGATGGTTGTGAAATCGGTGTTATCCCAAATGTTTACAATAAATGAACGTACAGTCAAGCTGCTGATGTTTAGGTTGTTCGAGGGCTAAAGGGAGAAACTCACCCTCTACTGCCAATAAGGAAATAGTTGTGTGGGAGTGAACGTCTGCCACAACCAGTCACTGCTCTTCACGCCGCTAGTAAGGTTTGAAATTGCTGCTATGTTGCCGGCTGTATTTCTGCCAACCCCCATGATTTGATATTCCGCGTGGTACGTAAAGCGGCAAAGCTGTCGTTAAAACGTCAGGCCGGACACTCGGCAGCAGGACTATAGACTACACTAACTTACCTCTTCCTAACCTAACAAAATAAATTACAAGCATATTAATTAATTAACTATAAACTAATCTTGTGTACAATAACTTGGCACATCGAAACTTAACAAAATGAAGTTAATTTCTTGAAATGTGGTTTGGAATTAATTGCAAGGTAACATTCCACCTAGTGGAAGTTGAATAAAATATTTGCGCGTGTTGCGCATGCGCACTGCGATTCCGTAGAATTTCATTCACAATATTCACGTATTTACATAAAATTTTAAAGAATCGTTACAAAATATTTGCTCGTGTTGCGCATGCGCACTGCGATTCCGTAGAATTTCATTCACAATATTCACGTATTTACACAAATGTTTAAAGAATCGTTACAAAATATTTGCGCGTGTTGCGCATGCGCACTGCGATTCCGTAGAATTTCATTCACAATATTCACGTATTTACACAAATGTTTAAAGAATCATTACAAAATATTTGCGCGTGTTGCGCATGCGCACTGCGATTCCGTAGAATTTCATTCACAATATTCACGTATTTACACAAATGTTTAAAGAATCGTTACAAAATATTTGCGCGTGTTGCGCATGCGCACTGCGATTCCGTAGAATTTCATTCACAATATTCACGTATTTACATAAATGTTTAAAGAATCCTTACAAAATATTTTAAATAGTACAAAACGTTAGTACTATGGTTGGAATTTTTAGGTGCGGACCTTTTATCGCAGGGTAAATGAAAGCTTTCGGAAAGATGACACAGTATGAAATTGTATCTCTAGTTGAGGAAGGAGGCATTTATTCAAGCACCTTTTTTTTTTTTTTTTTTTTGGGAAACTTTTTCCCCAACCGTGCCCGCAATACCCCCATTTTCTCCTTTTTATTTGCTTTTCAATAAATGTGTAGTGCACATTTTATCATAAGTAATGCCACGAGTGATTTCCAATTTATCCAGAAATTCACGAAGTGAGGAGGGAATTTATCTAGAGAATTTGGAAATCAAGAGTGGCATTTGTTAGGACTATTTGACGAATAAAATTAAGCTGTTTACTCATAAATCATTGCTTAAATATAGTTATTTTAAACTATTTATATATTTAATGAAAACAAATGAGACGTTATGTTTCACTTGTTTATCACTGCAACCAGATCATATTATTTATTGCCAAAGAATCGCATATTGTAAGAATGCACCCTAGTGGAGAAAAAATGAAACACATAAAACTATATTAATTAATTTCTTATGTCCTATGATGTAAATATGTCAATTATATTTTTCTGGAACGTTATTACTTGGGAAAAAAATGCGTTTAAGAAAGTGCAAACACTGGTTTCTTCTTTTTATTTGTGGTATAATCAATTGCTACAAATGTTTTTATGTTATCTCCCGCAACCACGAAAGGTTACTTTCGTGCACTATATATACAATCTGGTAGCCGCATGCAGTCACTGCAAAATAATGCTATGACCTATTCAGAATGTTAAAAAGGACGAGCTTGATTTTACAGTGACAAAATTAAACTGATAAAATCGATGTGAAAAACTAATGTGATTGGTTGTAAATAAAAAATCATTGAAATGTGATTGGTTATTGACTCCCATTTGGGACACTAGTTATAAATAGTCATTTATAAGACATGGCTTGTGAGTTAACATTCCATTGGTTCTGAATAAAAACAAATAAAGTAATTTTAAATTAACGTCTCTTCAGTTTGCAGTGAACATGCGAACAGTAAATACAGCACTGAAAGCACATCTGTAACAAAGGAAAACAATTTTGTGTACGACAAATCCCATTTCTCTCACTATTACTTACTTACTTACTTACTTACTTACTCACTGGCACTATCGAACCCGTAGGTTCATGGCCGCGCGGACATAAGCTCTTCATAAATCCCTATCCTGAACTAATGCTTTCCAATCATTCCCTGTATAATCTACTTCCTTCAAATCATAGTTAATGTTATTCTCCCACCTCATTCTTGGTCTACCAACTGGGCGTTTTCCCCCTGGCTTTCCTACAAGAAGCTTCCATGCAAGTCTTTCATTCCCCATACGTGCAACATGTCCTGCCCATCGCAGTCTACGGGACTTAACTGTTCTTATTATATCTGGCTTCCTATAAAGACCACGTAGTTCATTGTTATGAAGTCTTCTTCATTCACCTGTCTGTTCATCTTTCTTTGGTCCAAAAATTTTCCTAAGTACTTTATTCTCAAAAACTTGTAATCTGCTTTCCTCCCTTAAAGTAAGAGTCCATGTTTCACACCCATATAATATAACTGGTAGAATAATAGTTTTATATATTTTCAGTTTAACGTTTTTCGAAAGGAGTTGGGACATCAAGAGTCTCTGGAATGCATAATAGCACGCATTTCCAGAATTGAGGTTATGTTTAGTTTCTTTGTGCATCATTTCTCTCACTATACCGAAATAAATATCCTGCAACAATGGTCTTGTATTCATAGTGGTTGCGTCAGGTATGTTTATAATTTCAGAAGCTATGACCATCTGTTGAACCTCTGTCTTGGCTCCGGATGAGTAAAAGTATAACATATTTGTAACTCAATTACTAATAAAATTCACTGTTAAAACCGTTGAGGTGGACAGTTATAAAATAAAGTAAGTTATCATATACCTTCTTAGGTAAGATCCGTCGTCCTCAACTTATGAAATACGTAAACGTTATGTCTGTAGGAATTTCAGAACATCCGTTCCATCTTCAGCAGGTTCCTCTTCGCTACAACATCCAGTATGATAGCTGATGGTGCTGGTCCTAATGTGGTGTTGTCGTGACTAAATTAATGGAGTAAATGAACTTAAAATATTTCAAAGGCTAGGATGGACTCTGGGGTCCACTTTACCGGAATATGGAAGTTAAAGTGGACCTTTCTTGTAATGTAAAAAAGTTTATAAATTATGAAGATGTTTCCATATTTGAATAAAATAACAATGCTATTTCATAGTTACAACACTAATGATAATCACTGTAATTAAACAAAATTCAAATCCCTTAATTAAAAGAAGAAAAAACAAATTCAAAATAGGGGTCCAATTACCCAAAGTTCCTCTACTATTACTATTGTTAATTTAATTAAATAGCAAATGAATCCAATATGACAATCTCTGAAAGTAGAACGAAAGTAATGGCATTCAACAGGAAAGATCATATGAGGTGTAAAATCAGCATTAATGACAGGACAATACAACATGTGTACGATTTTAATTATTTAACGTGCAATGTAGGCTATCAAACTGCCAGAAGGAAGATATTGATATTAAACTAAATAAGTTTTATAGAATGTGTGACACTATAAAACGGACGCTGAAAAATAAAACTGTGAGGAGAACACAATTAAAATTTTACAAAATTATAGCAGTGCCTGTCTTAACATATGCAAGTGAAAATTGGACTCTTGACCGTTCAGACAGAAGAAAAATAGAAACTGCAGAAATGAAGTTCTTCAGTTCAATAGCAGGTGTGACAATTTTGGACAGAAAAAACTTAAGATATTAGAATAGACTTTAATATTTGTCTTGTACCTCTAAGCCCTTGTTTCCTTCAACGAGATTTAGGCGCTCTCTCCCTACAGGGAAGAAATAGAACCGTACTAATTTAGTTACCTTGTTTTCGTATATATGTCAATGGAGTGGCCCTGTGGTTAGCGTATCACCTCATACTGATATATTTAAATATTTTTAATTTAACAAACGTAATTGACAATATGAGACACAACTGGTATGAACATGTTAAAAGAATGCCTACCGATACAATCCCTCAGCTGTTATTAAAGTACAAAGCAGTAGGACATAGGTGTTGGATGCCCATTTACTAGATGGGAAGATTCATTAAATCCCACTTGATGTGAAAACAGGTCAAAATGCCTAATTTCATGAAGTAGTAGAAGAAGAGAAGATTATTATTAATACAATAAATCTCGAAATCGCTTGAGCGAGAATTTTGCAGTAACAACTTCTGTTATGAAAACAAGAACACTGATTGTGCAACCTGACACGAGATACGTGAATGTAGATATGATACGAGACATAGACAGAGATGCGTAGCCATGCGTCCAAGTTGTGACCATTCTAGCACCTCGGATCCAACCAGTTGGATCAACAAAATCGCGAATAAGTTTGTCCACTAGGCCCCCCTCCACAAGTCGTGTGGTTACATCATTAACTTGTTGTAAATATGGATGCGATCGAAACATTTTAATACTCCTGTGGATGCTAACTCCATCTTCCCTGAACTTATGGATCGGGGAAATAGACACATTTTTGAAATACAAATAACAGTTGTACAAAAGTCTTTCTTGTGATATAAAAGAAGCCACGTTTGAATTGTGAAGGCTGAATTCTGCCATATCACAATCATTCCAAAACATCAAAAAACTTGTTTTCAAATCATTGTGTAACATGTGTGGGAAATTGTAGATTAAATAACTTAAACTTAGGTTAAGATCTGATTCTTTGAGTTCATTAATTGTATTAATTTGGTGCTGTCTACCGGGATCAATAAACAAAGAGGTTGTGAAAACTTGCAGCACATTACCACAGGCAATGCAGAACAATACCCAAGTGAAGAAAACTATGCGATGCTTGACAGTTTGTGGTAATTCTCTTGTGGGTACTTTCAGGAAAACTGACCAATAATTTAGGATATATCTAGCAATGTCTTTGTGCTGAAGGAAATCCATGTATTTAACAAAAATAGACACAAAAATCAGGCATATAATAATGCACACCCAGCTTTCTAACTTAAAAACAGTTGTTAAATTTGGCCAACGAGAAAGAGACTTTGCGCATGGCACGATCCAATCAAATCTCTCTGTGTAATATGTTGACATATACTTAAGGATGTAAGTGCCATCTCTTGCCATTGCATTACCAAGTGTAAATGTTATTCGATCATTTTGTGTACTATAGTTTGTTTTTTCTAATTCAAAATTTAAATGTGAAGCAATCATTGCAAGTAATTTCATTTCTATTCCATCTGACACTACGCCTTGACTTGATGCCATTGCGAATGGCGGACTATGATAGCCAACAACTTGGAAGTTACATTTCTTATTCTTCTTAAATTCACTTTTAGTATATTCGAATCCTTTATATTGTTCTATTTTAACATAATTTCCACATCCATCGTCTGATAGAGTTATGATTTTTGTGTTATTTTTTTCTTTGTGAATGATGAAAGATTGGTAAGGCGAAAATGTCTGTAAGAAGTTGAATACTGGAATCAGTTTGGCTGATGAAATTGTACCTAAAACTATTACCATGATATTTGATTTTTGAAATGAAAGATTTTTCACAAGTTCTTGGTTAAAGTATATATCTTCTGTTTCTTTAAGAGCAATTACTATAATGAAACCATTGAACTTCCGATAATCATAAGTGCATCTGTACTTGTAATCTTCTAGTGTAAGTGCCCATGACATATTTAAATGAATGTGTTTCAAAATCCTGTTCAAAGCAGAGGACAGGTAGATATTTCTAGTCCTGAGGTTGAAAGTGCACCTTGTTTTGAAGAAATCGTCGTCATACATTGTTTGATATCTTTGCCTGTATTTATCAGTTTGTGTAATTGCATATCCGGACAAGTAAATACGGTCAGAGCACAAACTTGTTTTGTTGACAAAAGAACGTTTTGTTCTAGAATTTGCTTGTAACGTATGATGTCGAGAATATTTTTCAGGAATCGATACAAAGATATTTCCTTCTCTTGGAAAGTAGTTTCTGGATACAATACCAATAGACTTAATCATATTTTCATCGTAGAACGACATTATTCTTTCTGCGAACTGTAAAATCGCTCCATTCATCTGTAACAAAGGCAATTCATACATACATAAGAACTTTATTAAACTAAAAGTAAGATACATACAATGTTATTTACAAATATGGATCGCACGGGCAGTAAGCCGTACGTGCTGTTGACAGTCCGTTACAATAAGTTGGTTAAAAAAAACACAATAATATTACAATTAGATATCAATACAATTACATTATACATTAACATAGTTATGTAGAATTATTAAGAATTAATGGCATTGCAATTTGTTAACATATTTATTTATTCCTGAATAAGTGTTGTTCTTATTTTCCGCGTGTTGTCCAGAAATCTACCCAAGTTTATCCACTTTTCTGGGTTTACCAGTAACTCGTAGCATGCCAATCTTCCACGATTTGAATTTAGAAATCTTTCTGGTAATAACTGACGTCTTCAATATTCTAAATCGTTACATTTTCATAATATGTGTATCTCATCTTCAAAGCTCCCGCACATTGGACATATTCCCATATCGTGATCGTCGCTAATTTTTAAAAATGTCCATGCTTAAACCTGAACCAAGCAAGCCCTGATCTCTCTTTAAATCCTAGATTGAGTATATAAGATTCTTTTCCCCAAACTTGTTTTAGGTCTCTTTGTAAAAACAGTGATCGTTTTCCCGCACATTCGGCCAAAATATTTTGTCGGTTTATATCCAAGTACCTCCTTCTAATTTTTCTCCACACATTCTTGCGATTTTCAGTCCCTTTTCCCCATACCCAACCCATCCCAATCTTTTGGAGTTCTCTCTTAACCTCGTCTGCCCAGAATTTCCCATTTGCGTTCCTAATTTGGTGGTCGTAACAAATTGCTCTGAGCATTGTTTGTTCACCTTGGATTAGCCGCAACCAGTACTTGACTACACGAATTTTGCAATTTATGTCGTCCTGAAATGACCCCAATTCATATAAAATTCCACAGTTAGAAACGGCCTTACTAAGTCCTGTAATATATTTTAGAAAATGCGTATATACCTTATTTAGTATTTCCGTTCTTTGAAACCCCAAATCTCACTACCATAGTGCATTACTGGCCTCACCATCGCTCCATACATTTTTTCTAACGTACTAACTGGAATATCGGGCACTCGACCCAGAATACTGAGAATACTATTAAGTCGTCTCCTCCCTTTGACAAAGATAATTCAATTGAAGGACAGATTGCTGTGAATTTGGGTAAATAAAATAGCTCGAAATTTCCGTGAGGCGTTAGTGCTCTCCAGCTAATTTACTAACGTTTATTTTGTTACACATGTCAGTGAATGACATTACCTCAAACAGACATCTAGTGGGAACTAATATATTATCTGAATAGGAAAAGCCCATCAGATCTTCTAATTTACAACTAATGAAGTTCGTAGTAAAATTCTGTTGAGCTGCTAGTCAGAGTATATAAAATTATTATATAGAATTGTGTACGTTTTATGCAGTCTCGACAGCTATTAAATTCATTAATAAAACATTTTCGGCCTTTCGGGATCAGTGCCATCCTCAGTAGAACATTGTTCGTTACTTTCCAGGTACTGAGTGGTTTGTGGTGGTGCGTACTCGTTTAAAATCAAACTGTTGATAACATCATCACGCTTTCTCTTATTCTACTTCTTTCACAGTAGCCTCTGCCCGCTTCTGGAATTTCCTTCCTCAATACATCAGGGATTGCCGCACACTTGGCACTTTTAAGTCACGCTTATACAAATATATGTTGTTTAAATAATTATTTTTTGTCGACAACTAAATTTATTATATGTCATTAATAGATTATCTGACTTCTATTTCTTGTACATTTTATATTTCAATCGTTAACGCTAGATTGATTCAAATATTTTGTAGACTATTTAACTCATGCCCCAAGTGGGACTCAATGACCAATCACGTTTCAATGATTTCTGTTTTACAACCAATCAGACTCGTGTTTCACGAAATATTTATGTGTTATAATTACCATATTAAAGAAGGCTCCTCCTTTTTAATATTCTGAACAGGTCTGACCATTATTTTGCAGTGACTGAGCCTATAAGAAATACGGCTACAGATTGTATGTATAGTGCATAGATGTCAACACATAGCGCTTGCAGGAGTTAATATAAAAACATTTGTAGCAATTTATTATACCACTAAAAAAAAAAACACTGTTTGCACTTTCTTAAATGTATTTTTTCCAGGTAATAATCCAGAAAAATATAATTGTCATATTTACATCATACGACATCAGAAATGAATTAATATACAGTTTGATGTGTTTCATTTTTTCTCCACTAGAGAGCATTCTTACAATATTGCGTTCCTTTAGCAATAAATAGTATGATCTGGTTGCAGTGATAAACAAAAGAAGCAGATGAAGCGTACCTATCGTTTCTCATTTGTTTTCAAACATCGCCGTTTACATTAAATATATTAATATTTTAAAATAACTACATTTAAATAATGATTTGTGAGTAAACAGCTTAATTTTATTCGTTAAATAGTCCTAACAAATGCCACTCTTGATTTCCAAATTCACTACATAAATTCACTCCTCACTTCGTGAGTCGTGAATTTAACGATAATTTGGAAATCACTCGTGGCATTACTTATGATAATTATATTGTATACGGACCATCATCATCATCGTCCTTTCAAGTCTTAGGCCCAGTGGCCCGTTACGGTCTCCCGCCATCTCCAAAAAGGTCAACCCACAGATCTTCTGCCTCGAGGAATGTAGTGAAGAATTTGTTTTGGTATTCTGTGACGATCCATGCGCTGAATATGGGCTAGCCAATTGTTTCTATATTCTTGGAGGTATTCAGATATAGGTACGATGTTTAACTCTCTGGCTATTGTTGAATTTCTTTGGTGGTCTAGAACGGTCTAGAAGGCTATAACCTGCAGTTCGTCGCAGAAATTTCATCTCCGTGGCTGTAATATGACGGTCATCCTGAGTTCTGATGGTCCAAGCTTCACTGCCATAACAGATTATGGGTCTAGCGAAAACTTTATAGATTTTCATTCTTGTGTGTCTCTACACTTTTGATGGTTTAAAAACTTGGTTGATAATTCTTAAAGCTTTATTATAGTTTTGTATTTTAAAGGATATATCACATTCCTCATTATAAGTTAGATTATATCCTAAGTATTTAAATGAATTAACTTGCTCTAATATTGAATTCTGAATACAAATTTTACTTCTTACTGGGAATTTCCCTTGAAAGGCCATAACTTTAGATTTTGTTGTTGATATTTCCATGTTAAATCGTTGGACTATTATATTAAGATGATGAGTGGAATATTGTAGACGTACCATGTATATTTATTTTTATTGTAATTTAGATATAAGAACATTTTTTGTATTTTTTTAACCTGGTTGAGTGGTAGACAAGGGCTTAACTCTGCCAGGTAGCCGAGTGGTTAAGTCAAGAAGCCTTGGCGCAGAGCTACGGGACTTGCGCTGGTTCGAGTCTCCATGGGGGAAAAATTTTTCTCATGGCATTTCGGCCAGTTTGGTACCGGTGCCCACCCACCATCGTGAGGCATTTGGGTAGCTACAATAAGTACGACTCCAGGTTGAGAAGACCAGCTATAGCGGCTGGGGGACACGACATGCTGACCACATGTCACCCCTACACTGGCTAGATGATCGTCTACCTCTGTGATTAACACATGGATGTGAGGCCAGTAGCCGGATGGTAGGCCAAGGGCTTTCTAGGCCTGTCGCGCTTGGAGTTTTTTTTATTTACGCCGTAATATCTTAACCCATTCGCCTCAAATGATGAGGTAGACTCGCCGGCAGTTAAATGACCTTCAACTCAGATGACGAGGTCCACTCACATTAACTCTGCATCTCTTGGCATGATAATCTTTTGTTAACATTTATGAATAGTAGAGGAATGTGTTTTGGCCTTCACCCTTATTGTGATCTCAAGTACCGTTACCTTTTGTTTGTTTTGAATGTCTGAAAATAGACAATATAATTTATGGTAACTTAAATCCGGTTTCTGGGGAAATGCATTGAGCACTTCAACCTGAAGTGAATGGGTTAAAGGCCTCCTTAGCGGCATTATTATTAAACCCATACAACATAGACACATTTTTGAAAACAAGCTCTGTCTGTCACAAGCCAGGAGAATGGGGAGTGATGGAGGACTAACACCTTAAACAACCAGGGTTCATTCTGACCCGGGTGATAGTACTCTTGCCAGGATACGGCAACTGCTGCCTTGTAGGGAGACGTTGGTTCGTCAAGGGCTAGAGGAAGAAATCCTTAAACAAATATCACCTGGTCCTCCAGGTTGGTGGTTATAACAATAGTCGTATCTCCTCGTCTTATTGAATATATGAAGTATGCTAACAAAAAACAGTGTGAAGAATACCTTAGACAGGATTGATCATATACGACAAATTCAAGAAGATGCAAAATTAGAAATACTAAAATCAGAAAAATTATGGATGTTGAAAAAGTTGTTTTATAAGTTATTGAAAATAGATGACTGAAATCGTTTGACAACATAAAGAGGGTGTTACATGACAGAACGCCAAAGATCATATACGTTTTTTAAGCGGAGGGCAACAGAAGAAAGGGGAGACGAGAATGACAGTGTATTCAATGAGTGCATAGGAGTATTGTGTTGATAGGATTAACAGAGAGTGATGCAGAGTATAGGGATGTATGGAGAAGTAAAATTTACAATGGGTTGTAAGAAAACTACTGTATTATAGAGAAATTCATATTAAAGAATTATTATTATTATTATTTTTAACTAACTCACTGGTATTATCGAACCCGTAGGCTTATGGCTGCACGGACATAAGCTCTCCATACATCCCTATCTTGAGCTAATGTTTTCCAATCATTCCCTGTATTAACTACTTCCCTCAAATCATAGTTAATGTTATTCTCCCATCTCATTCTTGGTCTAGCAACTGGGCATTTTCCCTTTGGTTTTACTAAAAGAAGCTTCCCTGCACGTCTTTCATTTCCCATTATTATTATTATTATTATTATTATTATTATTATTATTATTATTATTATTAGGGGCACGCCGTAGCGTAGTGGTTAAGGCACTGCGCTACAAGCCGGAAGGTCGAGGGTTCAAGTCCCGGTGGGGTCAGTATTTTTAAACTGACCCAAACTTTCTGGCGGCACTATGGCTCTGGGTCGACTCAGCCTCTAACGGAAATGAGTACCAGACGCTTGTTCTGGGGTAAAGGCGGCCGTCACGCAGGGTTGACAACCCGGCTGACATCAAGTGCCGATTGTCCAGAAAAAGTGGGAGCTTTAACCTCCTACTACCCGAAGGGCCTCCTGAGGCCTGTAGTGGGTTTACTTTACTTTACATTATTATTATTATTATTATTATTATTATTATTATTATTATTATTATGGGGCATGCCGTAGCGTAGTGGTTAAGGCACTGAGCTACAAACCGGAGGGTCGAGGGTTCAAGTCCCGTTGGGGTCAGGATTTTTAAACTGACCCAAATCCTCTGGCGGCACTATGGCCCTGGGGTCGACGGAAATGAGTACCAGACGCTTGTTCTGGGGGTAAAGGCGGCCGTCACGCAGGGCTGACAACCCGGCTGACATAAAGTGTCGATTGTCTACAAAAAGTGGGAACCTTAACCTCCTACTACCCCAAGGGCCTCTGGAGGCCTGTTGTGGGGTCACTTTACTTACTTATTATTATTATTATTATTATTATTATTATTATTATTATTATTATTATTATTAACTCCATTGTCAGTGCCAAGTCCGGATGAGAAAGGAGGGGGGGAGGAGTGACACCTCGTTAAAAAGCCTTGGTTCAGCTCGCCCGGCTGATAGTACCTTGTAAGGGTCCCTAGCCAGGGTTATGGTTAAGACCCCAACGACGGATGCAACAGAGTAGGAGA
This sequence comes from Diploptera punctata, assembly GCA_030220185.1. Taxonomy (NCBI): domain Eukaryota; kingdom Metazoa; phylum Arthropoda; class Insecta; order Blattodea; family Blaberidae; genus Diploptera; species Diploptera punctata. Next base: position 925,581 of record JASPKZ010001978.1, read on the forward strand.
CCTACGGTATGGTGCAGACAGTGGATGGGGCAATAAAGGGTGGATCAGACTCTTAGCTGCAGTGAAAGCAGCTGATCTATGGTGGACTCCAGAAAAAAGTATCTGGTTCTTCAGGTTGGGGGTTGATGTTATGGGCCAGCTCCTCACACATTGTAAAAAAAAATTATGCTAAAAAACCAAAATATATAGCCTCGAATAGAAACATGTACAGGACAAGTCAAAATGTTGTGCAGGTTTTCAGAAATTTATTATGTGAAATGTAATGACACATATAATATCGTGAGACATATTGTATGAAAGGTAAACTCTCAAAGTTTTAGTTGTCCACTTCTAAAGTTCCGCGTTCACCCCGCAAGATGTCACACAGCAGAGCAGTAAAGGAAAATGGCGTTGACTGGGGATCAGAAGTCCTTTCTGTGTGCTTGATTACCATGTAAACAACTCTGTGACTAGTGTTCAACGACCATTTCCCGTACCAGATACGATAAAGACCCGCCGGATGGGAGATCCATTCGTAAGTGGGTACACACAATTTAGGGATTCAGGCTGTATCTGTAAACGAAATATCGACTGACCGTCCGTCGATGAGTGAAGAGACAGTCGAACGCGTTTCGCACATGCTTCGTGCGGAGTCCACAGAAATCCACCTACCGGGGAGCGACAGAACTTCAACTACCACAAAAAACTGTATGGCGCAATTCTCCGGAAACGTTTACAGATGAAACCCTACCACTTGCAACTGTGTTCAAGCCTTAAAACCCGCCGATTATGCTTTGCGAGCGTCCTTCTGTGTTTGATTTTCTCGCATTAATGGAAGAGAATGAGTTTCCATGAGAGGGTAGTTTACAGTGATGAAGCGACTTTCCACCTTTCAGGAAAAGTGAATAGACACAATGTAAGGATTTGGGGAACTGGTAACCCCCATGCAACTCTGGAACATCAACGCGATTTCTCCGAAAGTGAATGTCTTTTGTGCCATTTCCCATGCAAAGGTTTATGGGCCCTTTTTCTTTCATGAACGTACTGTGAACGGACATGTTTTCCTTGATATGCTACAACAATGGCTCCTTCCGCAGCTTGAAGCGGATAGTCCAGATTTCATTCTGCAGTTGGATGGTGCCCCTCCACATTACCATGGCAGTGTTCGAGACAATTTGAATGCGGCTTTACCACAATGCTGGATAGGCCGTGCATCTCAGGGTGATCAACAACTCATTCATTGGCCACCTCGTTCACCAGATCTAACCCCGTGTGATTTCTTCATGTGGGGTCTTGTAAAGGATCATGTTTACGTACCACCACTTCCAACAACACTGCATGAACTGCGTGCCGCATCACAGCAGCCATTGCTGATATCGACCGCGGACTGCTACAGAAAGTTTTGGCAGGAGATTGAATATCGGCTTGACATCTGTCGTGTAACAAAAGGCGCTCACATAGAACATCTGTGAATATTTAAAAAAAAACTTTGAGAGTTTACCTTTCATACAATATGTCTCACAATATTATATGTTTCATTACATTTCACATAATAAATTTCTGAAAACCTGCACAACATTTTGACTTGCCCTGTACATATGACATATGCAACACCGGGAAGTGCGGAAGAAACAAATTGTATATTTTGGTTGAGGATACCTGTGTAAGTAACACAAACAATCCTGAAATAAAATATATTATTGTTACTATTATTATTATTAACTAACTCACTGGCACTATGGAACCCGTGGGTTCATGGCCGCGCGGACATAAGCTCTCCATACATCGAAATCCTGAGCTGATATTTTCCAATCATTTCCTGTATAATCTTTTTGTATTGTAAGCCTATGTTTTCCCTTTACAGAGATTTAGGCGCTCTCCCCCTACAGAGAAGGATTTGAACCTATTAATTTAGTTACACTTGTTTTCGTATAGATGTCATTTTGACTGGTCCGTGGTCAGCGTTCCGCCTCATACTGACATCTAGGAAACCAAGGTAGTACTAGGACGGGAAAATTCGGTAAATTTTGCTTAGAGGCCTCTTCATTCAGGCTTAAGGATTTTTTACGAGCCTGAAAATCTTCAGACTCGGGACCCACGGCTTAAAGTCCCTCCCGGAGGACTTGCTCCTTGGATTTTTCCGTCCTAAAAAATCCATCGACCATGGCCGGGTTTGAACCCGCGACCAGAGGCAAGGAGCATAACCACTAGTCCACCGCGGCTTTCTGTATAATCTACTTCCCTGAAATCATAGTTAATGTTATTCTCCCACCTTATTCTTGGTCTACCAACTGGGCGTTTTCCCTCTGGTTTTTCTACAAGAAGCTTCCATACAAGTCTTTTATTCCCCATTCGTGCCACATGTCCTGCCCATCGCAGTCTACGAGACTTAACTGTTCTTATTATATCTGGCTTCCTATAAAGACCATGTAGTTCACTGTTATGTAGTTTTGTCCATTCACCTGTCTGTTCATCTCTCTTTGGTCCAAAAATTTTCCTAAGAATTTTATTCTCAAATACTCCTTTCCTCCCTTAAAGCAAGAGTCCATGTTTCGCATCCATATAATATAACTGATAGAATAATAGTTTTATATATTTTCAGTTTAACGTTCTTTGAAAGAAGTTGGGACGTCAAGAATCTCTGTGATTATTATTATTATTATTATTATTATTATTATTATTATTATTATTATTAAGCAATTGTGTTATCATGTTCACGTATTTCATGGCAAACACAGTCACTGCGCTTAGCCAATTTGCACTTCAAAATAATCACACATACATTTCATACAAGTCCACCGCTGTGATCTCGAGGTAGCGTGCTGCCTTGTCACGCAGCTGGCCCGGATTCGATCCCCGGTCGGGACAAGTTTCCTGGATGAGATTTCTTTCGAGGTTTTTCCTAACCAGTAAGACAAATACTGTCAGGAAACTCTAAGGCCCAAACGGTCCCCGAACATCATCTGGCCAACGTTATCATAAAAACATGCATTTAGTTCAGAATTAAGGACTCTGCTGGCGCATCATTATCTATCATATATCATCGCGACAGCGTAACTCCGCCTTCCAGGCGCTCCCAACCTCAGAGCTGGGTTTCAATAACGCCAAGAATGTTGAAATTACAACTTGGTGGCATTGAAAAAAAAAATGCATATAAGATTTTCCTTTCGAAGCAAAAAGTGTGTACTTACCGATTAACTTGTTTCTGTATTTTTGTGCATATTCCATGACTGATTCTGTTTTAATTCTTTGGGAATCTCAGAATTCATTTTATGGTCTGTGAGTAACCTGCAGTATGTCTCATAAATTTCATTAGCATCGCAAATCATATCTGGACGTGAAAAGGCCAAAAATATTTGTTCAGAAATATCTTATTTAAGCCTTGAGGTATTTTACGTTCCCGAAATCTCTGACACGGGACTCACACCTTTTATTTTCCATCAGAAATAAACCTGCTCAGAATTTGTACTCCATTAAAAATTCATTCTGAAGATACATTAATTGGAATAAAACAAATTAAACAATACAATTTGTATCTGATATCTCAGTAGTCTACGACCCCAGGTTCACAATGGCACCAGAGGTCTGGTCCAGCTAAAAATCTTGACCATACCGAGCCTCGAACCCACGACTTTCCTGTTTGTATTACGTTTCCTTATACAACTGCGCTATGGCGTGATCCATTAAAATTATTTCAGATCATGAATATATTTTATATTGGGTTAGAATTAATGAAAAAGCTAATTCATCATCTTCTTCTTCACTTCACGGGCTAGGCAAATTGCCTGTTCCGCCTCACAGTTGTTCTGCTCATCTCTTCACTGGCCTTACTACATTCGTTGAACCTCTTGGCTTGTAGTTGAATGCTGCTCTTGGTAATCTTGTTACATTCATTCTTTCCACGTGTGTAAACCATTTCTCTCTATATTCTCTGATTTTCTCATCCAATGGATATATATTTAACTCTGTTCTTATATCTTCATTCCTTATCCGATCCAATCTTGTGCAGCCTCTTTGTTCTTCTAACGAAGTTCATTTCTGCGCTTTGTATTCTACTTTGCAGTTTTTTGGTCATTACCCAAGTTTCGCTCCCATAAAGTAATGCAGGAACTGCCAGTGTTTTATAAAACTTCAATCTAGTATCTCTTCTTGTTTTATTTTTTAATGTTTTATGTATAGTTCCGCATATCATTTGAAATTTCGACAGTTTCATATGTATGTCTCTTTCAGTTTTTGTGTTTATAGTAAAATTACAACCCAAATAATTAAAATTTGTTACTTGTTCCAGAGGTTTGTTGTCTATTACGATTTTTGATCTTATATGTTCGTTTCCCCAAAATGCCATATTTTTGTTTTTTCTTTCGATATTTTGAAATTATAATCTTGGCATAACTGATTTATTGATATAAAGAATACTGCAAATTATTTTCATTTTCTTGAATAATAACCACATCGTCAGCATACATTAAAACATTTAATATTTTAAAACGGTCCATTCTTATACCTATATATTAACAATACTTTTCCAATTTTGGATGATGTCATTAATATATAGATTAAAAAGGGTAGGTGATAAACTACACCCTTGTCTTACACCTCTATTTATTAAAATAGCTTCGGTCTTTGTTGTGCCTATTTATTATAATTTGAGACTTTACATACAAACTTTTTATCACATAAATTAATTTTGCGGGGTAGCCATGTATTTTCATTATTTTCCACGGGATGCATGATATCGTACCAGCAAAATTTGAACATGGAGAAGAAATTAGGGAAATTTCAACATATATGTGGTTCAATAAGAAGATATTTGAGAAATAAGACCACAAGGGAAACTCAATTAAAATTTTACAAAACAGTAGCCGTTCCAACGTTAACATACGGGTCTGAGACTTGGCCTTTAACGATCTCTGATAAACATAAAATTGAGACAATAGAAATGAGATTTCTCAGATCAGTTGCAGGTGTATCTCTAAGAGATCAAAAGAGAAGTTAAGATATCAGAGATGAACTACAAATCTATAATATAAACGAGAAAATACACACAAATAAACGTAATTGGTTTGAACATATACAAGGAATGCCAAATAATCGTTTATCAAAACAGCTGCTTCATTATAGGCCTCTAAAGTAAAGTGATCCCGCAACAGACCCGGAGGTCCTTGGGGTAGTAGAAGGTTAAGGCTCCCACTTTTTCTAGACAATCGGCACTTTATGTCAGCCGGGTTGTCAGCCCTGCGTGACGGCCGCCTTTACCCCCAGAACAAGCGTCTGGTACTCATTTACGTTAGAGGCTGAGTCAACCCCAGGGCCATAGTGCCGCCAGAGGGTTTGGGTCAGTTTAAAAATCCTGACCCCAACGGGACTTGAACCCTCGACCCTCCGGCTTGTAGCTCAGTGCCTTAACCACTACGCTGCGGCGTGCCCCCATTATAGGCCTCTAGGCCGAAGAAATGTAGGAAGACCAAAACGTCGTTGGAAGGATGACCTGCGCCTGCGGCATGTAGTGCGCTGGGGAGCGGAACGGGTCAACAGGCCCATACCTTGAAGATGATGATGATGATCCATGTATTTCCATTATTTTCCATGAAAAAGCTAATTAAAATCAAAATACAGTGAACATCTTGACTTCTTGAGCTATAAATAAGTTGTACTTACCGATATGTTTGTTTTGATAAGAGTCAGGTAAACACATAGCCACACGATTTTGTGAACAGACATTTTTGCTTGTACAGTAGTTAGAGAGCCCAGGTGGCCTGAAGTGAACACGCCAACTTGATGTTTACTAATATAAATGCCATTTATTATAGATCAGTGGCGGTTCCGTTCACCAGCTCTACTCAATGAGAAGTTACTACTGTCTGTTACAGAAAAATCAATTTTCATAATTTATGAAAATATAACATGCATTGCAGAGACTTTTGATGTCCCAACTCCTTTCAAAAAACGTTAAGCTGAAAATATATAAAACTATTATTCTACCAATTATATTATATGGATGCGAAACATGGACTCTTACTTTAAGGAAGGAAAGGAGATTACGAGTATTTGAGAATAAAGTACTTAGGAAAATTTTTGGACCAAAGAGAGATGAACAGACAGGTGAATGGAGAAGACTACATAACAATGAACTACATGGTCTTTATAGGAAGCCAGATATAATAAGAACAGTTAAGTCTCGTAGACTGCGATGGGCAGGACATGTTGCGCGTATGGGGAATGAAAGACGTGCATGGAAACTTCTTGTAGGAAAGCCAGAAGGAAAACGCCCAGTTGGTAGACCAAGAATGAGGTGGGAGAACAACATTAACTATGATTTGAGGGAAGTAGATTATACAGGGAATGATTGGAAAGCATTAGCTCAGGATGGGGATGCATGGAGAGCTTATGTCCGCGCGGCCATGAACCTACGGGTTCGATAGTGCCAGTGAGTGAGTAAGTAAGTAATAACATGGCCAGAAAGAGGAGTGAGAACAATAGAAGAAAGACTTGGAGGAAGGGGCGTGGAAGAATAGAGGAGTGTGTAGATAACTATAGTATCTTAAAATGGACACATCAGAACGTCAAAGATATTTTAAAAAGTGATAATAAATAAATAACTTTGTTGATTAATTACTAAACACCTCAAGAAAATATATTTACTTTACTGGTATGTCTTATACATGTATATGCGTTGTCTTTATGTGAATTTACATTAAGTTTAGCTTTAAGGCTGCCCTGGTTCTTCATCCGTCATGTCAGTTGGTTAATGTAACTCTGTATACGAGGACCTCCAACCTCAGAAGTTGGCTACAATTCTGCCACTGCGTATCAGGAGAAAATGCCAGAAATGTTTAACATAAATTTCTTCTGAAAAAAAAAAGAAATAGCCTAACATCTTTGTTGGAAATATTTGCGTTCATTATAAACAACTGACTAACGTTAACAGTGTGGGCAATGTTTATTAGTTGAAACTGCAGGAGGCCTTGGCACCAATTCACTGCTAAAATGGCGGCATGTAAGCCTACGTATTTATTGCGTTATATTGTTTCAAATAAAGTTCAGTTCATTTAAAATGCAGTGATTTGTTTCGTACAATGTAGGCCTGGGGTCCGTCGGGCCCCAGCTGTGCTCACAACAGCAACAGGGCGCGTCCCCGGGTGGCGGATAGGGGAACGGTCGGTGGTTTGCATTGCACTCCTCCCGGCTAGGTCCAGTCCGGACCCGCGGGCTATTTGTGAGGTCGTCAGGACTCGAGCGACCTGACGTACTACATAGCTCGTGCTGCGCCCACTCCAGCAGCAAAACGCGTCCCCTCGGTGGCGTAGTGGGGAAAGGTCGGTGGATCTGCTGGTCAGTCCTCCCTTCCAAGTCCGATGGACTCGCGGACCACATGAGTGGGGTCAGCAGGTAAAATGAGGGCCCTGCTGTCAAACCTTTGCGTCCCGGCCCACAAGCGGGAGCATGGGTCGCTGTTGGTGGAGCGGTGGGAGACTGGAGATCAGAAGCCCCTTTCTCTTGGTTCGATGGAGCTCGAGACCATCTGTGGGGGCACCATGGGAGATGAGCACCCTGGATGCCTACATTGCTCAGTGGGCTGCCTCACAGCAGCTACACGACTAGGCCTAGTCTTGCGAACGAGCTGGTTGGGACAATACCGGGCGTAATGCTGGGAATTACCACCAGGTCAATAGGCTCGGAAAAGGAGGAAGCGCGGTCTTTGTGGTGGGATTTAGCGCCGACTCTGGAACCAAGTGGCCCAAGGACAATCTGTGAGGTCGTCAGGAGTTGAGCGACCTGACGTACTATAGCTCAGGCTGGACCCACTTCAGCAACCAAACACGTCCCCAGCTGGTGCACTGGGGGAAAGGTCGGTGGATCAGTAGAGAGTCCTCCCGGTCAAGTCCAAGGGACTCGTGAACCATTAGTGGGCAAGAGTTGAGCGCCTTGTCGTACTATTTGCTCATCTGTTGGAGCTTGCGAGCTCCGTGCTGGCCCACAACAGCTGCAGAAGGCGTCCCTGGGGGCACACCAGGACTCGGCTCGGACCAGTGCAGAGGGGAGCAACTGTACTGGTTCCTGGCTCGGCCTATGGGCCCGTCGACAAACTGTGGGGTCGCCAGGAGATGAGCACCTGGATGTACTAAAAGTCTCACATTGTGGGGCTTGTAGCCCTAGCCGGTCTCACAACGGCTGCAGGACACGTCCCTGGAGGCAGAACAGGGGAATGGTCGGTGGATCTGCGACAGCAGTCCTCCCGGCTAGGCTCATGGAGCCCGTGGACCAATTGTGGGGTCGTCAGGAATGAGCGACCTGATGTACTATGTAGCTCAGCAATTCCCAGCAGTTGCAACTCCAACACCCTCTCCCTGGAGTGTTGGTTTAAGGACCGTGAACTTGAACGTGGACGTGAACATAGGATAGGGAGGACAAGAACTCTAGGACTTGGGAGTATGGTCATGACGACCGAGTTATCCCAAGGGGTGGGGGAAGGGCCTAGATGTAGGCCTATATAAACACTACCTTTTGGATATATTTTTGTATGTAAATTGTATATAGTATATATAGAGGGCACTGGTTTTACTTCTCACACGCGGTTTTTAATATTACAGTATAGTTATTTAGGTTGGCAACCCGGAAATGTAGGAAGTTGAAATTTCAATCATGGTCGCCATTACTGCAAGTACGACAAAAAGCACTATCCTGCAAGAATTTATTTTTAAAGAGAAAAAAAAGAAATCACTTGAACCCAAGATCTCTACTTATACGTTCTAGCGAAATAACCAACTATGCTATTGATGCAGAGCTTTTAGCCTGTCTTACATAATTCCGCGCGCTCGTAGCAACGATCCGTTTCCTGCAACGCCATTACCAAACTTGTTGTTCAAGATGGCGGTATTATTATAAACTTTTCGGTCGTGTTATTGATGTTTTCTGTCGGTGCCGATTACCACGACGAGTGATGGCCCGTGTTTTTACACGCTTTATATTAGCTTGACATGTATCTATCTATCTGTCTATCTATCTATGTAACGGAATTTTTAACGCGATTTTCCCCCACTTAAAATCATTGGATCGACTTGAAACTTTGTATACTTGTAGACAACCTAAGACAATACAATAATTTCATATTTATTTTCTAAAATCCTGGCCATAATAATCAGAAAATCAAAAAAAGTGTTTTAGTATCAAGGTAACGGAATTTTTCAACGCGAATTTCACCCACTTATAAACATTGGATCGACTTGAAACTTTGTATACTTGTAGAGGACCCGTGATAATACAATAATTTCATATTTATTTTCTAAAATCCTGGCCATAATAATCAGAAAATGAAAAAAAAAGTTTTAGTATCAATGTAACGGAATATTTCAACGCGAATTTCACCCACTTATAAACATTGGATCGACTTGAAACTTTGTATACGTGTAGAGGACCCGTGACAATACAATAATTTCATATTTATTTTGTAAAATCTTGGCCATAATCATAAGAAAATCAAAAAACGTGTTTTTGTATCAATGTAACGGAATCTTTCAACGCGATTTTCACCCACTTAGAAACATTGGATCGACTTGAAACTTTGCATGCGTGTAGAGGACCCGTGACAATACAATAATTTCATATTTTGTTTCTAAAATCCTGGCCAGAATCATCCGAAAATAAAAAAAAAATTAAAACTGGTATAATAGGTTGCGGACTTGTCGAGTTTTTAGTGAATCGTTGTAAGAGCTCAGTTGGTAGAGCAGTGAACTCTAGTGGTGTATAATTTCAGTAATCCATACGTCGCTGGTTCAATTCCGGCTGGGAGGGTTTTTTTATAGAAGAGTATTACTTTTAGCTGATACTACAATAGTATCGAATTTAAAGATATTTACATTTTTATCTTATTCTGTAAAATATTAAAATTAAAAAATAAAGAATAGTTTTAAAAAACTAAAACAACACGCTTTATTAGAAAACTAAAAAATGAAAAATAATTTTAATTTCCAATACGCTTGGGATAAAATAAAGTGGTCAACAAAAAAATCATCTCCAACACATATAGAATAAAACTAGAGTTATCAACAAAAAGAAAATAATTTTACCATCAAAAGCGTGGGGTGCTTTTTATGATGTTTACATTTTCTTCTTAGAGAGCTTACTTTTACCAATATCTGTTTATTATCAAATATATTAATTGATATAGAGCACCCCACGCTTTTGATGGTAAAATTATTTTCTTTTTGTTGATAACTCTAGTTTTATTCTATATGTGTTGGAGATGATTTTTTTGTTGACCACTTTAATTTTATCCCAAGCGTATTGGAAATTAAAATTATTTTTTCATTTTATAGTTTTCTAATAAAAGCGTGTTCTTTTAGTTTTTTAAAACTATTATTTATTTTAAATTTCTTTCTTTGTCTTTTTCTTTCGTTTACACTGTTGTTCTTTTTTGTTTTACCTTTGTTAACCTTTTTTTATCTTATTCACACACACAAACACAAGACAGGACACGCACCCAGACCCAAGGTGGAGATTTAAAATCCCCTACCCCGCCGCGAATCGAACCCGAGTCGCCGGAGTGGACGGTAGGGACTCTATCAACTACGCCACCTGCGACGGACTTTTTTTTAAACTTGATTGGTTATTGACTCCCATTTGGGGCATTTTTTTTCTTTCTCGTTTTCCTTTCGTTTACACTGTTGTTCCTTTTTGTTTTTACCATTGTTAATTTTTTTATCTTATTCACACACATACAAACACAAGACAAACACCCAGACCAAAGGTGGAGATTTAAAATACCCTACCCCGCCGGGAACCGAACCCGGGTCACCGGAGTGGAAGTTAGGTACAGTGTCAGTTTGGAACACACAACTTTGTATACAAAGCCACCTACGCCACCGCTCCTCGTTAGTATTAAAGGGCTTGTATGTGGGTGTTCTGTGGTTGTGTTTAAGCTAGGAGAACGGTCTTCTCCGGTGTTTGTGTAAATGAGGACTTGAAACTCCAAGTTTCTCAGTCTTAAAATTGTGTGTTTGCTTATTGTTGAAGGACTTCGTGTGTGGTCTACAGTAACTGAGGTTCTGTGGGATTATGTGTTTGCTTATTGTTGAAGGACTTCGTGTGTGGTCTACAGTAACTGAGGTTCTGTGGGATTATGTGTTTGCTTATTGTTGAAGGACTTCGTGTGTGGTCTACAGTAACTGAGGTTCTGTGGGATTATGTGTTTGCTTATTGTTGAAGGACTTCGTGTGTGGTCTACAGTAACTGAGGTTCTGTGGGATTATGTGTTTGCTTATTGTTGAAGGACTTCGTGTGTGGTCTACAGTAACTGAGGTTCTGTGGGATTTTGATGAGGAGTGTTTTTGCAATGTTATGTTTACAGTAATAATAACACCATCATTGTTACACTTCTGATTGAAGCTATGTTTGTATTTAAACAGCTAATCACTGTTTTTTAATTATTTTTTTCTTTGGAGATCAGTGAACCTTTGAATACTGTATTTAGCACGTGCCGAATCTGCCCGGGATCACAGTGTTGTCCAGTGGCGTGTATTGGATATATTTTTTAGGGTAAGCAATTTGGGAGTAAATGACAGAAACTTTTTTAAAACTAAAATATCGTATTTTCCATGGAGAGGAAATTAGTTTCTTTTGGATTTTGACACTTAGGGCCTACTCTCTTTTCAATTTAATTCCTTCTATAATTTTAATTATCTTATATATATATATATATATATATATATATATATATATCCATCCATCCATCCATAGTAATCCTGCCCGAAGGCAGGTCCTTCACTGCAATCATAGCATTTTCATGCTATGCTTGCAGCTTTACAAGGAAATTGTAGGTGTGGTAGCTTTCCGTTGCTTTCCACACCAGTCAACAATGATGATGATAATGATAAGGATGATGATGATGGTCATATGATTTCGGGGACCGTTTGGGCCTTAAATTTTTTCTGACATTTGTCTTACAGATGAGGAAAAACCCCGATAAAAACCTCACCCAGAAAAACTGTCCCGACCGGGGATCGAAGCCGGGCCCGGTGCGTGACAAGGTAGCACGCTACCTCGAGACCACAGCGGTGGACATATATATAACATAGCTGTATTTTAGTAAATAAAATGGAATTATCGAAAAACAGAGAATTTGCTTGTCGAAATTTTTCACATTCAAATATTCTAAAAATAATAATCAGTCTAAATTACTGAATCTGTAATTAATTTGACACAGTATAGTGTAAAAAATTGTACGTAAATTTGTATTTTGTTTTGGTTTCACATGAAGTTCTTTTCTTTTTTTGTTCAAATTCTTCCCGTTTGTTTTTTAAGATTTTTTTATTCTTTTAATCTATTTATGCAGTAATCAGTATCGTGAAATTTTGCAGTATATCAAATAAATTGTCAGTTACAAGGAAAATGTTAACAAACGTATTCAATATAAAATTGAAATCGAGGAGAACGGTCTTCTCCTAGGTGTTTGTGTAAATGAGGAATTGAAACCTAAGTTTCTGTTTTAAAATGTCTTTGAGTGTTTGCTTATTGTTGAAGGACTTTGTGTGATCATGTGTGGTCTACAGTAACAAAGGTCTGTGCGATTTTGATGAGGAGTGTTTTTGCAATATTATGTTTACACCTATAATAACACCATCGTTGTTTTCTTGAATAACAAGTTGCCCGATGGCGTTTCAAAAGGCGGTTCACTGCTACGGACGCAATTTTTCTAAGTTTCAATTATACACTATGCGCATGTGCCAACAGACATAAAGTGATGCACAACAGGAACATGTTCGGCATACACAACGCTTTTCAGATGCCCCCAGAGGTAAAAATCCAAGGGGTTTAAGTCCGGTGCAACAGGGCCGAGAGAATAATACCATTCATCAGTGCCATCTACCGTGGCAACGATGCATTTATGGACACTTATTCATAGGACTTTTTTCCTCCTTTTCCAGTCAGGAACCAGTCTTTGCAGTTTGTCGATGCAATTAAAATTCATCATATATATATGTCCACCGATTCGCGGTCGGGAAAGGCTCCTGGGTGAGGTTTTTTTTCCTCGTCTGTAAGACAAATGTCAGGATGCCTAGGGCCCAACAGTCCCCGGAAATCACCTGACCATCATCATCATCATCCTCCACCGGTGTGGAAAGCAACGGAAAGCTACCACACCTATAATTGCCTAGTAAAGCTGCAAAGCATAGCATGAAAAAGCTTGCCCTCTGTCAGAATTACTATGGTGATATATATAGTAAATAAAACAAACAATAAAAAACGAATGAGTACAAATTATGTAAATGTATAATGATCTTGATGAAGAAGATTTTCGGGCTGTAAGGCCGTGGTCGTGAGGCTTGTAGTTCCCCGACGTTACGTCAGAGACTGCGTCTGGCATCCTTGAGGCAGTCTCTGGCGAAACGTCGGGGAACTACAAGCCTCACGACCACGGCCTTACAGCACGAAAATCTTCTTCAAGATCATCATAGCAACTCCGGCCGTGAAAGTCTGCGTGAATACATACGTAAGTGTATGTGGAATTATACAATATACACTAATAAATTTAATTTACACATGATTTTATATTCGCTGCGGTTCGACATATTTAAATAATTGGCAAGAGAAATCATTGTTTCGCCAGTTTAAAGGTTAACGGCTGTACAGTTGTGAAAATATTCATCATTGATTTATTCCTCCCGTTGCAAGGCAGAGACTCTTGATGTCCCAACTCCTTTCAAAAAATGTTAAACTGAAAATATATAAAACTATTATTCTACCTGTTATATTATATGGGTGCGAAACATGGACTCTTACTTTAAGGGAGGAAAGGAGATTACAAGTATTTGAGAATAAAGTACTTAGCCGAGCGGTTAAGGCAGGAAGCCTTGGTGCAGAGCTACGGGACTTGCGCTGGTTCGAGTCTCCGTGGGGGAAGAAATTTTCTCATGGTATTTCGGCCAGTATGGGACCGGTGCCCACCCAGCATCGTGAGGCAATTGGGTAGCTACAATAAGTAGCGGCTCCAGGTTGAGGAACCAGCTATAACGGCTGGGGGACTCAACATGCTAACCACATGTCACCCCTACACTGGCTGTTGATCATCTACCTCTGTGATTGACACATGTGGATGTGAAGGGCCAGCAGCCGGCTGGTAAAAGGGCAACCGCTGAAAAGTGGAAAGACCCTCAATCGGAAGGAAAATTTTTGGACCAAAGAGAGATGAACAGACAGGTGAATGGAGAAGACTACATAACAATGAAGTACATGGTCTTTATAGGAAGCCAGGTATATTAAGAACAGTAAAGTCTCGTAGACTGCGATGGGCAGGACATGTTGCACGTATGGGGAATGAAAGACTTGCATGGAAGCTTCTTGTAGGAAAGCCAGAGGAAAAACGCCCAGTTGGTAGACCAAGAATGAGGTGGGAGAATAACATTAACTATGATTTGAGGGAAGTAGATTATACAGGAAATGATTGGAAAGCATTAGCTCAGGATAGGGATGTATGGAGAGCTTATGTCGGCGCGGCCATGAACCTGCGGGTTCAATAGTGCCAGTAAGTAAGTAAGTAAGTTCAAGTTAGAAACAAAGTAAAAATACGAGGATATAACATCATTATAAAACCGACACCTGTGTTCTTCAGTTCTTTGCACAATTAAATGTGCAATGTGTCGTGCAGGGTGTAAAGTTAACTTAACATGAGTGGAGCCGCCACTGACGCAGTTATAACCTGATTAATCGCCTCTTCTTTCAAATTCATTAGGAATACAAATTTAGTGGTTTAAATTAAGGCTAATACATTTGAGAACAATACATTGCAAGTTTAACTAATTTGTTTACATCTTTAGGACATTTTTAAAGGGAAATTTAACATTTATCAATTTTTATATATAAACTAATCAGCCTGAATTATTTTTTTAATAATTGAACTCTGGCCATCGCATGACTTTACTGAGGTGATTGATTGATTGATCTCTTCGACCCCGTTCCACACATGGGAGCTCCTCTAGCGGGAACTTTGTTACTTAACCACACTAAGTTATGCTTATTATAGCCAATAGACATAATTGTAAAATATATGGATCAATAAATAAGTCAAAATAATGGCATTTATTGGTAAATATGGAATTAGATCAAAAATTGTACTGGATAACAAAATAATAGAACAAATATCACATTTCCAATATTTAGGATGTGATATAACTTATAGAGAAAATAAAGATATAGAAAATAAAGTAAATAAATTTCAGGCTATTTGTGGAACCATAAAAAGAACCTTAGGTCGGAAAACAAGGAAAGATACGAAACTTAAATTATATAAACAATGGCTGTTCCTTTGTTGTTGTATGGAAGTGAAAATTGGATAATGAAATCAAGGGATAAAAGCAGGATACAGACTGCAGAAATGCTATTTTTACGTAATGTGAAAGGATGCACAAGAGCGGATAGAATAAGGAATGAAACTATACGAGAAGAATTAAATATATATAAAATTGAAGATAAATCAGCGAAAATAATAAGAAATGGACAGAACACTTAATGACAATGAACAATGAAAGAATACCAAAAAAGAACCTTCCTGTATAATCCCAGAGGAACAAGAGATGTTGGCCGACCACGTAGAAGATGGACTCCACTTTTAACTTCGCCGGAACAGGCTGCATAGCCTAAACCTTTTAGTAGAAGAAGTTATGCTTATTTCCTAAAGATTCCAGCGTGTAGTTAGCACATCGCCTCGAGGAGACATCCACTAGGGATAGAGGAAGATTTTATACAGGTTTGAGGTTCTTTTACGAGCATGAAAATATTTAGAGTCGAGACTCACGGCTTCCGGAGAATTTATTCCTTGAATTGTTCCATCCTAAAATCCATCGATCCCAGCCGGATTTGAATCTGCGACCCTCGGGACTAGAGGCAGGGAACGTAACAGCTAGAGCTTCGCGGCCAACATACTGTTGTCTTATACAGCACGATTCCAAAGGTATTGAAACGTCAAAATGTTTCTATAGTATAGATGATTCATTCATTCATTCATTGTGTTCTGCTCAAGAGCAGGTCTTTCACTGCAAACTCAACATTCTCCACTATTTCTTTAACTCAGCTTTCCTTTTTGTATCTGCATACAAACCATTTATTTTAATATTGTCTACCATCTGATGTCTTTTTCTGCCTCTAACTTTCCTCCCGTTGACCATTCCTTCTAAGGCATCCTTCAGCAGGAAGTTTCTTCTTAGTCAGTGGCCAATCCTATTTCTTTTCCTCTTCTTTATGAGTTCCAGCATTGTTCTTCTTTCACCTACTCTGTCTAGCACATCTTCATTTCTTACTTTGTCCATTTTGTGCGTTCCATTCTTCTCCATATCCACATCTCAAAAGCTTCCATTCGCTTTTCCTCATTCCGTCGTAATGTCCAAGTCTCTGCGCCATATAATGCTACACTCCACACAAAGCACTTCACTAGCCTGTTCCTTAATTATTTTGCAAAAGGCCCACAGAAAATGCTTCTATTCTTGTTAAAAGCTTCTTTTGCCATTGCTATCCTCTGCTTTACTTCTTGACCGCAGTTCGTGTAACTACTGATAGTACAACCCAAGTATTTGAAGCTCTCCACTTGCTCAATGGCCTCATCTTTAATCCTCATGTTTATCTTCCTTGGTTTCTTTCCTATAATCATGGCCTTCGTCTTATTTATATTTATCTTCATCCCATAATCCTCGCACTTGTCATTTAGCTCCATCGGCATGTTCCTCAGTGTCATTGCATCTTCTGCTAGCAAAGCCATATCATCAGCAAATCTTATGCGCTTAATTATTCTTCCTCCCATATTTACGCCTCCCGTATTGCTGAAGCAGTTCTTCATTAGGTCTTCCAGGTAGATGTTGAAAAGAGTAGCTGATAGAGGACACCCTGTATAGATGATAAGGTTATAACATTTGTTAAAGTTCCAGATATTTGAATTATCTTTGTAAAGTTTTATAATCATCCCCTGTGGGCTAAGTAAATCTATTCTATTCTATTCTATTCTAATCTACTTCCCTCATATAATGGATAATTTTATTCTCCCATCTCATTCTTGGTCTACCAACTGGGCGTTTTTCCTCTGATTTTCCTACGAGAAGCTTCCATGCACCTCTTTCATCCCCCATACGTGCCACATGCCCTACCCATCGTAGCCTACGGGAGTTAACTGTTCTTATTATATCTGGCTTCTTATATATATATATATATATTGTAGCTCACTATTATGTAGTTTTCTCCAGTCAGCTGTCTGTTGATCTTTTTTTGGCCCAACAATTTTCCTAAGAACTTAGATAGATATATCATCGGTTGATTAATGTCTTTGACATCGTCAGATTCCTAATAGACAATTTTGTCGGTCCATCCAATCTCCTGGTTGTAGATGTTTCTGCTTCATGTATAAACATATTCCCTGACTCCAGGAGGTTTTAGGTCTTCCCTCAGGTTTCCATTCCAAAACAGATTTTTGTAGTCGATCCTCTTCCATTCGCTGGACATGTCCGTACCATCTTAATTGCTGAGTTTTAATATAATCTAAAATAGTGTCTTCAATCTTCGTTTTCTCCCTTATAACTGAGTTCCTAATTTTTTCTCTTCTTGAAATTCTTGCAGCCCTTCGTATAAAATCCATTTCCGTTGCCAAAAGATACTTATTTGTTTTTGTTGTTAATGGCCAAAGTTCTGCTCCATAAGTAATGATGCTTTTAGCAATTGTATGATATATATTCATTTTATAGCCAGAGGGTTAAACTTCGTACCTATATCTGAATACCTCCAAGAATATAGAAACAATTGGCTAGCCCATATTCAGTGCATGGATCGTCACAGAATACCAAAACAAATTCTTCACTACATTCCTCGAGGCTGAAGATCTGTGGGTCGACCTTTTCGGAGATGGCGGGAGACCGTAACGGGCCACTGGGCCTAATACTTGAAAGGACGATGATGATGATGATGATATTCATTTTATTTTTATTACTTATATTTTTATCCCACAATATTCCATTGAGGCAAGCAATTGCAAATTTTCCTTTATTATCTCTATTTCTTATTTCCTCTTCTTAACTCCCATTTTTATTTATTTTAAGTACTTTATTCTCAAATAATCGTAATCTTGTTTCCTCCCTTAAAGTAAGAGTCCATGTTTCGCATCCATATACTGTAACTTGTAGAATAATAGTTTAATATATTTTGAGTGTAACTTTTTATTAAAAGAGTTGGGCCGTTGCGAGTCCCTATAATGCATATTAGCATGCATTTCCAGAATTGTATATAACGGGCTTCCAATATAAAACCGGACCGGCCTTACGGAGTTTCACCCGGCACGCAGTGCTGTCTCTTCCTCCCGCAATTCACCCTGCCTGCCACCCGTCCTTGAACTGTTTCTTACCTTATAGAAAATGCTGGAAATGTTGTCCTCCCGCAGTTAAACAGGCATTATACCGAGTAAACACATTTAGATTGACACGCTGTAGTTGGGGCACTGTCAAGTTTCTGATTTCATTTCTTATGTTGTTCATCAGTTCTTCCAATGTGTGGGGATTTGTTTTGTACACTTTGTCTTTCAGGCTACCCCACAAATAAAAATCACACACTGTTAGATCTGGGGAGCGAGTGTTTCTTATTTTGTACTGAACCAGTGGTCTCAAATTTAGTCACAAGATCGTGGATTGTCGATCTGGAAGGAGGTAATTGTCCAGGGAAGTTCCGAATAAATTCCTCGCGAACGCGACGAGCTGATTCGTATTTATAATAACATTTACACACATAAATGCGCTGCTCTAATGTCAGCTGACGTCTCATCTTGTCGAACGATAGTAAACTGACTAGTTCAAGGACGAGCGGCTGGCAGAGTGAAATGCGGACGAGGAGAGAGCGCTGCCTGACGGGTGAAACCCCGTGAGGCCGGTCCGGGTTTATATTGGAAGCCCGGTATATAGTCACGCTTAAACTGTTATCTGTTGTCTAATAATTAATTTTTCTCTATTTATTTAAATGTATACTATGTCAATATGTTTTCTCTTTTTTATATATCTTGTACATATTACATTTAATTTGTTAAATCTAGAGTAAATCGAAATAAATTATAACTAGTAATTGTACGCGTATTGTATATATAGCATGTAATCGTTTATGTTTATTGTAATTTAGATATATCACTATTTTTTTGTATTCTTTAAAAACCTGGTTGACTGGCAGACAAGGTCTTAAGGCCTTAACTCTGCCAGGTAAAATAAAGTTATTATTATTGTTATTATTATTATTATTATTATTATTATTATTATTATTAGTATTATTATTAGTAAAATAAAATTAGAAAAGAAACCAAGATAAAAATGTATAATGTTATGGCGGTTCCCACAATATTGTATGGATGTGAAACTTGGGTTCCAATGAAAAAAAAACGGAAGGATAGAATACAGACGGCGGAGATGAGGTTCCTAAGACAAGTAAAAGGATGTACAAGACTTGATAGAATAAGAAATGAGGATATAAGAGAAGAATTGAAAGTACAGCCTTTATTGGATTAGGTCACGAATTACAGACAGAAATGGATTGATCATATGGATGGAATGAGTAAGTAGAGATATCCATTGTTCGCAAGAAATTATCAAGCAAGAGGAAGACGTGATGTTGGAAGACCTAGAAGACGTTGGGCTGATGCATTATGAAGTCGGAACGGGCAATTGCCTAATCCCTGGAGTGATGATGATATTATTAGTATATATCATTAACTGTCCACCGCTGTGGTCTCGGGGTAGCGTGCTGCCTTGTCATGCAGCGGGCCCGGGTTCGATCCCCGGTCGGGGCAGTTTTTCTGGATGAGGTTTTTATCGGGGTTTTTCCTCACCTGTAAGACAAATGTCAGGAAAACTTTAAGGCCAAAAGGTCCCCGAAATCATATGGCCAACATCATCATCATCCTTATCATTACCATCATCGTCATCATCATCCTTCATCGGTGTGGAAAGCAACGGCAAGCTACCACACCTACCAATTCCCTAGTAAAGCTGCAAGCATAGCATGAAAATGCTATGATTGCAGTGAAGGACCTGCCTTCGGGCAGAATTACTATGGATGGATCATTAACTAATTTAATGACCGCGCGGACATAATCTCCATAAATCCTTATCCTTAGCTAATGTTGCAGCTATAAATACATACATTTACATTCCACCTTTCTGTTACAAAATATTATGTCATTATTCATGCATTAATGTTGGCACAAGTGTACAATATATGTACAGTTGAGCGTTAATTAGATAATTCATACAGTGATAAATTGCGTTCGCGAGTATATAAACACGAGAAAATATCGGTTACGATAAAATTGTGAAGTCAACGACTAGAAGCATGATGAAGGCAGTTATTATCGTTGTTCTGTTTGCTCTGTGTTCCTTTGTACTGGCAGCACCTACCGAAGGTAAATACACTTCAGGAAGAGGGTGGCTCAATATTTTAGCAATTAAGGTTGTTGTCGTGGAACGATTATTGAAAACATTTTACTTATCTTCATCCATGTTACATTGTAGACACACAATAGTCTGGAGGTAGCGTGCCGCCTTGTCACGCAGCGGACCCGAGTTCGAATCCCAGTCGGGACAGGCTCCTGGGTGAGTTTTTTTCGGGATTTTTCCTCACCTGTAAGACAAATGGCAGCAAGCCGAATTCCCTAGTAAAGCTACAAAGCATAGCATGCAAATGCTATGATCGCAGCGAAAGACCTGCCCTCGGGCAGAATTACTATGGATGGATATGCTATGATTAAATTTTTTACATTTAGCAATGAAATCTGGTTGAGTGGAAGAGATGGCCTTAACTCTGCCAGCTAAAATAAAGCATTATTATTGTTGTTATTATTATTATTATTATTATTATTATTATTATTATTATTATTAAAAGTCCAATTATGACATGAAAAGAAAATAAACGCCTAAGCTAGAATTTAATCCCGAGACCTCTGGCTCTATGATTTAGCGCACTCTCAACTTCGTCACTCTAGGCATTCCAGAATATTTTTTTTTCTTATAGCCTAATATGTCGGCCGCGGCGGACTAGTGGTTATGCTTCTTGCCTCTGGTCCCGAGGGTCGCGGGTTCAAACTCGGCCGGGGTCGATGGTTTTTTTAGGATGGAAAAATCCAAGGAGCAAGTCCTCCGGGAGAGACTTTAAGCCGTGGGTCCCGAGTCTGAAGATTTTCAGGCTCGTAAAAGATCCTTAAGCCTGAATGAAAAGGTCTCTAAGCAAAATTTACCGAATTTTCCCGTCCTAGTACTACCTTTGTTTCCTAGATGTCAGTATGAGGCGGAACGCTGACCACGGACCACTCAAATGACATCTGTACGAAAACAAGTGTAAGTAAATTAGTATGGTTCAAATTCTGCCCTGTAGGGGGAGAGCGCCTAAATCTCTGTTAAGGGAAACATGGGCTTACAATACAATACAATAGCCTATTATATGACTACATGGTCTTTATAGGAAGCCAGATATAATAAGAACAGTTAACTCTCGTAGACTGCGATGGCCAGGACATGTGGCACGAATGGGGAATGAAAGACGTGCATGGAAGCTTCTTGTAGGAAAGCCAGAGGGCAAATGCCCACTTGGTAGGCCAAGAATGAGGTTGGAGAATAACTTTAACTATGATTTGAGGAAAGTAGATTATACAGGGAATAATTGGAAAACATTAGCTCAGGATAGGGATGTATGGAGAGCTAATGTCCGCGCGACCATGAACCTACGGATTCGACGGTGCCAGTGAGTTAGTTATATGATTCTCTATCGTAAGAGGCAGCGGGACATCGGTCCAACTGCCATCTCGTGGCTATTACAACAAGTAAGCATATAATGAGAACATTTAAATGTTTATGCTGAAATGCCTCGAGTGGTGCAATTGCGAGGGTGCTAACATATAGAATTAGAGGTCTCGATTTCAAATCCTAGCTCAGGCTTTTATTTTGTGTCATATATATGTATGTGTGTTTCTGTGTCTGTTAACGTTCTAACGGGCTCAATTTTTATTTTTCTCAGAACGAAACTCGACATATATCAGTCAATTAAAAAAGCAAAGACTGGGTTAGTTAACCTACAAAATCGGAGTTGATGTTAGCGAAAATTCCCGCAATTTTCAATTTATCTTAACTAAATTCATTAGAGTACATGCTATTGAAATAAAATTATATATATGCCTGCCGCTGTGGTTTCGAGGTAGCGTGCTGCCTTGTCACGCAGCGGGCCCGGGTTCGATCCCCGGTCGGGACAAGTTTCTTGGGTGAGGTTTTTCGGGGTTTTTCTTCACCTGTAAGATAAATGTCAGGAAACTTTAAGGCCCAAACGGTCCCCGAACACCATCTGGTCATCATTATCATCACCTCATTAGCTTAAGTTTAGTTTAAGCCTCTCCTTGCGGATCATTACCATCATCAACTCTCATATCATTGGGGCAGCGTAACCCCGCCTTCCAGGCGCCCCAACCTTAGAAGTACGCCATGCCAGGAGAGAACACCAGAAATGTCGAAATGACAACCTGTGGCATTTGAAAAAAATATAGGCCTATATATGACATTATAATGATTTTAAATGCCATTAAGTAATTTAGTCTTTTTTTTTTTCAAATGCCCCAAGTTTTTGTCTTTCGACGTTCCTGGTTTCTCTCCTGGCATGGCGTACTTGTAACCGACTTCTGAGGTTGGGGCGCCTGGAAGGCGGGGTTACGTTGCCCCGATGATATGATCGGTGATGATGATGATAGTGGTGCGCCAGAATAGTCCCTAATCCTATGCTTAACCTAAGATGAATATGAATGATGATTGCGATGGCCATATGATTTCGGGGACCGTTTTGGCCTTAAAGTTTTCCTGGCATTTGTCTTACAGGTGAGGAAAAACCCCGATAAAAACCTCACCCAGAAAAACTCTCCCGACCGGTGTTCGAACCCGGGCCCGCTGCGTGACAAGGTAGCACGCTACCCCGAGACCACAGCGGTGGACATAATTTACAGTCTTGTATGAAATATTTGATTGGAATGTTCCATAAGTCTACTTTTTGAGTCTTGTGACAGCACAGAAATTGTTATAACTCTTCCAAAATAATAGACCTAATTAAAATGTTATGTCATTAAAGGTTGAATTTGTAATTATTTAAAAAAGTATTCGCTTACAAAAATCTATCATTCGATCATTACTAAACTATTTCTTTAAATGTTCTACTCATGTCTAACATTTGTTATGAAACAGCCTGTGATATTGTGGCCAGACCTTCTGACTTCAGTTCATGGGGTTTCGGGTTCGATTCCCGCTCATATCACAGTAAGTTTATAAAGAAAATTATTGCTGTGATCACCCTTGGTCTGGAATTTAGGCAAAGTTTAGAATCAAGGACTCTACGGTGCGGCATTTCATTTCATACTCACAATATCGTCGGAGTAACGTAAATTCCGCCTTCTGGGCACCCCAACCTCGTAAGTAGGTTACCATTCCATCAATGCTAGAGGAGAATGCTATAGATGTGGAAAAAAACAACCTGGTAGGATTGCAAAAAAAATGTATTTATTTTAAATTATAAAAAAATAAATTTCTAGGCTACGAATTTATCAGCAGAACTGTTAAATATTTTGAATTTATGAAGATCTTGAAGAAGATTTCCGGGCCGTCGTCTCGACGCTTGAAGTTCCCCGACGTTTTGTCAGAGACTACGTCCGGCAAACTCAAGGGGATCTTCAAGCCTCAAAGACCACGGCCAACAGCCCGGAAATCTTCTACAAGATCATCATACCAACTCCGGCCGTGAAAGCCTAAGTCAATAAATTTTGAATTTATATTTAAAAATATCCTAAACATATAGGTCTAAGCACTTGAAAAAAATCAAAATATCTAATTTAAAAAAATTGTAGTTCCATGAATATTTTTTGTTAATTTTTTATTTCTCTCTTTGTTTTAGTAGGTATATATGTTTCTAAATTTGTAGAATACTAGAATGTTACAACAAGTAAAAAATGAATAACCCGTCAAGCAGAAACTGTATAAAATAAGCGAATTTGTAACCCGATTTTGCCCTTGTAGCGAAATATATATTTTTCTTTGTATTATTAATTTTAATTCTGTTGATTTAATATTGTAGTCGGTAGAGCATGGAAAACAGCGCCACAAACATTTAGCTCTCCGATTAACTCAGGCTATTAATGGTTGGATTTCGTTAATAATTAATTATTAAGCAACTCGATAAATTACTTCTATTATCCAAATGTTACCTGAAAGTTCCGTTGTAGAAAATAAGTATGGAACGCTGCAGTCATTTTTAAATTTTCGGTTAAGGTTAACCAGTTTACATAATGCTAGATTTTCCTCGATTTTACATTTCTTAATTATCATAAGTCGAGTTTCGTTCCGATAAAAATTGTGGTAGCAAAAGCGTTAAAGATATAGGCCTATATGTATATGCTGATGATGTAGTACTATTGGGCGATAGAGAAGATATACTAAAGGCCAACACGCACACACTATTGAGTAACACTAAGGAATTGGGACTGGAAGTAAATATCAATAAAACTAAATATATGGTCACACATCGGAATACATTATATAATGAAAATGGACAGCTAACGACAAATGAGGGAAATTTTGAGGAAGTGGCTGAATTCAAATACCTAGGAACAATAATCACAAATAGGAATGAGATGCACAAAGAAATTAAACATAGGCTCAATTCTGGAAATGCGTGCTATTATGCATTGCAGAGACTCTTGATGTCCCAACTCCTTTCAAAAAAACGTTAAACTGAAAATATATAAAACTATTATTCTACCAGTTATATTATATGGATGCGAAACATGGACTCTTACTTTAAGGGAGGAAAGGAGATTACGAGTATTTGAGAATAAAGTTCTTAGATTTTTTTTGTTGGCCAAAGAGAGGTGAACAAACAGGTGAATGGAGAAGACTACATAACAGTGAACTACATGGTGTTTATAGGAAGCCAGATATAATAAGAACAGTTAAGTCTCGTAGACTGCGATGGGCAGGGTATGTGGCACGAATGGAGAATGAAAGACGTGCATGGAAGCTTCTTGCAGGAAAACCAGAGGGAAAACGCCCAGTAGGTAGACCAAGAATGAGGTGGAATAACATTAACTATGATTTGAGGGAAGTAGATTAAACAGGGAATGATTGGAAAGCATTGGCTCAGGATAGGGATGTATGGAGAGGTTTTCTCCGCGCGGTCATGGACCTACGAGTTCAATAGAGCAGTGAGTTACTTAGTTACTACCTGTAGTATATGCATTGCCGATTTTAAGATAAATATACAGTTTTTTGCTCTGTTTTAATTTGCTGAATTCTGTGTCATTGGCCAGACTCCAGAGAAATAAATAAAGAATATGGGTTAACGTGTATTTGTTTATTTGCAGAACATAGCAGAGCAAAGCGTGTGACATGCGACGTGCTCAGCTTTGAAGCCGGTGGAGTGAGCCTGGGCAGCAGTATTTGTGCCCTCCACTGTCTCGCGCTGGGCAAGTCAGGCGGTTACTGCAATGACCAGGATGTCTGCGTCTGTCGTTAGGCCTTTTCAGAATCTAATAAAAACATCATTGTAACTGTCTTGTCTTCCTTTTCTGAACCCAAAATCTCCATCACGTAGGAACTGCCAATTCCTCACAAGGGAACATGCCGAAACCTACCTTGAAATCTCTCCCAGAGAAGCATTATGATGTACCAAGGCCATGTTCAAAAAATTATCTACCGTTTTAAAGTGAAGGCACATAAATCCAGCAATGGCAGCTCTCTGCACGAGTTAAGCACAGAGTAGAGCGAGGCGAAAATAGGTGCCGATGGCGGGTAGTGAGGTATTACTTCTATATAGTTTAAATGAGAGATTTGGCGCTTCATTTTAGTGTTTAAAACTGCATAATTTTTTTGGACATGACCTTGGAACATCACAACGCTTCTCTGGGAGAAATTTCAAGGTATGTGGCATCCAATGGTTGACAGTTCCCTTATCACAATATCGTTTACGGGATATTTATTTATTTTGTTAATAAAATCGTATTCAACTGCGAGAAAACAATGGGAATTTTAAATTGCGGCGTTCAGGTAATCCCACACACCTACAACTGTTTTATGTCAATGACATATTGTGTTTTTTTCATGCGAAAATCCGAAGATTGCGGCCGCTAGAGAGATTTTTTTTTTTTTAATTTTCTCTTCCGGTTTATCCGACACATAGTAGTTTAGTTTAGTTGGTTAACGAATTCGAGCTCACTTTTTTTAACTGATTGCTATGTGCAGAGTTTGGTTCCGAAGAAAAATTGCGGCAGCTATAGCGTTAACTCACAATTATATATCCCCATCATCATCTTCCTTCCATGTACTAGGCCTGCTGGTCCGTTACGGTCTCTTGCCATCTTTTGAGTGGTCTTCCCAAAGATCTACTTCCTCGGGGATAATTCAGAATCTGACGAGGGATGCGAGATCGATCCATACACTGAACGTGTTGTAGCCAATTATTTCTATATGTAGTTATATGCTCCTTAACCGAAGTGATTTGAGGTTCTTGAAGGATATCGACGTTATATAGGCCTATATATATATATATATATATATATATATATATATATATATAATATTCTAAAATGATTTATCAGAGATGGAAACAGGAAACATAATGGAAATTGATATAAATACTGTAAAAAAGGAAATAATGAGAATGAAAAATGGTAGTAATACCGGCCCTGGAAATATTGCTATAGGATTGATTAAAAGTGCCAGTCAGAAGTTATTGGAAATGATCACTGTACTGTTTAATAACATAATAAATGGCGAAGAAGTGCCAGAAGAATGGGAAGTCGCTATTATAACATCGATACATAAGAAGGGAGACAAGAGGAAGTGTGAAAATTATAGAGGCATATCAGTAACGAGTACATTAAGTAGAATATATGGACGTATACTAAGTAAAATGGTTGATATAGAATACCAGGATAAAGAAATGGAAGAACAATCTGGTTTTAGAAGTGGTAGGTCATGCACAGATAATATATTTTGCATAACACAAATGACAGGAAAAAAAAAAGAGCTGCCAACAGAGATTTACATTTGCTTTTTGTCGATTTAACCAAAGCACATGATAGTATTCCCCCAAAAAATGTTATGGGAAACTTTAGACGATTCTAACCAAAAAATTAGTAGAAGCTATAAAAGCATTATACAAAGGATCTATTTCGAAAATAAAAGTTGCAAATCATATAACAAAGGGATTTACTCTTACAAAAGGTTTAAGGCAAGGTTGCAGTTTATCTCCAACCCTATTTAAAATTTATCTCGAAAGAGTACTAAGAGACTGGAGAAAAAAAATGGGCATACCCATCCAAAATACACATGGATATTCACTAAATTTTGCAGATGACTAGGTATTAATACCACAGGACCACGATGACATAGAATATATGGCTAAAAAACTAAAAGAAGAATATGAGAAATGGGTACTTTATATAAACATTGAGAAAACCAAATACCTGTGTATAGGAGAAGAAATGGAAAATATAAATTTCAACAATGGAGAAGAACTAAAACCTAGTATTGAATGCACTTATATAGGAACAAAATTAGACCGTTCAGGCGATAACACAGTGGAAATTAAAAATAGAACCGGAGAAACAAAGCAAGCAATAAATGTTTGGTGGAGAAAAAATATTACAAAAAATAGAAAATTACAAATATATCAAACCATAATTCAGAGCATTTTAACATATGGTGCTGAAGTCTGGCAAATTCCTACCAGGGAAATGAAAAGAATTTTAAGTACAGAAATGGATGTTTTAAGAAGATCAGCTGGAAAATCTAGGATGGATAGAATACGAAATAAAGAAATAAGGGAAATTATGGGTGTACAAGAGGAGGCGGACATCATAGACATTATAGAAAAGAAAAGATTGCAGTGGTATGGTCATGTCAAAAGATTGCCAAAAATTGTTATGGAATGGATCCCAATGGAAAGGAGGAAGAGAGGAAGACCGAAGAAAACTTGGACAGAAGGGATACAAGCAGCTATGAATATCAGAGGAATGGAGGAAGATCAATGGATGGACAGAGAGGAATGGCGTTTGGTTTCCGGAAGACGGCGGCTGCTGCCATGATACTGGATGATGATAATGATATAATATGCTCTTTAATTTGCTTACTTGTTATAGTCAGCTAGTAGATGGCAGTGAAGACCGAGTTCTCGCGACATCTAGTAATAATGGAGAATATAATATTATATATATATATATATATATATATATATATATATAAGAAAAATAAGTGTTTGAATTGGATTTACCTGGTGTGTAATGGATAACACGCTGGGGTACAGACCCAGAGTTCCGGGTTCGAATCCCGTCCAGGCATTTATTTTTCTTATCATGTCATATATATATATATATATATATATATATAATCTTAAAGTTAAAATTTTAATTTCTAATTAATTACGATGTTGGTGAAACCGTATTATGCGATGACCAAACTTTAATTATTTAAAAATTAATTTATACAGAATGGTTTAAGGTATCATTAACCTCCTGCGTCCTTTGGTATCATCCGGCGTTAATTGTTTTCTCGCTTCAGGAATAACTGTACCTTACTGTGGCCGGTAGTTACCTTCAGAACTTGAATGTCTTTTTTTTTTTCTGTTTCCAACTGCAGTATTTAGATGACAGCAAAATAAGCCTGAGGAACAGAGACCATGAGCAATTATTGAAGTGTAAGATCCACAATACCCACAATTACAGAGCAACAACTTGGTTCTAACCAAAATTATTATATGGTACCTTGAATAAAACCCTCTTAAATGCCCGCCCCTAAAAATTGAATTCTTTTGTTTATTCAAAATTTATGTTATTTTGACCCTAATTGACCCATTAAACGTGCAAATAAAATTATAATTGACAAAATCACAATTCAGGACTCACCTAAAAGCATCCAATTTTTTGAACCCCCCAAAAAAATGTATTTGGCTCTCTAAATATTTTGTTAGCGACGCAGGAGGATAAATAAAGGTAATTGAAAGAAACAATGAAATGACGTCAGGTAAGAGGTGTACTTTTTTATTACTAGTTACTTTTCACCGTAATCACAATCGATTTCGGTTGAATATAGACCTAAATATGAAAAAATACATAAAATAAATATGAAATTATTGTATTGTCACGGGTCCTCTACAAGTATACAAAGTTTCAAATCGATCCGATGATTTTAAGTGGGTGAAAATCGCGTTGAAAGATTCCGTTACATAGATAGATAGATACAGGTGAAGCTAATATAAAGCGTGTAATAAGAAAATATTGCTGATTGTTGGAAAATAACTTTATTGCGCGATAGTGCGTTTTGTTGTACTTACAGCAATGTCGACCATGATTGAAAGTTCAACTTACTACATTTCGGGGTTGCCAACCTAAATAACTATACTGTAATAAAATAACTATACTGTAGTATTACATATTACAAACCACGTGTGGAAAGTAAAACCACGCTCTCTATGTATACTACATACAATGTATATACAAAAAAATATCCAAAAGGTAGTGTTTATATACATTATACCAAACAAATCACTGCATTTTAAATTAACTGAACTTTATTTGAAACGATGTAAAACAATAAATACGTACTTGCCGCAATTTTGTAACTGATTGATGTCACGGCCTCCTGTAATTTCAACTATTAAACATTGCCCACACTGTTAACGTTAGTCATTTGTTTATAATGAACACAAATATTTCCAACAAAGATGTTAGGCTATTATTTTACTATTATTTATTATTTTGAAAACATCATCGCGCATAATAATGTACAACGCACGTTTATGAAGTGTTTTACAGAATCTTGGATATTAAAACCCTCGCTATCGCTCGTTTTTTAAACATGTTCCTCGCTTCTGTAAAAACCACTTCCCAACCTCGTATCGTAATATACTATTGTCACTTCATTTCTATGGTATAAAGTTAGTTTCGTTCCGAAAAAAATCTAACATTTCGGCTGATCTAGCGATTTTTTATTTACGGTTCGCAGCGGGCCCGTGTTTCCTGACTGATTTTATTTTCGGTTTTCTCCTCATCTATAAAATAATGTTGGGAAACTTATGACCCAATTGTTTCTGGTCATCACAGTCGTCCATATCCATAGAGAAACTTGGTCCATATCAACTTCGCCTTGTTTTGTATGAATGGTGTGTCTTTTCTTAAATGTAGTGTTGTCTCAGAGATGGCACTGGCATTCAGCTAATCACTCATCCAGCGAGTTTCTCCATGTGATGTAGAGTAAGAATGTGATCCTCTCCCGACAGGTCATGTTCCTATAAGGATTGAATGACTTTAAAAGTACTTAAAAGGGAGAGGTGAAAATAATGTGTGTATTGGATTTCGCTGACGTTTTGAAAATCATTTTATCTTTTCATTTCAGTGGCATAATACACAGAAGGTCCACCGCTGTGGTCTCGAGGTAGCGTGCTGCCTTGTCTCGCAGCGGGCCCGGTTTCGACCCCCGGTCGGGGCAGTTTTTCTGGGTGAGGTTTTTATCGGGGTTTTTCCTCACCTGTAACACAAATGTCAGGAAAACTTTAAGGCCCAAACGGTCCCCGAAGTCATATGGCCATCACCATCATCCTTATCATTATCATCATCCTTCACCGGTGCGGAAAGCAACGGGAAGCTACCACACCTACAATTCCCTAGTAAAGCTGCAAGCATAGCATAAAAATGCTATAATTGCAGTGAAGGACCTGCCTTCGGGCAGAATTACTATGGATGGAATGCACAGAAGAACGAGGAAGGTGTCTTTCAAATCAGCGAAACCCGACCATTAGAAGTTTCAGGTGGTTTCATGTGAACTATGTCTAATGGTCCGATTTTGTTGGCCAACGAACTCTACCTTATTTTGTTTTAATTGGTTATTATATGCCGAATTTGATCCCGGAAAAAAAATAATCAGCCGCTATATAAGGTTAACATATAGGCCTATACAGAGTGATTCAGAATAAGTATTCCAGACTTCTAGGGGTTGTAGAGGGGACTTAGTAGATAAAGTTTTGATAAGTAACCCATGTCCGGAAACGTACAATTTCGATGTAAAATAAGTTTTTGCGCGATAGTGCGTTTTGTCGTACTTACAACAATGGAAACCATGATTCAAAGTTCAACTTGCTACATTTTGGTGTTGCCAACCTAAAAAACTAGACTGTAATAAAATTACTATACTGTATTACAAACGACGTGTGGGAAGTAAAACCACTGCCCTCTTTGTATACAACATACAACGTGTATGCAAAACATATCCAAAAGGTAGTATTAATATACATTATACGAAACAAATCACAGCATTTTAAATGAACTTAACTTTATTTGAAACAATATAAATCAATAAATACGTACTTGACACCATTTTCTCACTAATTGATCTCAATGCCTCCTATAGTTTCAACTAATAAACATTGCCCACACTGTTAACGTTGGTCAATTGTTTATAATGAACGCAAATATTTCGAACAAATATGTTATTACTTTACTATTATTTATTATTTTGAAAACACCATCGCGCAAAAAATAATGTGTAACGCACGTTTGTGAAGTGTTTTACAGAATCTCGGAAATTAAAAACCTCGCTATCTCTCGGTTTTTAAACATTTTTCCTCGATTCTGTAAAAACCACTTCCCAACCTCGCATCGTTATATACTATTGAAGATCGAAACACAATGGGCTGATATCGTGTGTCTTGTGTTTCAGAATAAGTATTAGTGACTTCTAGGGGTTGTAGCTACTACATTTATCGAGTCGGAGGAAGATCTTCTTGCACGAATTCTGGCGGCAGCAGAAATTATTGAGCACACGCCAGGTCTTGTGGGGCGTGTGTATGAAAACATGCGTCGCAGGTACACTTTGTGCAATGAACAACAGGGTCACCATATGGAACCCCACTTGTAGTACAACCCCTAGAACTCTGTAATATTTATTCTGAAACACAAGACACATTATATCAGCCCATTGTGTTTTGATCTTCAAACCTATTTTACATCGAAATAGTACGATTCCGGACATGGGTTCCTTATCAAAACTTTATCTACTAAGTCCTCTCTACAACCCCTAGAGTCTGTAATACTTAATCTGAAACACCCTATATTCCTCGTGTGTGTTCTTTAAGCAACTTCATATAAAGACGAGTCTCCCAAGTGTTTTGTTTTAACTAAAGAACTGGTAATGAAATTCCGGTCCAGCATCGTCTTGACGATCGAGGAAAACTATGTAAAAATATCCAACAGTTTGGTCGACACCAAGGATTTGAAATCGCGACCTCCCGAATACCAGTTGGAAGTGTTACCGGCTTGAGCAAACTCGTTCGGTTTGAAATTTAAAATACCCGCTAATCTTAAAAAATACAGCGAAATCACAGTCCATTGGATAACGAATCCTGTTTTTTTTTTTTACTTGTGAGCCAGATATGTTAGTGGGGGCGGCTGTTTAAGGGGGCTGAGCAACTTCGCCTTCCCTAGCATTCATATGTACAGGATTAATTTATTGAAACACCATATATTTGTTTTTATTATTGATTTCGTACATCTCAATGATGGATAAATCATATTTGAAGAGAAAAATTATACGCTCAGACCAGGACTTGAACCCGGGACCCTTGGTTCTCTAGACCAAGTGCTCTACCAACTGAGCTACCTGAGCAAGTACCGATCTAAACGCAAATCTTTCTCTATATACATTGTAATTCCCATCCACCAAATGCTGTGAAGCCATGCTTCTATCTTGCAAATGGCGGCTCCTTTATTAAGAAGACATATTTGGGAATTATTCATTACAGCCAGTACGGCTTTTTCCAAGTTTTTATTATTGATTTCGTATTCCCATTTGGTGGATGGGAATTACAATGTATATAGAGAAAGATTTGCGTTTAGATCGGTACTTGCTCAGGTAGCTCAGTTGGTAGAGCACTTGGTCTAGAGAACCAAGGGTCCCGGGTTCAAGTCCCGGTCTGAGCGTATAATTTTTCTCTTCAAATATGATTTATCCATCATTGAGATGTACGAAATCAATAATAAAAACTTGGAAAAAGCCGTACTGGCTGTAATGTATAATTCCCAAATATGTCTTCTTAATAAAGGAGCCGCCATTTGCAAGATAGAAGCATGGCTTCACAGCATTTGGTGGATGGGAATTACAATGTATATAGAGAAAGATTTGCGTTTAGATCGGTACTTGCTCAGGTAGCTCAGTTGGTAGAGCACTTGATCTAGAGAACCAAGGGTCCCGGGTTCAAGTCCCGGTCTGAGCGTATAATTTTTCTCTTCAAATACCATATATTTGATTTTTATTTGTAACCGTTTGTTTAAAGTCGAAAGAGTGACGATCTTTCACCGTAAAAATACAACCGTCAAGAAATGCGGACCGTTTGTTTAAAAAGGATGCAATTTTTTTGTTTCTAATGTTACATCATTTGTTTATTTATTTCTTGGTTAAATAGAATCAATATGGCGGCCACAGATGTGTGGATTGGTATTATTACCTTCACCGTAAGTTTCTATAGCGTGTGAAGCGCATGCGCGGTTTTCATGGTAACACGTGCCCGCCAGCTGATAATGTTGGGGTGTCTGACCATCGCTTTGGCTTGGCAAGGCCGGGAAGGCTACTTGCTTTAGCACGGTGAAGAAGAGAGACTGCACAGTTACAGACATTGTCTCTAGATGGCAGAGTTATGTTCTATTTTAGTGTAATACATCGTTTCCCAACCTGTGGTTTTAAGGGGTTCGTCAAAACTTTTCTGCAACATTGTAATAGTAATCATCATCATCATTTTGAGAATTTTCCTCATCATTGAGAGTTTTCTCCAACCAATCTTAGTAATTAACATGAATTAAAAATAAATAAATATGAATGACTTACTTACTTACTTACTTACTCACTGGCACTATCGAACCCGTAGGTTCATGGCCGCGCGGGCATAAGCTCTCCATACATCCCTATCCTGAGCTAATGCTTTCCAATCATTCCCTGTATAATCTACTTCCCTCAAATCATAGTTAATGTTGTTCTCCCACATCATTCTTGGTCTACCAACTGGGCGTTTTCTCTCTGGCTTTCCTACAAGAAGCTTCCATGCACGTCTTTCATTCCCCATACGTGCAACATGTCCTGCCCATCGCAGTCTACGAGACTTAACTGTTCTTATTATATCTGGCTTCCTATAAAGACCATGTAGTTCATTGTTAAGTAGTCTTCTCCATTCACCTGTCTGTTCATCTCTCTTTGGTCCAAAAATTTTCCTAAGAACTTTATTCTCAAATACTCGTAATCTCCTTTCCTCCCTTAAAGTAAGAGTCCATGTTTCGCACCCATATAATATAACTGGTAGAATAATAGTTTTATATATTTTCAGCTTAACGTTTTTTGAAAGGAGTTGGGACATCAAGAGTCTCTGCACTGCATAATAGCACGCATTTCCAGAATTGAGCCTATGTTTAATTTCTTTGTGCATCTCATTCCTATTTGTGATTATTGTTCCTAGGTATTTGAATTCAGCCACTTCCTCAAAATTTCCCTCATTTGTCATTAGCTGTCCATTTCCATTATATACTGAATTTCTACCTGTGACCACATGAATGACTACGGACTTACAGACTATCAGTTTGCAACAAACATTCACAAATCTGCCTTAATTAAAGTTCTGTATCGTTCTCTGTCCTCTGTATCTTCATCTGTTGAACCAAATTTCCTCATTGAATTTTGAATGTTGTTCTTCCAGGTTGTTCTTGGTCTTCCTTTTCTGTTACTTCTTTCAATATTCCATGTATAGACGGCCTATGGTAGTCTTACATCCTGCATTCTTCTTACGTGTCCATACCATTTTAGCCTTCTGTACTACTACTACTACTACTACTACTAATAATAATAATAATAACAATAATATAATTGTTATTATTTTAAAATTAGATTAACCCTATAATACCCCTTGTTGCTTATGTGTAACATCGGGAATTTATCACATTATTTCCACAATAAATTAATATTTACAACGAATGCGTGATTTACAGTTATGTAACAACGTTAGGAATGCATTTGATTTCGCTACAACTACACTAGGCCTACACGTTGTGTAACTTTTAAGCCGTAACTAAAGTAACTTTACGTTTTAACCGTTAAGGGTTAAGTTAATTTAGGGTTATTAAACCTTTTGCTTGGAATTAAATTGAATGTAGGTATATTTAAAGGTCAGTGGTTCACCCAACTCAGATCGGCGTGGAAGGGATTCAGGAGTCGTAAAAAGGTTGGAAAATCGCTGGTATAGAATAAAATGGGATATATATATATATATATATATATATTTATTTATTGTATTTATTGTATTTACTCGCATAGTTGATGGCATCGCATACATTTTCATCATACAATTTTAAAAATTATATTGAATGAAGGGGCGCAAAGCCATGGGCGTAGCGAGGTGTGGATGCAGAGGGATTTAAGACCAAATTAACATTTGATATGAGATTTTCATCCGAAATTAGGTGTAAAATGTTAAAAATAGATGTAAAATTTTTAAAAAAATATTAAGCCCGCCAAACCCAATATATGTCTTCTTCTTCTTCCTTTCAAGTATTAGGCCAAGGCCTGTTACGATCCTATAGAAAATTTTCCCTTATGGGAAATTCTCATATAAGACTTGAAAGCATAATAATAGTCCCTTCGATTGGTTGCTGGCCAAAGGAAGGCAAGACCAGTGATGGGGCTGCCATCTTATAGCCTCTGGTCAGGCTTTCTGGAGAAGAAAAGAAAATAAAGGAAAGAAGAAATGGAAGAAAGGAAGGACTCCCTAGCCCTCGGATGCCCTAATAGCGTCGGGGTCGAAAAAACAAGAGTTAACCAAGAGAGGTTAGATAGTAAAGTTAAAAGAGTGCAAAACACAAGTAAGTGGAAGAAATGTTTTGCACAGCTTGGGCACCTTGTGGTCGCCATCCACATATCCCCTAGATGAGGACCCCTGAGGGCAATATATTAATTTATCAAGTACCTGTCCCAATGGACATAAGCATCCCTAGTATGCCAGAAAATTCTAAACCTCTATTATGAACGGCTAACGCAGAATTCACTTCTCAAATTTCAGCTGGGTACCTGAGTTTTTTTTTCGATGTTTGTTTTTCGATCTTTGTTGGAAATATTTGCGATCATTATAAACAATTGAGCAATATTAACAGTGTGGGCAATGTTTATTAGTTGAAACAACAGGAGGCCGTGAGAACAATTATTGATAACATGGCCGCAAGTACATACTATTGTTTTATATTGTTTCAAATAAAGTTCAGTTCATTTAAAATGAAGTGATTTGTTTCATATAATGTATATTAACACTACCTTTTTGGATATTTTTTGTATATACGTTGTACGTAGTATACAGATAGGGCAGTGGTTTTACTTCCCGCACGTGGATGTAAATGTAATATTACAGTATAGTTATTTAGGTCGGCAACACCTAAATATAGGGAGTTGAACTTTCAATCATGATAGCCATTGCTGTAAGTAGGACAAAATGCACTATCGCGCAAAAAAAAAAAAATGCACCTCCCTTAATGGCTACGCCCATGCGCATAGGCCCACACAAGGAAACAGAAGTTTACAGGAGGAAGGATCAGTTTTTAGCAAATGTTTTGAAACATGTGAGCAACATTTTTTGCAGTAAATGTGTTGCATTTTTTTTTCTGAAAGAATTTGAATTAGATTATTCTAGTGCAGAATCTTGTGTTACCACACTTCGATTATTGTGACATTATATATAATGATCTAAACTATGCCTTGTCGCAGAGACTGCAGCGTGTTCATAATGCTTGCATTCGATTCATTTTCAATATCCGCCGTTATGACCATATTTCCGAACACTTTAATAACCTCTCTTGGCTCCGTCTTACTGACAGACGTAAATTGCACTCTCTTTCGCTACTTTTCAAGCTTCTGAATTCCTACATTCCTACTTACCTGGCGTCCAGATTTGAGAAGTTATCCTCCTACCACAATATTGACACTAGGTCACAAGATAGCAGTCTGCTAACAATTCCTTTTCATAGCACTTCCTCCTATTCTACTTCCTTCACAGTAGCCTCCGCCCGCTCCTGGAATCTCCTTCCTCAAGATATCAGGGGTTGCCGCACACTTGGCACCTTTAAGTCACGCTTATACAGTTACCTGTTGTCTAATAATTAATTTTTCTCTATTTATTTAATTTTATACTATGTCATTAATCTTTTCCTCGTTTTTTATATATTTTGTACATATTATATATTTAATTCGTTAAATTTAGAGTAAATCAAAATACATTATAAATATTAATTGTATTGTATTCATAACTTGTAATCGTTTATATATCATCATCATCATCATGAACAAATTCGTTTTAGGCCATGTGGCCTGTATGGTAAACCTAGCGAAGATGGTCTTGATCTTTCCACCGATGTTTTGGTCTTCCTTGGTCCCTATGTCCAGTTGGGGTATATTGGAATGCCAATTTTGGAAGTCTATTTCTTGCCATTCTTCTCAGATGATTTTTCCATTCTTGCTGGTATCTTTGGATATCTTCATTTAAACTTGCTACTCCAAGTTTTCCTCTGATAGTAGTGTTCCTTTGGTGATCCAGTCTATTAACTCCTAACAATGATCGTAAGAAGCGCATTTGGCTTACTTGAAGTTTATGAGAGTTTCTTTTATTTAAAATCCAAATTTCACTTCCGTATTTTAGAGCAGCTTTTGATGTGACGTTATGTAATCTTAGTTTTGTCTCTGTCCTCATCTGATCGTTTATATATATATATATATATATATATATATATATATATATATATATATATATATTGTAATTTAGATTTAAGACTTTTCTTTTGTATTTTTTTTAAACCTGGTTGAGTGGTAGACAAGGCCTTAAGGCCTTAACTCTGCCAGGTAAAATAAAGCTATTATTATTATTATTATTGTTATCAATTTTGTATCACAAAATGTATTAAAGATCTATTAATGGTTCAAATTTGTCGGTTAAAAAACCCGACCTTACTTTTTTAATTGACCGCCTGGAACGAAAATTTAAAAATCTCTCTATCGGTCACTATTTTTCGATTTTTCGCAAGTAAATTCAACATATGATATTGAATAAAACGAGGAAAATATTTTTAAAAATTAGTGATATCTGACCTAGAAATGGGGGTTCACCTGAAACCTGAATTTCAAGAAATCGAAGCAGTTGCCAAATCGCAATGTAATATAATTTAACTAACAGAAAAATGTATATTCTGTAACAGAGCAAAATGAGACCTTAAATAAAACTTGAGGAATTCGCTTGACGGAATTTTTAAGTAGTTAGTGATTTCCACTCAGCGGGATATAATACCGGGATGTGAAGTTATAAGCAAACGAACTTGGATTGTTTATAATGTCCTAGCGACTAGCTTAGGTAATGTCAAGACAGGCGGCAACTTAGTGATGCCTATTACTCTGTGTACCTGGTATAACCTGCTTAGCTTACTCTATTTAACTCGCCCCAAATGCTACTCAGTGACCAATCACGTTTCAATGAGTTTTCTTTTACAACCAGTGACAGTCCTGTTTCACCTCGCTCTTTGTCGATTTCTCTTTATCAGCTCCTGCTTTTGTGATAAAGAGAGCTCCTCCTTTTTACACGCTTTATATTAGCTTGACCTGTATCTTATATATCTATGTGACGGAATCTTTCAACGCGATTTTCATCCACTTAAAATCATTGGATCGACTTGAAACTTTGCATACTTAAAGGACCCGTGACAATACAATAATTTCATATCTTTTATCAAATCCTGGCCAGAATCATCAGAAAATAAAAAAAAATGAAAACTGGTATAATAGGTTGCGGACTTGTCGAATTTTTAGTCGATCGTTGTAAGAGCTCAGTTGGTAGAGTGGTGAACTCTAGTGGTATATAATTTCAGTAATACATAGGTCGCTGGTTCAAATCCGGCTGGGAGGATTTTTTAGAAGAGTATTACTTTTAGCTCATAGTACAATAGTATCGAATTTAAAGATATTTACATTTTTATCTCATTCTGTAAAATATTAAAATTAAAAAATAAAGAATAGTTTTAAAAAACTAAAACAACACGCTTTATTAGAAAACCAAACTAAAAAATGAAAAATAATTTTAATTTCCAACACACTTGGGATAAAATTATGGTGGTCAATAAAAAAATCATCTCCAACACATA
The DNA here is from genome assembly GCA_030220185.1 of Diploptera punctata. Lineage (NCBI taxonomy): Eukaryota > Metazoa > Arthropoda > Insecta > Blattodea > Blaberidae > Diploptera > Diploptera punctata. The sequence goes on from JASPKZ010001978.1 coordinate 964,783, forward strand.
TAGAATAAAACTAGAGTTATCAACAAAAAGAAAATAATTTTACCATCAAAAGCGTGGGTTGCTTTTTATGATTTTTACATTTTCTTCTTAGAGACTTTACTTTTACAAATATCTGTTTATTATCAAATATATTAATTGATATAGAGCAGCCCACGCTTTTGATGGTAAAATTTTCTTTTTGTTGATGGCTCTAGTTTTATTCTATATGTGTTGGAGATGATTTTTGTGTTGATCACTTTAATTTTATCCCAAGCGTGTTGCAAATTAAAATTATTTTTCATTTTTTAGTTCGGTTTTCTAATAAAGCGTGTTGTTTTAGTTTTTTAAAACTATTATTTATTAATATTCTGAACAGGCCAGACCATTATTTTTCTCCAACAAATACATTGAATATAGCAAATAATGAACAGATTATTTGATTTTACTGAGTTGTTTACTAAAAAAGTAAATGAATAATTTACAATGTTGATTATAATATACAGTTTGATGTGTTTAATTAATTCTAAATTAGAGTGAATTTGTACAATATTGCGATTATTTTGCAATAAGTAATATCAAGTTGCAGTGAATGACCATAACCTCACATTTCTGATTTGTTTTCAAACATCGCCGTTTGCATTAAATAAAGACATTTTAAAACATCGGTAACTATATTTAAATAATGATTTTTGAATAAGCAGCTTAATTTTGTTAATTGAATAATCCTAACAAATGCCACACTTTATTTCCATATCCTCTAGATAAAATCATGAGTCACGAAGAACTTATCGATGAATTGGAAATCATTCGTGACATTACTTATGGCAATTGGTACACGCTAAAAACATGCTATTGACAACTGTTGTTCACCACTGAAACGAATTTGCTATGTTACCTGTAGATACTATGATCCTGACGTAATTGCCGCGATCCCTCTGTTCTAATCTACATTTAAATCGCACAGTAGGTCTACTTGTAAGCACGTAAACATACTATTTCCCCGCAGTCTGGCGATTACAAAACCACATCAATACAGACAGAATGTCTTGCAATAAACATGGTATAAGAATGTGTCTAAATGGCACAAAGAGTAGGGTGCGTGTAGGCAAACAGTTTTCGGATACTTTTGAAATCCACAATGGTTGAAGCAAGGAGATGCACTATCTCCTCTACTATTTAATTTTGTACTAGAGCATGCCATTAAAATCTTTATAGGATGAAAAAGGCCTACAACTCAATGGTATTAATAAGCTGTTAGTTTATGCTGATGATGTAGTACTATTGGCCGATAGCGAGGAAATACTAAAGGACAACACGCACACACTTTGAGTAACACTAAGAAATTGGGACTGGAAGTAAATATCAATAAAACTAAATATATGGGCATATTTAGAAATATATTATATAATAGAAATGGACAGCTAATGGCAAATGAGGGAGATTTTGAGGAAGTGGCTGAATTCAAATACCTAGGAACAATAATCACAAAAAGGAATGAGATGCACAAAGAAATTAAACATAGGCTCAATTCTGGAAATGCGTGCTATTATGCATTGCAGAGACTTTTGATGTCCCAACACCTTTCAAAAAACGTTCAACTGAAAATATATAAAACTATTATTCTACCAGTTATATTATATGGGTGCGAAACATGGACTCTTATTTTTAGGGAGGAAAGAAGATTACCAGTATTTGAGAATAAAGTTATTAGGAAAAATTTTGGACCAAAGAGAGATGAGCAGACAGGTGAATGGAGAAGTGAACTACATGGTCTTTATAGGAAGCCAGATATAGGCCTAATAAGAACAGTTAAATCTCGTAGACTGCTATGGGCAGGACATGTGGCACGAATGGAGAATGAAAGACGTGCTTGAAAGCTTCTTGTAGGAAAGCCAGAGGGAAAACGCGCAGTCGGCAGACCAAGAATGAGATGGGATAATAACATTAAGTATGATTTGAGGGAAGTAGATTATACAGGAAATGATTGTAAAACATTAGCTCGGGATAAGGATTTATGGAGAGCTTATGTCCGCTTGGCCATGGACCTAGGTGTTTGATAGTGCCAGAGAGTTAGAGTTAATAGAGATGGTATCGACCCTCTAATGCTTCATCTGTACTGTATTGGCGATTAGCGGCATTTTAAATAATTTGCAGAACTAACTAACTCACTGGTCTAGCGAACCCGTATGTTCATGGCCGCGCGGACTTAAGCTCTCCATACATCCCTATCCTGAGCTAATATTTTCCAATAATTACCTTTATAATCTACTTCTATCAAATCATGAGTAATATTATTCTCCCACCTCATTCTTGGTCTATCAACTGGGCCGTTTTTCCTCTGGTTTTCCTATAAGGAGTTTCCACGCACCTATTTCAACCCCCATATGTGCCACATGTCCTGCTCGTCGCAGTCTACGAGACTTAACTGTTCTTATTATATCTGGCAAAAATATTTTGCAGAAGGAAGCAAAATGTTTTGTTACGATGCTCCATCCGACCTGTAACTTCTATATCCTTCATTTTGTAAGAGTTCTTATGAGGACAAGGGGTACAAGTGATATATATATATATATATATATATAATTAGTTAAGTGCAGAAATGACAAACTGTGTGATGCCCAAGATATATATGCGTGAGTTTGACAGGTTCTGATATAATATAGTGGAGTCTTAGAAAAAATCACTCAAAAGAATCACCTCTTCTACTTGGAGGACAAGGGGTACGTCTGTAGTTGTACTCTTGGCTTCCAACAGCTGGTAGACTCAAGCTAAGAGCGTTGTATTTTTTAATGTTTCTAACAAATTTTACGTGAAAATTATTATTGTATTATTAGTGTTTAACTTAGTGCTGGTGATTCTTCGAGCTTTATTGATGTATTAATTATTATTATGTCTGAATGAGAACCTGATGAACATCAGCATGGACCTAACCTGAGCCTTCGTGGTATCCCGCTACAGGCCTCAGGAGGCCCTTGGGGTAGTAGGAGGTTAAGGCTCCCACTTTTTCTAGACAATCGGCCCATGATGTCAGCCGGGTTGTTACCCCCAGAACAAGCATGTAGTACTCATTTCCGTTAGAGGCTGATAGTGCCGCCAGAAGGGTTGTGTGTGTTTAAAAATCCTGACCCACCGGGACTCGAACCCTCGACCTTCCGGCTTGTAGCCCAGTGCCTTAACCACCACACTACGACGAGGTAAGTAAAATATTTTAACTACATTATCTATATTTCACAACTGTAAATTATAAAATAATACTTTTTAGCAATACATTTTGTGATAATTGGAAATTATTTAACAATCTAAAGATATAATATGGTTTATATCTATAGAATTTGCAACCTAATAATGTTTATAATAAAGTATTTCTTTTAATATAAAGATTAATCAAAAATGAAAGATGGCCAAAAAAATATATACCAATGGTCACCCCCTGGAAGAAATAAACGTGGCAGACCAAGATGCAAATGGAGAACCTACGTCAGAATTATAATGAATGATAGGAATTTGGAAGAGGGAGATTGGAATGATAGAGATAAATGGAAACTGAAGACGGTAAACCTATAAGTGGGAGAAAGCCGATGAAAAAGAAGAAGATTAATCATTGGTATCGTTTTTGTTTTCTTGACTGATTCCAGTGAAGTTAACATTGAAAAACCTGGCATTACAGGACCTACAGAAGAAGATGCTCCAATATTGCACGTTGGCAGAAAGAGGATTAGTAAATCAGAAAGTTGGGTAAAAATAAAGCAAAAAGAGGAAAGAATGAAGACAAACAGTATACATACAGGAAGGGAAACATTCATGTGGAGAATTGGGTAAGAGAATGTATCCATGAATGCAGGTTTAAGGGCCAGTTTCATCAACAGAGGTAACTGTATTACGCCAGTTTTCTCCATATATAATACATGGCTTAAACTGGCGTAATACAGTTACCTGTGTTGGTGAAACCGACCCTAAGTGCAATGAACTTTAAGACTGATTTTGTCAATTAATCTTGTCGTAATATGTAACTCTTTGGATAAGTGAATATTTCCAGTCGTAATAAAAACTTTGGCATGAATCTACTTTTCTTGCATTCTTTAACTCATGTCACAAATGCTAGTCAATGACCAATCACGTTTCAATGAATTTTGTTTTACAACCAATGACAGTCGTGTTTCACCTCGCTCTTTTTCGATTTCTCTTTATCAGCTCCTGCTTTTATGATAAAGAAAGCTCCTCCTTTTTAATGTTCTGAACAGGTCAAAGCATTATTTTTCTCCAACAAATACATTGAATATAGCAAATAATCAAAATATTCCTTGATTTTACTGAGTTGTTTACTAAAAAATAAATGAATAACCCGTAATGTTGATTATGATATATAGTTTGATGTGTTTCATTATTTCTCCACTTGGGTGCACTCTTACAATATTGCGATCTTATTTGGCAATAAATAATATGATCTAGTTGCAGTGAATGAACATAACCTCACATTTCTGATTTGTTTTCAAACATCGCCGTTTACATTAAATACATAAATATTTTAAAGTAACTATAGTTGAACAATGATTTGTGAGTAAAGAGCTTAATTTTATTCGTTAAATAGTCCTAATAAATGCCACTCTTGATTTCCAAATTCTCTAGAAAAATTCACTCCTCACTTCGTGAGTCGTGAATTTATCGATCATTTGGAAATCACTCGTGGCATTACTTATGACCATTTAACTCATGCCCCAAATGGGAGTCAACGACCAATAACATTTCAATAATTTTTATACAACCAATCACAGTCGTGTTTCGCCTAAAATTTATCATAATAAAGAAATCACCTCCTTTTTAACATTCTGAATAGGTTATAGCATTATTTTGCAATGGCTGACTCTCTAAGAAATACGGCTACCAGATTGTATATATAGTGCATGAATGTCAACACATAGCGCATGCGGGAGTTAATATAAAAACATTTGTAGCAATTGATTATACCACCAAAAAAGAAACCACTGTTTGCACTTTCTTAAATGATTTTTTCCCAGGTAATAACATTCCAGAAAAATATAATTCTATTTACATCATAGGACATCAGAAATGAATTAATATACAGTTTGATGTGTTTCATCTTTTCTCCACTAGAGTGCATTCTTACAATATTGCTTTCCTTTGGCAATAAATAATATGATCTGGTTGCAGTGACAAACAAAAGAAGCAAATGAAGCGTACCAATCGTTTCTCATTTGTTTTCAAACATCGCCGTTTACATTAAATATATAAATATTTTTAAATAACTATATTTAAATAATGATTTGTGAGTAAACAGCTTAATTTTATTCGTTAAATAGTCCTAATAAATGTCACTCCTGATTTCCAAATTCTCTAGATAAAGTCACTCCTCACTTCGTGAGTTGTGAATTTATCGATTATTTGGAAATCACTCGTGGCATTACTTATGATAATCAATTTCAAAATATTGCTTGGAGAACAATGCAATAAAAGTTATGACATGGGCTAATGTTTATATTGAATCTGTTCATATTTTGCGGATAAATGGACTCATATATAAGGAACACAAACACAATTTATGAGTCTTGTCAGATATTCCTGGAATTTTATATTCTGATTTATCTTTAAATTTAATTTTCTCCAAACAAATTTTCATCACCGCCTCATATATTATGAGATAGTCGAACTACCCACAAAATCAACTTCCAGGACTTAGCATCGATATATTTCAGATCTTATGTTTCTGTAATATTGCGTTTTTGTGAAATGTTGAATTACTGAAATGTGTACATATCCTGGAATGATTCATTTCTAATCAGATAGATAAGAATATGTGACAATGTCTATATAGGACAAACTGGTAGACCTTTTATCTATCGGATAAAGGAACACATGAGAGCATATAACAGAAATTTAGAAAATTCAAAATATGCTAACCACCTATTCCAATTTAATCATTGTTTCGATCCAAATTTTGAAATTTTACATATTTGTGATAAGGGTAAGAAGTTAGATCTTTTGGAGGCTGTAGAAATAAATAAATTTAAAAGTAGTAACAAACTGTTAAATTCCCAACTTGATTTGAATGAATCCCCTTTGTTAAATTTAAAAATTTAAATAAATATTGTTGTATTGTTGCTTAGATCAGTTGGAACACAATTCATAATTTAACATGTCTGAAGATGGTACAGTGTACCGAAACAGCTGTCACTGAATTATATAATAGATATGAAAATCATATAAAACTACGTTTTATTTTTATTTAATTATTAAAAATATGTGGATGTGTTTCTGTAATATTGCGTTTTTGTAAAATGTTGAAATACTGAAATGTGTACATATCCTGGAATGATTCATTTGTAATCAGATAGATAAAAATATGTGGATGTTGTTGGATAAAAGTAATGACAACGGGATTTTAAGAGGCACAAGTCTTGTTTCTGCTGATTTTATTACCACGCACAAATGTAATTTAAAAAAATCAAGATAGCAGTTAATTAGTTTATTTATCTCTCAATGCGTGACGTAGTACAATAGACGCGCAAAGTTCAAAGTTTGCAATCAAATAAATAAGATCAACTTACACAAATATATTGAAGAGAGATTACTTATCACTATCTCAATTTACTTACATGAATGATCATTTCCTATAAAATTCTTCTTCTTCTTTTTTCTTCTTCCGTTAGCTCTACGGTCCTCTAAGAACCTTGGCCTCCTTCATAACATCTGCCCATTCTTCTCCACTACTTGCTTTCTGTCTCCTTCAGTTGTCTCAAGTCTTCCTTAACCTTATCTAACAATCTTACTTTCTGTCTTCCAACCTTTCTTCTTCCTTCCGGTTTCCCTTCTAAAATCTTTCTTACGCCTCATTCTTGCTCCATCTTCTACCCATTCCAGTCTCTTTCTTCTAATATCTCCTACCAGATCTAAATCCCTATATAATACTTTCAGTTCCTGGTTTTAATTCTGCACATATCTTGTTCCTGTACTGCACCATATATTGTCTTAATATTTTTCTTTCACGTGTATTTAATATGTACTTATCTATTTCTAAAAAAAGTTCCATGTTTCGCTTCCAAACATAACTATTATTGGTTCCAAATGTTGTTGTTGTTTTAATTGTTGCTATCCTATTTATTGTTCTTCACTTATAAACCTGTTTTAATGCATAGAAGCATTTGTTGCCCGTTGTAATCCTTGCTCGAACTTACTTACTTACTCACTGGCACTATCGAACCCGTAGGTTCATGGCCGCATGGACATAAGCTCTCCATACACCCCTATCCTGAGCTAATGCTTTCCATTCATTCCCTGTATAATCTACTTCCCTCAAATCATAGTTAATGCTATTCTCCCACCTCATTCCTTTGGCATGGGTTCCCTGAAGTAGTCCCCGCCCGGAAATCCGAATGGGGGACCCAGTTGAACCTTGTCCGCATTTCTTGACGGTTGTATTTTTACGGTGAAAGATCGTCACTCTTTCGACCAAGGTACTTTTTTCGTCTGGCTTATCACCTTCGACTAGTCCGGCATGGGTAACCCTATCGGCAGCAATGCTACCGCCGTCATAGCTCTCAGGATCATTTAAGCACGCAAGCCACTCCACCACGACAAGGTAAGGATACCATTGCTCGAACCTCTTCATTTAATTCATTGTGTGTGGTAATTAGAGATCCCAGGTAATACTATCAACTTTCTCAAATTTCTACCATCTAGGACTATATATGAGTTTGGATTTACTTCTACTCTTGATATTCCTAGAAAAATACAGTTGCAAATGTGTTTTTTAATGCATCAGTTTATCCTTTTTGGAAATTTCTGGTGTTCTCACCTGGCAATGGCGTAATTGTAACACACTTCTGAGGTTGGGGTGCCTGGAAGGCGGGGTTACGCTGCCCTGATGATATGATGATAGTGGTGTGCCAAAGCTTAATCTAAGATGAATATGAATGATGATGATTGTGATGACCGTATGATGTTCGGGGACCGTTTGGGCCTTAAAGTTTCCTGATATTTGTCTTACAGGTGAGGAAAAACCCTGATAAAAACCTCATCCAGTAAACTGTCCCGACCGGGGATCGAACGCGGACCCGCTGCGTGACAAGGCAGCACGTTACCTCGAGACGACAGCGGTGGACACAGTTGCAAATGTTTTTCTCCGAAATCATTCTCCGGAGCGTAAGAGTCCCGAATTATATTAGCTAATAATAATAATAATAATAATAATAATAATAATAATAATAATAATAATAATAATAATAATAATAATAATAATAATAAATTTGGGACTACAGTGTGTTTGGCCAGTCAATAGACTTACAAAATTTTGAACTGTACATTTGAGAAAAGGGCTGGACAATGGTCATTGTTCCGTTACAGGAGATACATAATTATCTAACCCTTGAGACGTTGCAAGCCCTCAGTTTCTCTCAACCGTTAGTGTTTTGCTCATTTTTATAATTTCGTCATTGCAATGTCAAAAGTGTTTACTTATTTTCGTTCCCTCTAACTTACTGGCACTCTGGAAGCCGTAGGTTCATGTCCGCATGAAAATAAGCTCTCCACACATCCCTATCCTGAGTTAATGTTTTCCAATCATCCCCTGTATAATATACTTCCCTCAAATTATGGTTAATGTTACTCTCCCACCTCATTCTTGGTCTACCAACTGGACGTCTTCTGACTGGTTTTTCTACAAGAAGCTTCCATGCACCTGTTTCATTCCTTATCCGTGCCACATGTCCTGTCAATTACAGTCTAGGAAGCTAAGTGTTCTTATTATATCTGCTTTCCTATAGTTCACTGTTTTCTTTTCTCCATAACAGTGGCTACATTAATTAGGTGCCATATTAAAAATGTAACAGAATTTATACCAGTAAAATTCATATCAAATTCCGTTGAGGTGAAGTCATGTGATGAAAGTTAAAAATTAAATTGTACCTGTTGGTAGGTGCCGTCGTCCTCAAATTTGTTAATATATGTATATAATATTATTGGAGTATACATCACCACACACAACAACAACGAGTAGCAGAAGCTCAACCTGCAGAAGATGGAAGATAACTTCCGAAAACGCTCCAGTTAATTTTATATACATATTTTAACAAAGTTGAGGACGACGGCACCTACCAACAGGTAGAATTTAATTTTTAACAGAATTTGATTGGGTTATTTTCTCAGTGTTGTTTTTGTTTATCATAAGTAATGCCACGAGTGATTTCCAAATTATCGATAAATTCACGACTCACGAAGTGAGGAGTGAATTTATCTAGAGAATTTGGAAATCAAGAGTGGCATTTGTTAGGACTATTTAACGAATAAAATTAAGCTGTTTACTCACAAATCATTATTTAACTATAGTTATTTTAAAGTATTTATATATTTAATGTAAACGGCGATGTTTGAAAACAAATGAGAAACGATAGGTACACTTCTACTGCTTCTTTTGTTTATCACTGCAACCAGATCATACTATTTATTGCCAAAGGAACGCAATATTGTAAGAATGCTCTCTAGTGGAGAAAAAATGAAACACATCAATCTGTATATTAATTCATTTTTGATGTCGTATGATGTAAATATGACAATTATATTTTTCTGGATTATTACCTGGGAAAAAATACATTTAAGAAAGTGCAAACAGTGGTTTCTTTTTTTGGTGGTATAATCAATTGCTACAAATGTTGACATGTAAGCACTATTATATACAATCTGGTAGCCGTATTTGTTATAGGCTCAGTCACTGCAAAATAACGGTCAGACCTGTTCAGAATATTAAAAAGGAGGAGCTTTGTTTAATATATGATAATCCTAACACTGATAAATATTTCGTGAAACACGACTCTGATTGGTTGTAAAACAGAAATCATTGAAACGTGATTGGTCATTGACTCCCATTTGGGGCATGAGTTAAATAGTCTGTTTAATTTTTATTGTACATTCGGAGGTGTGCGGACAAAAAAGAAGTAGTGTTTCGTATTTACGAGTATTTTGAAAATGAATGCGAAAACTTTAAATACAGTAACCCATCAATTTCCGTTACAGTGTGTGTTAGAACAACAAAATCCACTGAATTGTTTAGGAGCACAATAGGAAAGATTTAACGTGAAAAATTGACAAATGGAGTCATGGAAAGACCTATTAAGAAGAGACCTCGCGAAATCAATCCCAAAGCATTGTTGCCAGTAGTGTTATGTTTGTTCAACGAAGGGTTTATTTCCAGTTTAAAAGGCATTCTAGACGCCCTGGAGAAAAATCTGGAATAACTCAAACTTTGTCGGTGGTCTCTGGAAAATTAAGCATGACATGGGGCTTACCTTATAAAACGAACGATAGCGGCAGAACATTCTGAATGAAAAGAGCATATATCATAGGTAAGATAAATTAATAGGCATTCTCCGTTCTTGGATTTCCATTAAGATATTGCACAGCAGTTACAATATATATAATGTCCACCGCTGTGGTCTCGAGGTAGCGTGCTGCCTTGTCACACAGCGGGCCCGGGTTCGATCCCCGGTCGGGACAGTTTTTATCGGGGTTTTTCCTCACCTGTAAGACAAATGTCAGGAAAACTTTAAGGCCCAAACGATCCCCTAAATCATATGGCCATCATCGTCACCATTATCCTTATCATCATCATCATCATATCATCCTTCACCGGTGTGGAAAGCAACGGGAAGCTACCACACCTACAATTCCCTGGTAAAGCTGCAATCATAGCATGGATATATATATATATATATCCATTCATAGTAATTTTGCCCGAAGGCAGGTCCTTCACTGCAATCATAGCTTTTTCATGCTATGCTTGCAGCTTTACTAGGGAATTGTAGGTGTGGTAGCTTCCCGTTGCTTTCCACACCGGTATAGGATGATATGATGATGATGATGGCCATATGATTTCGGGGACCGTTTGGGCCTTAAAGTTTTCCTGACATTTGTCCTACAAGTGAGGAAAAACTTCGAAAAAACCTCAGCCAGGAATCTTATTCCTATCGGGGATCGAACACGGGCCCGCTGGACGCTACCTCGAGACCACAGCGACCATTTAGCTTATTACGCACACATTGCAGGTAGACAATGAAAAATAACTCTGTTAATTTCATTAAATGACTGATTACAATTAAATACTAGAAAAGTTGACTTTTTCATCGTGCAATGTTTCATGGTTGCCATAATTTTGAATCACCGGGTGGTTCATTACATTGTAAGGTGTTTAACTAACTCACTCACTCACTCATTGGCACTATGGAACCCGTAGGTTCATGACCGCACGGACATAAGCGCTCCATACATCCCTATCCTGAGATAATGTTTTCAAATCATCCCCTGTATAATCTACTTCCCTCAAATCATAGTTAATGTTATTCTCCCATCTCATTCTTGGTCTACCCACTGGACATTTTCCCTCTGGTTTTCCTACAAGAAGCTTCCATGCACGTCTTTCATTCCCCATTCGTGCCACATGTCCTGCCCATCGCAGTCTACGAGACTTAACTGTTCTTATCATATCTGGCTTCCTATAAAGACCATGTAGTTCACTGTTATGAAGTCTTCTCCATTCACCTGTCTGTTCATCTCTCTTTCGTCCAAAATGTTTCCTAAGAATTTTATTCTCAAATACTTGTAATCTCCTTTCCTCCCTTAAAGTAAGAGTCCATGTTTCACATCCATATTTATGGGTATATTTAACGAATTAACTCACTGGCACTATCGAACCTATAGGTTCATGGCCGCGCGGACATAAGCTCTCGATACACCCCTCTCCTGAACTAATGTTTTCCAATCATTCCCTGTATACTTTATTTCTCTCATATCTTGGTTGATGTTATTCTTTCACCTCATTCTTGGCCAACCTACTGGGCGCTTTCCCTCCAGTTTTCCTAACAGGAGTTACAATGCCTCTTTTTCATTCCCCATTCGTGCCACATGTCCTGTTCATCACATTCTGCGAGATTGAACTGTTCTTATTATATTTCGTTTCCCTAGTTCACTAGTGTGTAGTCTTCTCCATTCGCGTCTGTTCGTCTCTGTTTGGATCAAACATTTTCCTAAGACCAAATACTCGTCATATCTTCTTCTCCATTATAGGAAGAGTCATTGTTTCATATTCATATAACATAACATTACAACTGTTTTTTCCAAGTATTTATGACAGAATAAAATGCAAACACATTGTTGCAAATTTTATATTAACACAATTCCTCACTGGGCACGGAAAATTTGGCCAATATCTACGGAGATTCAACATCATAGAAAATGCAAGCTGTAATTGTGGTATTAGCAGCCAAAGTGTAAACATATTATATTTGATTGTCCTTTGTTCTGGAACGAAATATTTGAAATTACATGTCTTCTCTGTAACATCGCCTGTTTGTAAGTAAACCAGCCATTACATAAGTGCTTATGACAGAAAAGAACTACAGACTTTTTAATGTTTTTATAAATAAAATGAATAGAAACAACGATCAATTTATAATTTACAAAAAATAGCTGCCAAATTTAATATGGAAATATCAATTAAAAAAACTAAAATTATGGCATTTCATGGGAAGGACCCCATACAAAGTAAAATCTGTCTCCAGAATAAAATTTTAGATAGATCTAATCAATTTAAATATCTTGGATATTATCTCTCTATCTGGGATGAAAAGGATATCCCTGAAAAAATTACTAGTTATAATAAAAGTTTGGGAATTATTAATCAAGTTATGAAACCATCCCTTCTACAAAAAACACCAGATTACGTTTTAACACTTTGGCTAGACCAGTGTTGACCTATGGTAGTGAAGCATGGACACTAAAAATACAACATGAAAGCAGAATAACGGCTTGTGAAATGAGATTCATGCGCAGAACAGCGGGTTACACCAATGGGATCGGAAAAGGAACACCAATATCTTAAAAGAATTGAAGACTACGCCAATTTTGGAATATATTAAACAGTACCAACTACATTGGAAACACCATCTAGAAAGAATAAGTTCAAATCGGATCCCCAAAGCTGTTTATAATTATATACCAAGAGGACGAAGATCACTGGGCCGTCCTATGAAATGCTGGAGGGAAAATTTTCTATAGGATCATAACAGGCCTTGGCCTAATACTTGGATGGAAGAAGAAGAGAAGAAGAAGAAATTCATAATAAGATTTAATTTTAGATAAAAAATATATAAAGACAAAAATTTGACAAAATATAACCCTAATGTATCTTAGGTGAAGTAGGGTTATATATTTAGGATATTAAAAAAACTGAGAAAATTGCAGTTTCATATATAATATATTGCCAGATTTTCGGCAATGAACAGACGGGCAAATTAGCAAAGAAAGCCATCAAGTTCCCTAACTGCTTCAAATCAGAAACATCACACCACTCCTCTAAACTCTATATAAAGAAGCAGATGAAGGAATAACATCTCATGATCTTAGGAACAAACCACAGAGTACCAGAGAAGAAAGTGGACAAGTTTCGTGTACATGCCACAAGCGGCGCTAGTGTAGAACAACTAATGACATCTAAATTTTTTCGATTTTTTTTTCTGATACTAATATAAAATTCTGCACGGTCTGGTGGTAAAATTATGAATTATAATTATATAACGCCATCTGGTGAATAATCATGTAATTGAACTTTTATAGGAATAAATAACATTAATTAATCTTAAATGATGGAATTATTTGTACCCAGCCCCTCAGACCTGAAGATTTTCTTTAATTTTAACAGAAGGGAAGAATGGAAATAAACAAAACATGTTAATTTATTTTCGTTTATTAAAATTTAAAAACCTGCATTATGAGCTCTTTTAATAAATATTTACAATTGACCTACCCCCTTATTCTCAGATACATATTTTATACAATATTTATTAAAGAACCTTAGCCATGTCGTACATCTGGATTCCATTATAAAGCCACATTTTTAAAATGTTTATTAGAAATGGCTGTACACTAACATCAGTCTTCCTAACCTAACAAATCTTAGAATTTTATTACTTCTAGTAGGTTTATCTTTGAAAGTAGATTCACATTAAAAACGTAAACAAGCTTGAATTTACTTACAAATTAGAGTAAAATAAAATCTGAGTAATGATTTTAACTTTCGATAGTACATAATTTTTACACTACCGTCTACATAGAACGAAAGGATAGCAGTTAAAAATTTAAATTTACATAATCCCAAGTGAACACGCCGTGTGCCTTTCATTTGTTTTATTTAGTTACATATTCTGTTACTACGAAACAGCGCTACCATTGTAGTTTGTTCATCGTAAAGGACCGAAATTTTTTAGATGTCACTGTATGCAGTTTCTCCACTATTCGAAAGTTTCTCTATGGGAACAAACAACGCTACAAAGCCCTAAAAGACCTCCATAACACACCTGTGTGGCCAAGGCAAGAAGCTGTTGCGAAGTTGGGCACGTCATTCTTACCAAACATGTGTCTCGCTTTGGAATACTTCAAGCGCACACGTGCAAACTCTGTAACCTGGATGAAGATATGGACAGGGGACACTTTATGCGCTGCCCGGCTCTTTGCGGGCATCTGAGACCGGAAAATATTCGGAAGCCATGAACAAATGCCATTTCTGTTAATGTTTTATGTCATTAGATACACTATTTTACTCATGCCCCAAATGGGAGTCAATGACCAATCACGTTTCAATGATTTCTGTTTTACAGCCAATCACAGTCATGTTTCACCAAATATTTATCAATATTAAATTTACCATATTAAAGAAAGCTCCTCCTTTTTAATATTCTGAACAGGTCTGACCATTATTTTGCAGTGACTGACTCTCTAAGAAATACGGCTACCAGATTGTATATATAGTGCATGGATGTCAACACATAGCGCTTGCAGGAGTTAATATAAAAACATTTGTAGCAATTGATTATACCACCAAAAAAAGAAACCACTGTTTGCACTTTCTTAAATGTATTTTTTCCCAGGTAATAATCCAGAAAAATATAATTGTCATATTTACATCATACGACATCAGAAATGAATTAATTTACAGTTTGATGTGTTTCATTTTTTCTCCACTAGAGAGCATTCTTACAATATTGCGTTCCTTTGGCAATAAATAGTATGATCTGGTTGCAGTGATAAACAAAAGAAGCAGATGAAGCATACCAATCATTTCTCATTTGTTTTCGAACATCGCCGTTTACATTAAATATATAAATATTTTAAAATAACTATAGTTAAATAATGATTTGTTAGTAAACAGCTTAATTTTATTCGTTAAATAGTCGTAACAAACTCCACTCTTAATTTCCAAATTCTCTAGATAAATTCACTCATCACTTCGTGAGTCGTGAATTTATCGATAATTTGGAAATCATTCGTGGCCGAATGCGTAGATAACTATATAAATTTATATTTATTTTTCCTTTTACTTATTCGACTAAATGCAAAAACACATTATTATTTATTTAGACGTAGCAGCGCACGCCGGGTATTAGCTAGTTAGTCCATAAATTTTCCTCAGTATCTTCCTTTTCCATCGTTCCAGTTGTAGTTTTATTTATTTCGTCATAACCCAGGCTTCATAGAAGTACAGGTTTTATTACTGTGTTGTAGATCTGTAACTTGGTTTGTTTTGTACCGCGAGGTTAGTCCTATAGGGTTCTATCTGACTTTTTAAAATTATCAGCAGAGTCCTTTAAAGTTTGGAACCAAATGGGCTCTCTAATGCTCCCCCACTTCGGGTTCCGCAGTGGGCGGTAGATGCCGTTATATGGTGTATTTCTAATTTACACATTCAGTTGAACAGACCACTTTCACGTAGATGATGTATTCTTGTGTTGTGTACAGCGAGGAGTGTAGGATCATCGACCTGCACGTACGGATGTAGAAAAAGATGCGCATAAGATCATACACATTATGGACAAAGCATGGATGTTAGAGTATATATTAGTTACAGAAATGGCTGTTAGAAAGAATTTAATAAGAAATTAAATATAGATAGAAACTTTTAGTTGTAATCTAGCGATATCTTTAATTTAAATACATCATTAAATTGAACTTTTATAGGAATAAATCTCTATGGTGTTTAATTTAAGATTAAATTAAAATGTTTCATACCTCTCCTTAATCCAGTCTTCTAAGTAGATCGTGATTTCAAAGCCTTGGTGGGTTCGAAGATGAAGCCGCTAAGACTTTGAAATCACTATCTACTTAGAAGACTGGATATGAGGTGAAGTATGAAACATTTTAATGTAATCATATACCATTAATTGTTATAATTAGGGATGAAGCTGATCTCCGGAACGTATCCGTTATACGGCCTATCCGGCCTTTCACTGCAATCATAGCATTTTCATGCTACGCTTTACTAGGGAAATATAGGTGTGGTAGCTTCCCGTCGCTTTCCACACCAGTGAAGGATGATGGCGATGGCCGGATGATTTTCGGGGACCGTTGGGCCCTAGGCTTCCTGACATTTGTCATACAGGTGAGGAAAAACCTCGAAAAAACCTCACCCAGGAGCCTGTCCCGACTGGGAATCGAACCCGGGCCCGCTGTGTGATAAGGCAGCACGCTCGAGACCACAGCGGTGGACTGAATAGAGACCACTCATGCTGCCTTGTCACGCAGCAGGCCCGGGTTCGATTCCCGGTCGGGACAGGCTCCTGGGTGAGGTTTTGTGTTTTTTTTTCTCTCACCTGTAAGACAAATGTCAAGAAGCTTAGGGCCCAACGGTCCCCGTAAATCATCCGGCCATCATCAACATCCTTCACCGGTGTGGAAGGCAACGGGGGAAGCTACCACACCTATAATTCCCTAGTAAAGCTGCAAAGCATAGCATGAAAATGTTATGAGTGCTGTGAAAGACCTGCCCTATATAAGACCTATATATATAACCTCCAAGCGCGACAGGCCTAGAAGGCCCTTGGCCTACCAGCCGGCAGCTGACCTCACAGCCACATGTGTTAATCACAGAGGTAGACGATCATAAGCCAGTGTAGGGGTGACATGTGGTCAGCATGACGGGTCCCCCAGCCGTTATAGCTAGTCTTCTCAACCTGGAGTAGCTACTTATTGTAGCTACCCAAATGCCTCACGATGCTGGGTGGGCACCGTCCCGTAGCTCTGCGCCAAGACTTCTCGCCTTAACCACTCGGCTACGGCGCGGGACATATAATATATTTCTGATTACCAGCTACTTTTAACTCTTTAAATGTTCATATGTGCCTGGGTTATTTTAAAAGCGAGGCCATGAACATGACAGAAGTTTATTCAATCAATAGCTTCAAATTATACAACAATAATTACTAGAGATGGAACAATTCCTTCGTAAATATGATATCAGCGTATGGTTGATGCCACCATTGTACATGACGTCAGAGGGTAGGATTTAGAATAGTTTTCTGTGCCGTCAGGTTACAACAGCGGTTTAGAATCACCACTTTGCATTAGTTATATTTCACTCAAAATGTTGCGAACAGTCAGTGCGCAACTTTTATGTTCTACTGAAGTATGTTTTGTAAGTCTGAATCATGCTCTTGTTTACCTCTGACCGCTGTTCATAGTTCACTTCTGCTGTACGGTTGAAGCTTCTGGTGTCGCGTCATTGGAAGGAGAGGTTCATCTCTAATATAATTACTTACAATGAGGGAATGATGTAATTTTCAAATTGACATTTTATTAAATTCTTAACATCATAATTGCCTGCGACCACAGAGAAAACAGTTCCTTAGGAAAAACCCGAGAGTTTACAGCGTGAGATATATATATATATATATATATATATATATTCACCGCTGTGGTCTCGAGGTAACGTATTGCCTTGTCACGCAGCGGGCCTTGGTTCGATCCCTGGTCGGGGCAGTTTTTCTGGGTGAGATTTTTATCGGGGTTTCTCCTCACCTGTAAGACAAATGTCAGGAAAACTTTAAGGCCCAAACGGTCCCCGAAATCATATGGCCATCATCATCATCATCATCATCCTTCACCGGTGTGGAAAGCAACGGGAAGCTACCACACCTACAATTCCCTAGTAAAGCTGCAAGCATAGCATGAAAATGCTTTGATTGCAGTGAAAGACCTGCCCTCGGACAGAATTACTATGGATGGATATATATGGCATGATAAGACAAATACATGCTTGGACGGAGATTTGGACCCGGACCTCTGAAGTGATACTTCAGTGCGCTACCTATTACGCTACCCATGCAAATCTAGTACAAACATTTATATTTATATAAATTTTGTACAGAAATGCCAATACTTTTTAGAATATACATTTGTAACAATTTTATTACTTGTACATATATATATATATATATATATTCTCTATTATATAACAAGTAAGCAAATTAAAGGGAATTATATATATTTCATTCAATTCCGTTAACTTGTTTAACCTCTCAATTTATAAGTACTTCACACGCCAACCGGGCCTTACAAGAGGCACGACCTGTCGTGAGAGGTACTTTAAAGTATGTATCACACACATTCGATTTTGACCACACGAAGAGTCTCCCCGAATGAGTGATCGATCGGCTTAGACATATATTTTAATAATAATAATAATAATAATAATACTATTTAGGAACACATGATATTTATAGCAACCAGATGTAATAAGAATAGTAAAGTCTGATGGTCTGCAATGATCAGGACATGTGGCACTAATGGGGAATGAAAGAGGGGCATGAAAACTACTTGCAGGAAAACCAAAGGGAAAGCGCCCAGTGAATGTGGAAGAAAAACATTAACATAATTTGACGGAGATAAAGTATACAGAGGTTGATTGGAATCACCTAAGCATGTGGAAGTGTGGAAAGCTTATGTCCGAGCGGCCATAATCCTATGGGTTCGATAGTGCCAGTGAAGCACACCATAGCGTAGTTCATCGTGGCAGTACGCTACAAACCGGAATGTTTAGGGTTCGAGTCCCGATGGAGTCAAGGATTTTTAAACTGGCCTAATTCTTCTGGTGTCACCATGACCCTAAACTGGCCTAATTCTTCTGGTGTCACCATGACCCTAAACTGGCCTAATTCTTCTGGTGTCACCATGACCCTAAACTGGCCTAATTCTTCTGGTGTCACCATGACCCTAAACTGGCCTAATTCTTCTGGTGTCACCATGACCCTAAACTGGCCTAATTCTTCTGGTGTCACCATGACCCTAAACTGGCCTAATTCTTCTGGTGTCACCATGACCCTAAACTGGCCTAATTCTTCTGGTGTCACCATGACCCTAAACTGGCCTAATTCTTCTGGTGTCACCATGACCCTAAACTGGCCTAATTCTTCTGGTGTCACCATGACCCTAAACTGGCCTAATTCTTTCTGGTGTCACCATGACCCTAAACTGGCCTAATTCTTCTGGTGTCACCATGACCCTAAACTGGCCTAATTCTTCTGGTGTCACCATGACCCTAAACTGGCCTAATTCTTCTGGTGTCACCATGACCCTAAACTGGCCTAATTCTTCTGGTGTCACCATGACCCTAAACTGGCCTAATTCTTCTGGTGTCAACCATGACCCTAAACTGGCCTAATTCTTCTGGTGTCACCATGACCCTAAACTGGCCTAATTCTTCTGGTGTCACCATGACCCTAAACTGGCCTAATTCTTCTGGTGTCACCATGACCCTAAACTGGCCTAATTCTTCTGGTGTCACCATGACCCTAAACTGGCCTAATTCTTCTGGTGTCACCATGACCCTAAACTGGCCTAATTCTTCTGGTGTCACCATGACCCTAAACTGGCCTAATTCTTCTGGTGTCACCATGACCCTAAACTGGCCTAATTCTTCTGGTGTCACCATGACCCTAAACTGGCCTAATTCTTCTGGTGTCACCATGACCCTAAACTGGCCTAATTCTTCTGGTGTCACCATGACCCTAAACTGGCCTAATTCTTCTGGTGTCACCATGACCCTAAACTGGCCTAATTTTTCTGGTGTCACCATGACCCTAAACTGGCCTAATTCTTCTGGTGTGACCATGACCCTAAACTGGCCTAATTCTTCTGGTGTCACCATGACCCTAAACTGGCCTAATTCTTCTGGTGTCCACCATGACCCTAAACTGGCCTAATTCTTCTGGTGTCACCATGACCCTAAACTGGCCTAATTCTTCTGGTGTCACCATGACCCTAAACTGGCCTAATTCTTCTGGTGTCACCATGACCCTAAACTGGCCTAATTCTTCTGGTGTCACCATGACCCTAAACTGGCCTAATTCTTCTGGTGTCACCATGACCCTAAACTGGCCTAATTCTTCTGGTGTCACCATGACCCTAAACTGGCCTAATTCTTCTGGTGTCACCATGGACCCTAAACTGGCCTAATTCTTCTGGTGTCACCATGACCCTAAACTGGCCTAATTCTTCTGGTGTCACCATGACCCTAAACTGGCCTAATTCTTCTGGTGTCACCATGACCCTAAACTGGCCTAATTCTTCTGGTGTCACCATGACCCTAAACTGGCCTAATTCTTCTGGTGTCACCATGACCCTAAACTGGCCTAATTCTTCTGGTGTCACCATGACCCTAAACAGGCCTAATTCTTCTGGTGTCACCATGACCCTAAACTGGCCTAATTCTTCTGGTGTCACCATGACCCTAAACTGGCCTAATTCTTCTGGTGTCACCATGACCCTAAACTGGGCCTAATTCTTCTGGTGTCACCATGACCCTAAACTGGCCTAATTCTTCTGGTGTCACCATGACCCTAAACTGGCCTAATTCTTCTGGTGTCACCATGACCCTAAACTGGCCTAATTCTTCTGGTGTCACCATGACCCTAAACTGGCCTAATTCTTCTGGTGTCACCATGACCCTAAACTGGCCTAATTCTTCTGGTGTCACCATGACCCTAAACTGGCCTAATTCTTCTGGTGTCACCATGACCCTAAACTGGCCTAATTCTTCTGGTGTCACCATGACCCTAAACTGGCCTAATTCTTCTGGTGTCACCATGACCCTAAACTGGCCTAATTCTTCTGGTGTCACCATGACCCTAAACTGGCCTAATTCTTCTGGTGTCACCATGACCCTAAACTGGCCTAATTCTTCTGGTGTCCACCATGACCCTAAACTGGCCTAATTCTTCTGGTGTCACCATGACCCTAAACTGGCCTAATTCTTCTGGTGTCACCATGACCCTAAACTGGCCTAATTCTTCTGGTGTCACCATGACCCTAAACTGGCCTAATTCTTCTGGTGTCACCATGACCCTAAACTGGCCTAATTCTTCTGGTGTCACCATGACCCTAAACTGGCCTAATTCTTCTGGTGTCACCATGACCCTAAACTGGCCTAATTCTTCTGGTGTCACCATGACCCTAAACTGGCCTAATTCTTCTGGTGTCACCATGACCCTAAACTGGCCTAATTCTTCTGGTGTCACCATGACCCTAAACTGGCCTAATTCTTCTGGTGTCACCATGACCCTAACTGGCCTAATTCTTCTGGTGTCACCATGACCCTAAACTGGCCTAATTCTTCTGGTGTCACCATGACCCTAAACTGGCCTAATTCTTCTGGTGTCACCATGACCCTAAACTGGCCTAATTCTTCTGGTGTCACCATGACCCTAAACTGGCCTAATTCTTCTGGTGTCACCATGACCCTAAACTGGCCTAATTCTTCTGGTGTCACCATGACCCTAAACTGGCCTAATTCTTCTGGTGTCCAACTGACCCTAACTGGCCTAATTCTTCTGGTGTCACCATGACCCTAACTGGCCTAATTCTTCTGGTGTCACCATGACCCTCAAACTGGCCTAATTCTTCTGGTGTCACCATGACCCTAAACTGGCCTAATTCTTCTGGTGTCACCATGACCCTAAACTGGCCTAATTCTTCTGGTGTCACCATGACCCTAAACTGGCCTAATTCTTCTGGTGTCACCATGACCCTAAACTGGCCTAATTCTTCTGGTGTCACCATGACCCTAAACTGGCCTAATTCTTCTGGTGTCACCATGACCCTAAACTGGCCTAATTCTTCTGGTGTCACCATGACCCTAAACTGGCCTAATTCTTCTGGTGTCACCATGACCCTAAACTGGCCTAATTCTTCTGGTGTCACCATGACCCTAAACAGGCCTAATTCTTCTGGTGTCCCATGACCCTAACTGGCCTAATTCCTCTGGTGCCACCATGACCCTAAACTGGCCTAATTCTTCTGGTGTCACCATGACCCTAAACTGGCCTATTCTTCTGGTGTCACCATGACCCTAAACTGGCCTAATTCTTCTGGTGTCACCATGACCCTAAACTGGCCTAATTCTTCTGGTGTCACCATGACCCTAAACTGGCCTAATTCTTCTGGTGTCACCATGACCCTAAACTGGCCTAATTCTTCTGGTGTCACCATGACCCTAAACTGGCCTAATTCTTCTGGTGTCACCATGACCCTAAACTGGCCTAATTCTTCTGGTGTCACCAGACCCTAAACTGGCCTAATTCTTCTGTGTCACCATGACCCTAAACTGGCCTAATTCTTCTGGTGTCACCATGACCCTAAACTGGCCTAATTCTTCTGGTGTCACCATGACCCAAACTGGCCTAATTCTTCTGGTGTCACCATGACCCTAAACTGGCCTAATTCTTCTGGTGTCACCATGACCCTAAACTGGCCTAATTCTTCTGGTGTCACCATGACCCTAAACTGGCCTAATTCTTCTGGTGTCACCATGACCCTAAACTGGCCTAATTCTTCTGGTGTCACCATGACCCTAAACTGGCCTAATTCTTCTGGTGTCACCATGACCCTAAACTGGCCTAATTCTTCTGGTGTCACCATGACCCTAAACTGGCCTAATTCTTCTGGTGTCACCATGACCCTAAACTGGCCTATTCTCTTCTGGTGTCCACCATGACCCTAAACTGGCCTAATTCTTCTGTGTGTCACCATGACCCTAAACTGGCCTAATCTCTTCTGGTGTCACCATGACCCTTAAACTGGCCTAATTCTTCTGGTGTCACCATGACCCTAAACTGGCCTAATTCTTCTGGTGTCACCATGACCCTAAACTGGCCTAATTCTTCTGGTGTCACCATGACCCTAAACTGGCCTAATTCTTCTGGTGTCACCATGACCCTAAACTGGCCTAATTCTTCTGGTGTCACCATGACCCTAAACTGGCCTAATTCTTTTGGTGTCACCATGACCCTAAACTGGCCTAATTCTTCTGGTGTCACCATGACCCTAAACTGGCCTAATTCTTCTGGTGTCACCATGACCCTAAACTGGCCTAATTCTTCTGGTGTCACCATGACCCTAAACTGGCCTAATTCTTCTGGTGTCACCATGACCCTAAACTTGGCCTAATTCTTCTGGTGTCACCATGACCCTTAAACTGGCCTAATTCTTCTGGGTGTCACCATGACCCTAAACTGGCCTAATTCTTCTGGTGTCACCATGACCCTAAACTGGCCTAATTCTTCTGGTGTCACCATGACCCTAAACTGGCCTAATTCTTCTGGTGTCACCATGACCCTAAACTGGCCTAATTTTTCTGGTGTCACCATGACCCTAAACTGGCCTAATTCTTCTGGTGTCACCATGACCCTAAACTGGCCTAATTCTTCTGGTGTCACCATGACCCTAAACTGGCCTAATTCTTCTGGTGTCACCATGACCCTAAAACTGGCCTAATTCTTCTGGTGTCACCATGACCCTAAACTGGCCTAATTCTTCTGGTGTCACCATGACCCTAAACTGGCCTAATTCTTCTGGTGTCACCATGACCCTAAACTGGCCTAATTCTTCTGGTGTCACCATGACCCTAAACTGGCCTAATTCTTCTGGTGTCACCATGACCCTAAACTGGCCTAATTCTTCTGGTGTCACCATGACCCTAAACTGGCCTAATTCTTCTGGTGTCACCATGACCCTAAACTGGCCTAATTCTTCTGGTGTCACCATGACCCTAAACTGGCCTAATTCTTCTGGTGTCACCATGACCCTAAACTGGCCTAATTCTTCTGGTGTCACCATGACCCTAAACTGGCCTAATTCTTCTGGTGTCACCATGACCCTCTAATTCTTCTGGTGTCACCATGACCCTAAGATAGATTGAGTCTCTAACGAAAGTTATTTCAATACGTATGTTCTGGGGGTAAAGGTGGCCGTTATGCAGGGATAACAAACCTGGTGACATACCGTGACGATTATTTACAAAGGTAGGAGGCTCAAATCCTACAACCCCAAGGACCTCCTAAGTAGTGTGGTCACTAGACCTCAGACTTTAGACAAAAACTTATTTTGTTCCTGAAATTGAAATTAAGTTGTATTCACACATTTCATATACATTAATAAATTAGTTGGAGAAAATGTTTTAACATCTCACCTCACAAAGTTGCGTGTCTTCACGATACCGGTTTCAAAAGTATTGTATTACTTCCATCTTCAGTCAAATTCCAACTCATTGACTGGAATTTGACCGAAGATGGAAGTAATAATACACTTTAGAAACCGGTATCGTGAAGACATGCAACTTTGTGAGGTGAGATGTTAAAACATTTTCTCCAACTCATTTATTAATATAAATACCTCATAGTGTTTCCTCCCACTGTAAATTGAATTACATTTCATATACATGATGAAAAATGATGGCCCTACAGTACCTAAAAATGCCTAAATTAACGTTAGAACCAATTTTTACCAACATTCCTAAGATAGGCCTACTTATATGTTACTACAAAATCGAATTTATTTGCATACTCGTTTCATAATTCTGAACAGTGTGTTCTTCTGTGATTATATTTCTTTTGGTCTTATTTTATTGAGATTATGAAACCACATCAACTCTAAAGGCAAAAGAGACCTCGGAAGACCCTTCAACCGATGGAAAGATCAGTTTTTGTAGTCGCAAAACGGGCATCATCACCCAATACTGCATACGGAAGAAGAAGAAGATATGAATTTGTTTTAATAATTCTTGCTAGAGAATCAGTATTTCGGGTAATACTTTTCAAATAAAATCTGACTTTTAGGCGAGAAGCTGTAAAACAATTAACACGGCCTGGAGGACTTTTCAGAAAACCAGATGTATAGGATGGTATGTTAATTCCAGAATTCTCTGAAAATACCCCCATAGTGTGTGTGTGTCGCTAGGCGGGGTTGCTGCCCATTGACCGGCTGGAAACAAAACTCATCTCGTGCTGTAATAACGTAGCATCATGCTGAAAGTACAGCTTCCAAGTAGTCTTTCAGTGGATACACGCGATTCGTCATTTCACATCGGATGGAAAAATTATACTCTGTGACGTTTCCAACAAACAAGTGTTTCGCGTTTCCTTCTAAAGTACGTACTCTGTGAATTTAGTGAGAACACATAATACGCAGGCCTACTATTTTTCTGTGTTTACAATTTTAAATACACTAAACCAAGATTAAAAATCAATATTCAATAATTATTTTGTAATGTACCACATTCAATATAATATTATAACTAACTAACTCACTGACACCATCGAACCTATAGGTTCATGGCCGCGCGGATGTAAGCTCTCAATACCTTCCTATCCTGAGCTAATGTATTCCAATCATTCCCTGTATAATCTACTTCCCTCAAATCATAGTTAATGTTATTCTCCCACCTCATTCTTGGTCTACCAACTGGGCATTTTCCTTCCGGTTTTCCTACAAGAAGCTTCCATGCACGCCTTTCATTTCCCATTCGTGCCACATGTCCTGCCCATCGCAGTCTACGAGACTTAACTGTTCTTATTATATCTGGCTTCCTATAAAGACCATGTAGTTCACTGTTATGTAGTCTTCTCCATAATAATAATAATGATAATAATAATAATAATAATAATAATATAATTCGATAAATTTGAAACTTCAGCAATTAATCAAAATAATAATAATTAATAATATATATTTTAATTGACTATTTAACTCATGCCCCAAGTGGGAGTCAATGACCAATCACATTTCAATTAATTTTTATTTATAACCAATCACAGTCGTTTTTCATCTCGATTTTATCAATTTAATTTTATCACTTTAAAATCAAGCTCCTCCTTTTTAATATTCTGAATAGGTCAAAGCATTATTTCGCAGTGACTGACTCTAAGAAACACGTTGAATATAACAATTTATATATTAAGATGTAAGAATTCTAGAATGCATGTGGCTACCAGATTGTATATATAATGCACGAATGTAACCAGATAGTGCTTGCGGGAAATAATATAAAAACTTTTTAGCAATTGGTCATACAAAAAAAAAAAGAAACCACTTTCTTAAACTATTATTTCCCAGGAATTTACATTCCAGAAAAATATAATTTACATCATAGGACATCAGAAATTAATTAATAACCTGTAATGTTGGTTATAAACAGTTTTATGCGTTTCATTTTTTCTCCACTAGGGTGTATTCTATCAATATTGCTATCCTTTGGCAATAAATAATATGATCTGGTTGCAGTGACTATTTAACTCATGCCCCAAATGGGAGTCAATGACCAATCACGTTTCAATGATTTCTGTTTTACAACCAATCAGAATCGTGTTTCACCAAATATTTATCAGTGTTATGATTACCATATTAAAGAAAGCTCCTCCTTACAATATTGCGTTCCTTTGGCAATAAATAGTATGATCTGGTTGCAGTGATAAACAAATGAAGCAGTAGAAGCGTACCTATCGTTTCTCATTTGTTTTCAAACATCGCCGTTTACATTAAATATATAAATATTTTAAAATAACTATAGTTAAATAATGATTTGTGAGTAAACAGCTTAATTTTATTCGTTAAATAGTCCTAACAAATGCCACTCTTGATTTCCAAATTCTCTAGATAAATTCACTCCTCACTTCGTGAGTCGTGAATTTATCGATAATTTGGAAATCACTCGTGGCATTACTTATGATAATCAAGTTAAACATAACGTTTATCATTTGTTTTCAAACATTGCCGTTTAGATTAAATTTATAAATATTTTAAAATAACTACATTTAAATAATGATTTGTAAGTAAACAGCGTAATTTTATTTGTTAAATAGTCCTAACAAATGCCACTCTTGATTTCCAAATTCCGTTAAACATAGCCAAATTCTCTAGATAAATGATTTGGAAAACACTCGTGGCATTACTTACGATAAAAGCGTACTAAAATAAATTAACGTGAAACTGCCTAAAATATATTTTAGAACGTATTTTGCGTGTGATCAGAACTTATTTTAGGCACGTAAAATAAGATGTTTATACGTAAAAATCGGAAGTTTTACGGAGTAACAGTATTTGACAGCGGATTTGAAAGGAATGTTAAGGTCAGGTCAGTAATGAAGCAGATGTGAGGAAGGTCGTGTGCGACGTGAGCAGTGCGAGGATAGTAATGGCGCAGTCTCTCTCCCATGGTGCTGTGCGTAACGCACACGACTTTCTGTCATGATGAGTAAACAAAAGAATGTAATCAGCTGTTTGTAAGGAAGTTTATCAGGCAGTCAGCTGTTGAGCGACATGAAGGAGGGAATCATTCTCATCCTGCTTGTGTCTTATTGTTGCGCTGCTCTATCTTATCCTTCAGGTAGGACGCAAGTCTCTATGTTTAATAATACTATTTTTAAAAATTATGTAATATAATATTAACAGTAACATAGTCTAACTAAAACATGACGCTACAATAAAACGAGCTGTTTTAAGCTGTTTTTATTTTTAAAAGTTAGTAAATGATTGTTGAATAGGAATATTTCCGTGTTTTAGTTAGACAAATTACACAATAATAACAATAATAATAATAATAATAATAATTATAATGATAATAATAATAATAATAATAATAATAATAACAATAACAATAATAATAATTTACCATGCTACTACTGCTATTATTTTTCTTATTACAATATTATTATTATATTTATTATTATTATTATTATTATTATTATTATTCATCGGGCCAGCTCCTCGTTCATCATAAAAAGAAAAAAAATACTAAAAAACCAAACATTATTATTATTATTATTATTATTATTATTATTATTATTATTATTATTAAATGTTTTACTGCTAATACTATTTAACGGTGTTGCTATTGCTATTACAAATAATAATAAATTTATTATTATTATTGCTATTACAAATAATAATAAATTTATTATTATTATTATTATTATTATTATTATTGCTATAATAATAATAATAATCCGTCCATCCATAGTAATTCTGCCCGAAGGCAGATCCTTCACTGTAATCATAGCATTTTCATGCTATGCTTGCAGCTTTACAGGGAATTGTAGGTGTGTTAGGTTCCCGTTGCATTCCACACCGGTGAAGGATGATGTTGATGATAATAAGGATGATGATGATAATGGCCATATGATTTCGGGGACCGTTTGGGCCTTAAAGTTTTCCTGACATTTGTCTTACAGGTGAGGAAAAACCTCTCACCCAAAAAAACTGCCCCGACCGGGGATCGAACCCGGGCCCGCTGCGCGACAAGGCAGCGCGCTACCTGGAGACCACAGCGGTGGACAATAATAATAATAATAATAATAATAATAATAATAATAATAATAATAATAATAATAATACTTTATTTTTATTATTCCGGCTTTTACAATGAATATACATTTTTTCGGTACCCATGTTCACAGTTAACTACACATTTGTTTCAACACATTTTTCCATTCTTGTCTGTTCATCCATATATCTTCTTCTATTTCCCATTCCCTCTTAGTTTCATTGATTCCCTGAATCCACGTAATATTTGGTCTATCCTTCTTTTTCCTTCCCTGTGGTACCCAATCCATGATTATCTTGGTAGTCTTCCTTCTTCCATCCTTCTAATATGTCCGTACCAATTTAATTGTTTCTTCTTTATAAAATCTAATATTGAATATTGTACCTGCATTTTTTCTTTTATATATGAATTTCTGATTTTATCCTTCCTGGATATTCTTGCAGCACGTCTCCAGTAGTCCATTTCAGTGGCGAGCAATTTTTTGTTTTCATTTGTGCATTTAAAGCCCACACATCAGCTCCATAGGTAATAATGCTTCTGATTATTGTATTAAAAATAGTTTTTTTTTTTGTTTCTTTGAAGATATGTTTGTCCCATACTATTCCATTTAGGGCAGATATAGCATACTTTCCTATATTGATCCTGTTTCTTGTTTTCCATCTTTAGTAATTTTAATTCCCAAATACTTATATTCTTCAGTGTGTTTAATTGTCCCTAAATCTTCTTCTAGTGTTAAATCTTGAGGAAGATCCCCTATTGTCATAATAATAATAATAATATAATAATAATAATAATAATAATAATAATAATAATAGTATAAATTATTATTATTATTATTATTAAACGTACTATTCCCAATAACATTTACTACTGTAACTGTTGCTATTTTAATTTCTATTGTTACTGTTCATGAGGTCCCGGGTTCGATACCCGGTCAAACCATGGGGATTTTTTTAAAGGGAATTATTCCTGTGGTTACCCATGGTCTGGAATTTAGGTTAAGTTTAGGATTAAGGACTCTCCTGCCGCATCACTATCATCATCACCCATAATATCGGGGCAGCGTAACTCCGCTTTCCAGGCGTCCCAACTTCAGAAGTGGGTTACAATTACGCCAATGCCAGGAGAGAACACCAGAAATGTCGGAATAACAACCTGGGGTATTGAATAACAAATATTTGTCATTATTATTATTATTATTATTATTATTAAAAAATATATATGTAGTCAATATGCCCATTTCACCAATTAATGTTTTAAATATCTGTCAATATCTGGTCTTGAGAATGACAGCTTGGCTGTAGAAACTTGTTGACCATTTTAAAACATTAATTGGTGAAATGGGCATATTGACTACATATATATATTTTAATATTATATCACCAAGAAGATCACTTGTGTATTAAATTATTATTATTATTATTTTGTTAATATTGTTATTGCTTTAACTAACTACCTAACACTATCAAATCCGGAGGTCGTAGCCGCCCGGACATGATTTCCATATATCCCTATCCTAAGCTAGTATATTCCAATCATTTGGTATATAATTCACTTCCCTCAAATAATGGTTAACATTTTGTCCCACCTCATTCTTGACCTGCCTACTGGACGCCAAGAATGAGATGAAATAATTTAATAATAATAATAATAATAATAATAATAATAATAATAATAATAATAATAATAATAATAATAATAATAA
Organism: Diploptera punctata; assembly: GCA_030220185.1. Classification (NCBI taxonomy): domain Eukaryota; kingdom Metazoa; phylum Arthropoda; class Insecta; order Blattodea; family Blaberidae; genus Diploptera; species Diploptera punctata. The sequence goes on from JASPKZ010001978.1 coordinate 994,890, forward strand.
TAATAATAATAAACTCTATGGTACGACAGGCCTAGAAGGATCTTGATTACCAGTCGGATGTTGGCCTTACATCCAAATGTGTTAATGACATAGGTAGACGATCATCCAGCCAGGGTGATATGTGGTCAGCATGTCAGGATCATCAGCCATTATAGCTGGTTTTCTCTATGTGGAGCCGCCACTTGTTTTAACTATGGAAATTTTTCACGACGCTAGATGAGCACCCGGTCCAATACTGACCGAAATTATACGAGAAAATTTCTTCTCGCGTGGGGACTCGAACCAACGTAAGTCTCACAGCTCTCCACCAAATTACCTGCCTTAATCCCTGTACGGCTCCGGACATTGGCCATATTATTATTATTATTATTATTATAAATAATAATAGTTTATTATGGCTATTCTACGCCAAGAGTCCATCTGTTAATATTCCAACAGAGAACAAGTGATCCCCAGCGTCATGTTTACCAACATGATAATATTAATTTCCGCTATCAGATTGCGATTTATTTATTATAATTATGGCTGAAAAAAGTATCGGTATCGAGTTCTATACAACTTGTTTACAAAATGCGTGTCTCAACTGCCTGCGCGGAGCGACTCTCCTGTGCAATATACCTGTTTACGTGACGTCCGGTTGTATCAGAATACCGAAACAAAAATTGTGCAAAGATGAGTCCATTCCTACACAAAGCGGACTGTACTAGGAGTCTGTCCCGAGTAGCGCGTGTCAACGTGCAGTTTGTAAACACAATGATCTAAGTACGATGCAGCGTAGTCTGTAACCCATTTTTTTCAGCCCTAATTGTATTATGTTTATTCACTCATTACTAAGTCCTTGTAACTTATATTATTCTATACTCATTTTATTTAGTTAGGCGAGAAAATGGACAAGGTAGAGTACAGCAGATTAATTTACAGTTTATTGGATCATCTGGCGCCTGGAACAGTTAAATTGTCTGTTCTATTTGAATAATAACTAATCTACGTTTTCCATTGTAAATGTGACGATTTTAGGTTAAAATTACTTCAACTTCTTATTTAGTTTTAAGACATTTCTCGCATTTGTTTTGGGATAAAATCGACAGATATTTTCTTCAGGTAATCATTCAAATAGTGCAACAATAGTTTATGCGTTTTTCGGTTTTCTATTTCAATTTACGTAGGTGAACTCGTGGCAGACAATCCTCAATAATATTAGTTTAATAATATTAGTTTAATAATAATAATAATAATAACAACAACACCACTACTGGTGAACATGATTTTTGTCTCATGAGTACCAATAGTTGTACTTAATGCAGTTTTTTATCGTGTTTTCAAATATGTATTCGGAATTTCTCCATCATCCACAGTTTTTTTATTTCAGTTTCAATTAATGGATTTAAATAATTATTTTTTTAATAAACTTTTTCGTCCATTTGTCCATTATAAAATAAAACCAAATGAGCTAACTCAGGAGATTTCAGCTGTGGAAAAGAGATATCAAGGCAAATGGAATTTAATATGCTGGCCGATTATTGTTGGACCATCAAGAGGGATGCTCCACAGGCGAAATATAGCAGAAAATCGCCATTTCTTACTTTATAGGTGAGTTCGAATGTTCGAATATTGTGTAGTTACGAATGTAGGAAATATTGAAGTGTCTCAAATTATAAATGCCTGTCTCTCGGAAACCTTGCGTGATGGAGAAAAACCGATATCATGTTTGAATTCAGGAGAAAACATACTATCAGAATCACATATTTTTCTTCCTGAGACAAAAAAAAAATATATATATTTTTTCTTGCTCAGTGTAATTGTAACACCAGTCCACCACTGAGGTCTCGGGGTACCGTCGTATGCAGGAGATACAGGTCCGATCCCCGGTCGGGACAAATTTCGTGGATGATTTTTTCGGATCTTTTTTTTTTCTCATCTTTGGGACAAATGTCAAGAAACTTTAAGATCCAAACAGTCCTCCAGCACCATCTGACCGTCAATATCATCACTATAATATTCGCCATGTTTAGTGTGAATAGTGTATTTCATCTGGGAGTGACTTCAAGCCGTGGGTCCCAAGTCTGATCATTTTCAGGTAAAACATCCTGAAGCCTCAATAAAAAGGTCTCTAAGCAAATTTTACCGAATTTTCCCATTCTAGTACTATCTTGGTTTCCTAGATGTCACAATGAGGCGGAACGCTGACCACGAGCCACTCAATGACATCCATCCGAAAACAAACGTAACTAAATTAGTATGGTTGAATTTTTCCCCTGTAAGGGGAGAGGGCCTAAGTCTCGTTGAGAGATAGAACGGCTTAAAATAATAATAATAATAATTTGATTTGAGGGAAGTAGATTATACAGGGGATGATTGGAAAACATTGGCTCAGGATAGGGATATATGGAGAGGTTATGTCCGCACGGCTATGAACCTACGGGTTCGATACTGCTAGTGAGTTTTAATAATAATAATAATAATAATAATAATAATAATAATAATGATAACTCATGGCACTATCGAACCCGTAGGTTCATGGCCGCACGGACATAAGGTCTCCATACATCCCTATTCTGAGTTAATGTTTTCCAACTTGCCCTGTATAATCTACTTCCCTCAAATATAGTTCATGTTATTCTCCCACCTCATTTTTGGTATACCAACTGGGCGTTTTACTTCTGGTTTTCCTAAAAGAAGCTTCCATTGATGTTTTTCATTCCCCATTCGTGCCACGTGTCCTGCCCATCGCAATCAACGAGACTTAACTGTTCTTATTATATCTGGCTTCCTATAAAGACCATGTAGTTCACTGTTATGTATAATAATAATAATAATAATAATAATAATAATAATAATAATAATAATAATAATAATAATATTATTATTACTATTATTATTATTATGATTATTACTATTATTATTATTCTGTACCATAGTTGGATAAAGCAATTCGCTAAAAGTCGGAAAGTTGTGGGTTTCGAGTCCCGATGGCGACAGTACTTTTAAACTAACCCAAACTTTTTGGCGACAGTATAGCCCTGGTGTGGACTCAGCCTCTGAAAATTGAGTACCTGACGAAAAATAGTTGTGAAAATGCGTGTCGTCACACAAAACTTTTGTTACGAAATAGCCTGTATTCACTGGCATAGATTGATTTATCAGGATGAGTAATACCAGGTTTTTGCTATTTTATCATTTTATGTCTTTGTTTTATATTTCCTGCTCTGTGTGTTCATATCTTACGTATTTCCTTTTTGTTTTCTGTTAAACTTGTCTGTAATCGCAGCCTGAAATTTTAAGGAGATCTTTTTCTTATTCTTAATTGAAGCTTGCCCCTGTCAACAGTGACAAGACCTGTCAGGATAGATTCACACACAAATATAGTGAAAATGTCTGCTTAAATCTAATCTAATTTCATCAGCTTCTTACCACGTCCCGCGCTCTAGCTCAGTGGTTAAGGCAACATGCCTTGGCGCAAAGCTAATGAACTTGCTCTGGTTAGGGTCTCTATGGGGGAATACATTTTCTCACGGAAATTCGGCCAGTTTTGGACCGGTGCCCACCCAGAATAGTCAGGAATTTTGGTAGCTACAATAACTAGAGGGGGGGCACGCCGTAGCGTAGTGGTTAAGGCACTGATCTACAAGCCGGAGAGTCGAGGGTTCAAGTCCCGTTGGGATCAGGATTTTTAAACTGACCCAAACCCTCTGGCGGCACTATGGCCCTGGAGTCGACTCAGCCTCTAACAGAAATGAGTACCAGATACTTGTTCTGGGGGTAAAGGCGGCCGTCACGCAGGGCTGACAACCCGGCTGACATAAAGTGCCGATTGTCTAGAAAAAGTGGGAGCCTTAACCTCCTACTACCCCAAGGGCCTCCGGGCCTGTTGTGGGATCACTTTACTTACAATAATTAGCGGCTCCAAGTTGATAAAACCAGGTAAAACGGCTGCGGGACACGACATACAGACCACATGTCACTACTTCTAACCCTGTGAATAGCCCATGTAGACGCTGGTAGGACAAGGGCCTTCTAGAACTGTCGTCACATGCAGTTTTGAGTTTTTATTCTTACCACTTGAACTACTCAGGCAATCCAGGAGCTGAGACAAATGTTTCTCACATCGAATCCCCGTGAACAATATTCACATACATACTCTATTAACTACACAATGAAATTAACGAACTCCCTATATAACGGATCGGTACCACCTACGAGATAACAAGAACATTTAAGACAGGATTCGTCATTCACTGACTATTATGATGGCCAAGTGATGTTCCGGACTACAATAAAAGCTCCTTATTCGCGGGTTAAAAATTGTGACAGTTCCTGTATTCGCGGCTAAAAAGTCTTTATTCGCGGATCCAGTCGTTATATTAGAAGAACTATTTAACTCACGTTGCAAATGGTAGTCAATAACCAATCACGTTTCAATGAATTCTGTTTTACACCAATGACAGTCGTGTTTCACCTCGCTCTTTATCGATTTCTCTTTATCAGCACCTGTTTTTGTGATAAAGAAAGTTCCTCCTTTATTAATATTCTGAACAGGTTAGACCATTATTTTTCTCCAACAAATACATTGAAAATAGCATACAATGAATAGATTCAGTGATTTTACTGAGTTGTTTATTCAAAATATAAATGATTAACCTATAATGTTGATTATAACAGTTTGATGTTTCATTATTTCTCCACTAGAGTGCATTCTTACAATATTGCGATCCTATTTGACAATAAATAATATGATCAAGCAGCAGTGAATGAACATAACCTCACATTTCTGATTTGTTTTCAAACATCGCCGTTTACATTAAATATATAAATATTTTAAAATAACTATAGTTAAACAATGATTTGTGAGTAAACAGCTTAATTTAATTCGTTAAATACGAGGGCGGATCGGAAAGTAACGCACAATAATTTTTTCTGCCTTGGTATTGCAGCTAGAATGTTGAAATTTCACAGAGATATAGTTTGAAGTTTTCACTACAGATGGTATTTTTTTCTCAGGTGCACCTCTTGCGAGAGAAGCTTGAACTATGCAACAAAGATGGCGCGTATGCTACAGTCGTCCACCTGTGAGGAACAGAGAAGTGTTGTTCGATTTTTGTGGGCCAAAGGGCATAAACCCAGTGAAATTCACAGGGACATGCGTGGCGTGTATGGGGATGATTGTATGGACCGTAGCAATGTCTTCTGTAAAGTTAGTGCTCGCTGGGTGCCTAAGAACCTGACAGACGACCACAAGGGCCAGCGAATGATGGCAAGCTTGGACCACTTAACGCGGTACACCGCACAAGGACATGACTTTCTGGAAGGAATCGTCACAGGTGATGAGTCGTGGGCGTACCACTACACGCCCGAAACAAAGCAGGCATCAGCAGTGCGCAGATGGCTACACTCCAACCAAACGGACTTCTACGAACAGGGCATATTGAAACTGGTAACACGATGGGAAAAATGTGTTGAGAAAGTTGGTGACTATGTCGAAAAGTAGGTAAAAGATGTAAGTTCATTTGTGATTTTTTCCCTTTTTTTTACTATTAAACTTTAAAAAAAAATTATTGTGCGTTACTTTCCGATCCGATCCGTCCCTCACAGGTGGACGACTGTAGCATGCGCGCCATCTTTGTTGCATAGTTCAAGTTTCTCTCGCAAGAGGTGCACCTGAGAAAAAAAATATCATCTGTAGTGAAAACTTCAAACTATATCTCTGTGAAATTTCAACATTCTAGCTGCAATACCAAGGCAGAAAAAAATTATTGTGCGTTACTTTCCGATCCGCCCTCGTAGTCCTAACAAATGCCACTCTTGATTTCCAAATTCTCTAGATAAATTCACGACTCACATCGATAATTTGAAAATCACTCGTGGCATTACTTATGATTAATGTCCTTTATTAACCATCATCGGTTTTCTTTTCCTTTTCTTTTACTGCAAGCAGGTGCCAATGCGGCTTTTACAAATTGTGATTGAAACCAAATGGACAAATAAATATCAAAACAAACTTTATTGTCACTAACCCTAAAGTTCATTGTTAAAAGCTGTTGCATTTCACGTGCCGTTATGTATTTTGATAAATGCCTCCATCGCCACGATCGGTAGGGGTATATATTATTGTTTCAACTTGACATTCGTTGCAATAATTTTGATTGAATAACACGTGTCTCTTGTGCTTTGTTCCCAGTTTATAATGTCGAGTAAAATGCAAGAAAAATTAGTACCGAAGAGAGAAAAAGGAGTGTTACCGCTTAAAGTAAGCATAGAAATGCTTAACCATTTATACGCGTTGGCGAGTCGTTTGCGTCTATATCACGTTGTTTCAATGTAAATGAATCAAGTAATCCGAAGACAAAACAAGGAATTCTATCGCAAAATTCACAGCTGAATATCAATCTTAATTGAAAGACCGCGGTGGACTAGTGGTTATGCTCCTTGCCTCTGGTCTCGAGGGTCGCGGGTTCAAACCCGGCTGGGGTCGATGGATTTTTTAGGACGTAAAAATCCAAGGGGCAAGTCCTCCGGGAGGGACTTTAAGCCGTGGGTCCCTAGTCTGAAGATTTTCGTAAAAAATCCTTAAGCCTGAATGAAAAGGCATCTAAGCAAAATTTACCGAATTTTCCCGTCCTAGTACTACCTTGGTTTCCTAGATGTCAGTATGAGGCGGAACGCTGACCACGGACCATTCAAAATGACATCTATACGAAAACAAGTGTAACTAAATTAGTATGGTTCAAATTCTTCCCTGTAGGGGAAGAGCGCCTAAATCTCTGTAAAGGGAAAACATAGGCTTACAATACAAAAAAAAAAAAATTGAGAAACTTTTAAAAGTGACAAAACAGAAAAAAAAAACTAAGTTCTTTAAGTCCTTGCCTAACCTGACAGTAATAATTAAAAGAAATTGTTCAAAATCTCTCATTAATTTATTTTGATAATTTTTATTTTATTCTGTAACCTTGGAACGTATCCCCTATATACCCATACAAATTACCTTTCCATCCATCCATAGTAATTCTGCCCGAAGGCAGGTCCTTCACCGCAATCATAGCACTTTCATGCTATGCTTGCAGCTTTACTAGGGAATTGTGTAGGTGTGGTAGCTTCCCGTTGCTTTCCACACCGGTGAAGGATGATGATGATAATGATAAGGATGATGGCCATATGATTTCGGGGACCGTTTGGGCCTTAAAGTTTTCCTGACATTTGTCTTACAGGTGAGGAAAAACCCCGATAAAAACCTCACACAGAAAAACTGCCCCGACCGGGGATCGAACCCGGGCCCACTGCGTGACAAGGCAGCACGCATACCTCGAGACCACAGCGGTGGACTACCATTCCATATTCGCGGCATATTTGCGGAACATATCCCCCGCGAATAAATAGCTTTTGGTGTATTTGTTCCTTAAAGGTTCGTGAAATTTGTCTAACAGGTGAGGAAAGACCCCGAAAAACATCATCCAGGAAATTTGTCTCGACATGGGATCAAACCATGGCTAACTTGTAACGAGATAACGACATATAACCACAGCAGTGGATGTAAAGGAATAACAAGTAAAAAACACACATAAATACTTGTGAACCCGCACGTAGCTACTTTGATAACGGTCATATTAGTTTATTCGTGTTTTCTATCACGTTCGAATCTATTTTTTTTACAATTTCTAATCTTGTTTTGATAATACAGCAGTTGTAAAGTGGCCATTATTCTACGAATATAAGTATGTACTGCACAGTAAAAGTTCAAGGTCATATTTTGATAGTGACTACTTGGTGTCAGTTCTGAAGACATTTTTTTTTTTCAAATGCCCCAGGTTGTCTTTCGACATTCCTGATTTCTCTCCTGGCATGGCGTACTTGTAACTCACTTCTGAGGATGGAGCGCCTGGAAGGCGGGGTTACGTTGCCCCGATGATATGATGGGTGATGATGATGATGATGATGATAGTGGTGCGCCAGGAGAGTCTCTAATCCTAAGCTTAACCTAAGATGAATATGAATGATGATGATTGCGATGGCCATATGATTTCGGGGACCGTTTGGGCCTTAAAGTTTTCCTGACATTTGTCTTACAGGTGAGGAAAAACCCCGATAAAAACCTCACCCACAAAAACTGTCCCGACCGGGGATCGAACTGCTGCGTGACAAGGCAGCACGCTACCCCGAGACCACAGCATATGTTGATAGTGACTACTTGGTGTCAGTTCTGAAGACATGTAAAAACTATCTTGTATCTTGTAAGCCCATGTCTCCCTTTACAGAGATTTAGACACTCTCCCCCTACAGGATAGAATTTGAACCATACTAATGTAGTTACACTTGTTTTCATATAGATGTCATTTGAGTGGTCCGTGGTCAGCGTTCCGCCTCATACTGACATCTAGGAAACCAAGGTAGTAGTAGGACGGGAAAATTCGGTAAATTTTGCTTAGAGGCCTTTTCATTCAGGTTTAAGGAACTTTTACGAGCCTGAAAATCTTCAGACTCGGGACCCACGGCTTGAAGTCCCTCCCGGAGGACTTGCTCCTTGGATTTTTCCATCCTAAAAAAATCCGTTGACCACGGCCGGGTTTGAACTCGCGACCCTCGGGACCAGAGGCAAGGAGCATAAACTCTAGTCCACCGCGGCCGATAGATATAAAAACAAACTAAATTTACTCACCGGCACTATCGGACCCAATAGTTCATGGCCGCGCGGCTCACCGGCACTATCGGACCTATAGTTCATGGCCGCGCGGCTCACCGGCACTATCGGACCCAATAGTTCATGGCCGCGCGGCTCACCGGCACTATCGGACCCAATAGTTCATGGCCGCGCGGCTCACCGGCACTATCGGACCCAATAGTTCATGGCCGCGCGGCTCACCGGCACTATCGGACCCAATAGTTCATGGCCGCGCGGCTCACCGGCACTATCGGACCCAATAGTTCATGGCCGCGCGGCTCACCGGCACTATCGGACCCAATAGTTCATGGCCGCGCGGCTCACCGGCACTATCGGACCCAATAGTTCATGGCCGCGCGGCTCACCGGCACTATCGAACCCATAGTTCATGGCCGCGCGAACATGAGGTCTTCACACATCCTACTTCTCTCAAATCATGTTTAATATAATTCTCCCACCTCATTCTTGGTCTACCTACTGGGAGTTTTCTTCTGGTTTTCCAACAAGATCTTCCATGCCCCTCTTGCATTCTATTTTCGTGCCACATGTCCTACCGTCGCAGTTCTACGAGACTTGACTGTTCTTGTTTTATCTGTTATCCTATAAAGATAATGTAGCTCACTGTTATGTAGTCTTCTCCATTCGCCTTTCTTTTATCTCTCTATTGATCACAATTTTTTCCTAAGATTTTTATTTTTAAATACTCGTAATCATTTATCCTCCCTCAAAGTAAGATCCATGTTACGCATCCATATGATATAATTGGAAGAATAACAGTTTTATATATTTTCAATTCAATGGTATTCGTATTTTGAAAGAAGTAAGGGCGAGAAGAGTCCGTGTAATACGTAATAGTATGCTTTTCCACAATCTACGTTTAATTTCTTTGCGCATTTCAATCCTATTGTTTGTAATTATTGTTCCCAGGTATTTGAATCCAAACTCTTCTTCAAAATTTCCCTCATTTGTCATCAAGTGGCCACTTCCATTATTTATGTATGTTCAACATATATGTAGTTTTATTGATGTTTACTTCCAGTCCCAATTTCCTATTTTTACTCAATTGTGTATGTTGGCCCTTAGTATATCCTCGCTATTGCCTAATAATACATCATCATAAGTAATGCCACGAGTGATTTCCAAATTATCGATAAATTCACGACTCACGAAGTGAGGAGTGAATTTATGTAGAGAATTTGGAAATAAAGAGTGGAATTTGTTAGGACTATTTAACGAATACAATTAAGCTGTTTACTCACAAATCATTGTTTAACTATAGTTATTTTAAAATATTTATATATTTAATGTAAACGGCGATGTTTGAAAACAAACCAGAAATGTGAGGTTGTGTTCATTCACTGCTGCTTGATCATATTATTTATTGCCAAATAAGATCGCAATATTGTAAGAGTGCACCCAAGTGGAGAAATAATGAAACACATCAAACTATATATCATAATCAACATTACGGGTTATTCATTTATTTTTTAGTAAACAACTCAGTAAAATCAAGGAATATTTTGATTATTTGCTATATTCAATGTATTTGTTGGAGAAAAATAATGCTTTGACCTGTTCAGAACATTAAAAAGGAGGAGCTTTCTTTATCATAAAAGCAGGAGCTGATAAAGAGAAATCGAAAAAGAGCTAGGTGAAACACGACTGTCATTGGTTGTAAAACAACATTCATTGACATGTGATTGGTCATTGACTAGCATTTGTGGCATGAGTTAAATAGCATAAATTAACAGCTTTGTAATACAATTGAATTGTAAGCCTTCCTCATCCTCTAAATATTTGTTGACATGTTCTAGTACAGAATTGAATAGTAGAGGAGATAGTGTATCTCCTTGATTCAACCCATTATGGACTTCAAAAGTGTCCGAAAACTGTTTGCCTACACGCACCCTACTCTTTGTGCCATTTAAACACATTCGTATAAGTCTAACTTTTTTTAAGAATTCCGAACTCCAGCAGGATACTGTATAACTTCTTTTAATTGAATCGTATGCCTTTTTTTAATTCTGCATATGTAGAAATGTTGTGCTCTTAACAATGAGATTCTTTGGTGTGGCAAAGGTGACTAATCTAACCCCGTTGTCGTTATTATCTTCATGAAGACTGAATTTGCCTATTGTTGACCTGAATATATCTTCCCGTCCCACTTTTGCATTAAAATCATCTAAGACAATTTTTATATGACATCGTGAAAGGCTATCAAATACGCATTCTAATTGTTCATAGAACTCATCCTTGATCTTGTCATCTTTATCATCTGTGGGGTCATGTATATTTACAATTATAAAATTATGTCGTTTACCCTTTAGAAGTATGTATGATATCCTATCACTGATAAACTTAATATCTAAGATAGCGGACAGGATCCTCCTTCGGACTAAAAAAAACCCGTTCCAAATTCAGATTTCGCTGCGCCCTCATAGAATAATGCAAATTTCTGACTACCTTCTCCTTCTCCTGGCCATCTAATTTATTGTAAAACGACTGTATCAAAGTGTGATTTATCTAATTTCTTTTCTGCGTTAATATTTGCAATGCCCCGCTACTATATGAAGTCCTAACATTCCACACTCCTAGGAACGTGTCCTTGTGTTTGAGCCTTTGACATGGATTCCCGAAGTAGTCGCCCGGAGAACCGAATGAGAGGCAATTTAGCTTCGGAAAATTTTATGGCCTCGCGGACATAAACTCTCCATACATCCCTATCCTGAGCTGAATGGCTTTCCCCAATCATTCCCTGGTTTTTAACAAAATAAATCTACTTCCCCTCAAATCATAGTTAATGTTATTCTCCCACCTCATTCTTGGTCTACCAACCGGGCGTTTTCCCTCTGGCTTTCCTACAAGAAGCTTCCATGCAAGTCTTTCATCCTCCATACGTGCAACATGTCCTGCCCATCGCAATCTACGAGACTTAACTGTTCTTATTATATCTGGCTTCCTATAAAGACCATGTAGTTCACTGTTATGTAGTCTTCTCCAGTCACCTGTCTATTCATCTCTCTTTGGTCCAAAAATTTTCCTAAGAACTTTATTCTCAAATACTTGTAATCCCCTTTTTCCTCCCTTAAATTAAGAGTCCATGTTTCGCACCCATATAATATAACTGGTAGAATAATAGTTTGATGACCCGACCTACGGTCTGCGAACATCTGGTTTAAGACATTTAAATTCCATATGATATATTTTTAAACCTAATTTGCCCTTAATCTTAAGTTAATTAGAATCGTCTTGTTAGCTTCTCCATGTTTTTATGTTAAAGTTAACTCACATTATGGTGGATTCTCAACGCTGACCCGCACCCGGCACCGAAGTCCGTCCTATTTAAGGAAGGATGACAACGCAACATACATGACACCTTGTGACGCCCAGCCTTCCTTCTGCGACGCCATGGATTGCCTTCAACTGTGCGCCAAGGAGCATTTCACTAGACACATTGGTTCCTACTGCCAGAGCAAACAATGTATATGTGGTAAGTAGACTCGTGTCCAGGTAGAGGGACGAGATCAGATGATGCCCGCATTACTGAAGATCTGATGTACAGTAAAAGCTCCTTGTTCACTGTTTCCAAATTCGCGTTTTCATTATTCGCGGGTTAAAAAAATTGCGACACAGTTCGACATTTCCTCTTCCTGTTCATAATGAGAGATATCTCCCTCCGCAAATTAACTTCTTTGACAAGGATATCGATTGAATAATTGTGCCTCTTCCTGTTCGTAATGAGAGATATCTCCACAAATTAACTTCTTTGACAAGATATCAATTAATTAATTGTGCCTCTTCCTGTTCGTAATGAGAGATATCTCCACAAATTAACTTCTTTGACAAGGATATCGATTGAATATTGTGCCTCTTCCTGTTCGTAATGAGAGATATATCCGCAAATTAAGTTCTTTGACAAGGATATCGATTGAATAATTGTGCCTCTTCCTGTTCGTAATGAGAGATATCTCCGCAAATTAACTTCTTTGACAAGGATATAAATTGATTAATTGTGCCTCTTCCTGTTCGTAATGAGAGATATCTCCGCAAATTAACTTCTTTGACAAGGATATCGATTGAATAATTGTGCCTCTTCCTGTTCGTAATGAGAGATATCTCCGTAAATTAAGTTCTTTGACAAGGATATCGTTTGAATAATTGTGCCTCTTCCTGTTCGTAATGAGAGATATCTCCGAAAATTAACTTCTTTGACAAGGATATCGATTGAATAATTGTGCCTCTTCATGTTCGTAATGAGAGATATATCCGCAAATTAACTTCTTTGACAAGGATATCGATTGAATAATTGTGCCTCTTCCTGTTCGTAATGAGAGATATCTCCGCAAATTAATTTCTTTGACAAGGATATCGATTGAATAATTGTGCCTCTTCCTGTTCGTAATGAGAGATATCTCCGCAAATTAATTTCTTTGACAAGGATATCGATTGAATAATTGTGCCTCTTCCTGTTCGTAATGAGAGATATCTCCGCAAATTAAGTTCTTTGACAAGGATATCGATTGAATAGTTGTGCCTCTTCCTGTTCGTAATGAGAGATATCTCCGCAAATTAAGTTCTTTGACAAGGATATCGATTGAATAATTGTGCCTCTTCCTGTTCGTAATGAGAGATATCTCCGCAAATTAACATCTTTGACAAGGATATCGGTTGAACAATGTAAGATCGATATGGTACAGCAAGAAATGCCAAAAGAAAATAACTTAAAAATATCAAAAAGGTTAGTTCTGTTGCTCTAAAAAATATGAAATGTTGTATAAGGAATCTGCATTATTGTTAATAGTTGTTTCTCATACATTCATCTGTTATTGATTTTTCCAAGACCACAGATCTGATCTGATGGCAACGGTGACTGGCACCGTTCAGTGTGCTGCTCTGTAACCTACTAGATTTAACATGGCAGCCAAATACCGTTGTGGCTATCGATAATGGGGTTATAGCTCATTTCAACCCTAGCCATATGGCGGCAAGATGTGTTCGCGAGCGTGTCAACAGAAACCGCACCGCTGTCAAGCAGACAGTCCGGAATGAGCATCGCCATATTAGGTGACTGAATCTCGCACAATTTTCTTGGTAGTCCATCTTAAAATTTAAGCCTATGCTAGGCATAGATTAAAGATGCGATGCATAAAGAGGAAACGCTCCAAAGAAGAGGAAAATCCAGCTAAGAAGGGCTCTATATTCCGGAGCATTGCCTCTGCAGTATCGCTTAAGGGAAAAGTACACTGTAGGTGGCCCTGGGCTTGAACATTGCTGTTTACTCTTTGGTTTGGTAAAGCGTTGCCAGTTTTTAAGGCTTCACTGAAAGATATGTTTGGATTTACCGCCACAGATTTGAAGTTACGAGGTTGGGTTTGAGGTTTAATAGGTTGAGGTACAGTTTTAGTCACTTTATTGTATTTTTCCTGGGCTGCCTGAAACGGAGGACAGGCTCTGTAGGAAGCTGGATGACCAGACTCCCCGCAATTTGCACACTTGAGCAAATTTTTGTTGCTCTGTGCTTCAGGTTTAACTGTATGATTGTGTGGGTGGACTAGTGGTTATGCTCCTTGCCTCTGGTCCCGAGGGTCGCGGGTTCAAACCCGGCTGGGGTCGATGGATTTTTTTAGGACGGAAAAATCCAAGGAGCAAGTCCTCCGGGAGGGACTTTAAGCCGTGGGTCCCGAGTCTGAAGATTTTCAGGCTAATAAAGAATCCTTAAGCCTGAATGAAAAGGCCTCTAAGCAAAATTTACCGAATTTTCCCGTCCTAGTACTACCTTGGTTTCCTAGATGTCAGTATGAGGCGGAACGCTGACCACGTACCACTCAAAATGACATCTATACGGAAACAAGTGTAACTAAATTAATATGGTTCAAATTCTTCCCTCTAAGGGGAGAGCGCCTAAATCTCTGTAAAGGGAAAACATAGGCTTACAATACAATACAATACATGATTGTGTGGCCCAGCACAGACAACACAGTGTGGAGCCCGCTTGCATCTCGGGAAAGTATGGTTGAAGGACTGGCAACGAAAGTATTGCTTAAGGCCTGACCTTGGCCTATATGGTTCAACAGTGAACAAAAACCGCTTCAAGTTTTCTATTTCGCGTCCCTAATGAAAGGATTTCCAACTAAATATATGGTCACACATAAAAATAGATTACATAATGGAAATGTACAGCTAATGACAAATGAGGGAAATTTTGAGGAAGTGGCTGAATTCAAATACCTAGGTACAATAATCACAAACAGGAATGAGATGCACAAGGAAATTAAACATAGGCTCAATTCTGGAAATTCATGTTATTATGCATTACAGAGACTCTTGACTTCCCAACTCCTTTAAAAAAAACGCTAAACTGAAAATATATAAAACTATTATTCTACCAGTTAAATTATATGGATGCGAAACATGGACTCTTACTTTAAGGGAGGAAAGGAGATTACAAGTATTTGAGAATAAAGTATAACAATGAATTACATGGTCTTTATAGGAAGCCAGATATAATGAGAACAGTTAAGTCTCGTAGACTGCGATGGGTAGGACATGTGGCACGAATGGGGAATGAAAGTCGTGCATGGAAGATTCTTGTAGGAAAATCAGAGGGAAAACGCCCAGTTGGTAGACCAAGAATGAGGTGGGAGAATAGCATTAACTATGATTTGAGGGAAGTAGATTATACGGGGGATGATTGGAAAACATTGGTTCAGGATAGGGATATATGGAGAGCTTATGTCCGCGCGGCCATGAACCTACGGGTTCGATAGTGCCAGTGAGTTGCTTAGAGTTAGTTGTATCATTTATCGGTGTGTACTTGAAGGCACCTTTTGAGTACCAGTCTCAGCGGAAGATCTTTTTTTCAGCTGATAGGTATAGTATTCCTTTTTCAAGGAATGAAAATACTCCCTAAGCTTTGAAAAAATCTTCCACATTTGATGCATAATGCCGCAATACTTCTGGTTTATTTACTACTTTGAAAGGTTCACTACGTAAGATTTTAACAGTAAAGATATGCTACTTATAACTGTACAGCCGGGTCAGAAACCGCCCGGAAGTAAGATCGGAATACATAACCTCACATTTGGTAAATATTAAACATTAGGCCTATAGCTTTTTAGCTTCTGATGTTGTATTATTCGCTAAATAGTCACTCCAAATCCAACGCGAGGTTGAGTTTTTCATTAGACAAAATCACAACCTCTTGTTAGATTACTGTGACTATTTAACTCATACCCCAAATGGGAGTCAATGACCAATCACGTTTCAATGATTTCTGTTTTACAACCAACCAATCGAGTTCGTGTTTCACCAAATATTTATCAGTGTTATAATTACCATATTAAAGAAAGCTCCTCCTTACAATATTGCGTTCCTTTGGCAATAAATAGTATGATCTGGTTGCAGTGATAAACAAAAGAAGCGGTAGAAGCGTACCTATCGTTTCTCATTTGTTTTCAAACATCGCCGTTTACATTAAATATATAAATATTTTAAAATAACTATCGTTAAATAATGATTTGTGAGTAAACAGCTTAATTTTATTCGTTAAATAGTCCTAACAAATGCCACTCTTGATTTCCAAATTCTCTAGATAAATTCACTCCTCGCTTCGTGAGTCGTGAATTTATCGATAATTTGGAAATCACTTGTGGCATTACTTATGATAATTTTTATTTTATTTTGATAATTTTTATTTTATTTTGATAATTTTTATTTTAGTTTAGAACCTTGCAACGTATCCCCTATATATCCATACAAATTACCATTCCATATTCAAAAGAATTACGGAAGAGGCTATGAAGTGCTTCGTGTGGAGTGTAGCATTGTATGGTGCAGAGACTTGGACATTACGACAGAATGAGGAAAAACGACTGGAAGCTTTTGAGATGTGGATATGGAAAAGAATGGAAAATAAGATGGTCAGACAAAGTAAGAAATAAAGATGTACTAGACAGAGTGGGCGAAAGAAGAACAATGCTGGAACTCATAAAGAAGAGGAAAAGAAATTGGATTGGCCACTGGCTAAGAAGAAACTGCCTGCTGAAGGATGCTCTAGAAGGAATGGTCAACGGAAAGAAAGTTAGAGGCAGAAAAATACATCACATGATAGACAATATTAAAATAAATGGTTTGTATGCAGATACAAAAAGGAAAGCTGAATTAAGGAAAGAGCGGAGAATGCTGAGTTTTCACTGAAAGACCTGCTCTTGATTAGAACACTATGGATGAATGAATTCACGGTTTGTGTATTTGCGGAACATATCCCCTGCGAATAAGTAGCTTTTACTGTAGACAGATTCCGGCTGACCAGGCCATGATGGGAGCAGGTGAATTTAAATTAAACAATAGATGACACAGGTATGCAAAAGTGGTGGAAATATTTTTTGGTAGAGGAATCGGGAGAAATCTCTAGAAATACCTATTCTGGCTGCGATGGAAGACGACAGTCTAACCACTTGTGCCGCCTAAATTAATTATTTCAATACCGATAATAGGAACAGATTTGTCAGATTGGAAACATATAAGTTGCGGAGTCAGACAAGGATGCCCTCTATCACCACTTCTATTTAACGTATACATTAATGCTATCATCAGACACTGGAGATTGACAGTTCATGGTAATATCCCTCTCTCAAGACACACAATTTTAGACACACTCTTATATGCAGATGATCAGGCTCTTTTCGGCAATAATGAAGATGATACAATATTCCACTCATCATCTTAATATAATAGCCCAACGATTTAACATGGAAATATCAACAACAAAATCTAAAGTTATGGCCTTTCAAGGGAAATTCCCAGTAAGAAGTAAAATTTGTATTCAGAATTCAATACTAGAGCAAGTAAATTCATTTAAATACTTAGGATATAATCTAACTTATAATGAGGAATGTGATATATCCTTTAAAATACAAAACTATAATAAAGCTTTAAGAATTATCAACCAAGTTTTTAAACCATCAAAAGTGCAGAGACACACAAGAATGAAAATCTATAAAATTCTCGCTAGACCCATAATCTGTTATGGCAGTGAAGCTTGAACCATCAGAACTCAGGATGATCGTCATATTACAGCCACGGAGATGAAATTTCTGCGAAGAACTGCTGGTTATAGCCTTCTAGACCACCAAAGAAATTCAACAATAGCCAGATAGTTAAACATCGTACCTATATCTGAATACCTCCAAGAATATAGAAACATTGGCTAGCCCATATTCAGCGCATGGATCGTCACAGAATACCAAAACAAATTCTTCACTACATTCCTCGAGGCAGAAGATCTGTGGGTTGACCTTTTCGGAGATGGCGGGAGACCCTAACCGGCCACTGGGCCTAATACTTGAAAGGACGATGATGATGATGGAACGTCCACCGCTGCGGTCTCCGAGCTAACGTGCTGCCTTCTCGCACAGCGGACCCGGGTTCGATTCCCGGTCGGGACAAGATTCCTGAGTGAGTTTCTTTTTCGGGGGTTTTGATCAGCTTGTAAAACAAATGTCTGGAAGCTTTAAGGCCCGAAAGGTCCCCAACAATATCATCTGGCCATAATCCTCAGCATCCTCCCACGGTGTGAAAAACAACGCAATTAATCTTATTCTTCTTCTTCTTCTTCTTCTTCTACTTCATGAAATTAGGCCTTTTGGCCCGTTTTCACATCAAGTGGAATTTAATGAATCTTCCCATCTAGTAAATGGGCGTCCAACACTTCTATGTCCTATTGGTTTGTACTTTAATAACAGCTGGAGGATTCTATCTGTAGGCAGTCTTTTAACATGTTCATACCAGTTGTTTCTCATATTGCCAATTGTATTTGTTAAATTTAAAATATTCAAGTCTTTCCTAATATCTTCATTTATTTTTCTGCCAAAATTGTCACCAAATGAGTAAAGTAATCAATTAATCGGTCTAACGTAGAAATACATTATATAATGGAAATGGACAGCTGATGACAAATGAGGGAAATTTTGAGGAAGTGGCTGAATTCAAATACCTAGGAACAATAATCACAAATAGGAATGAGATGCACAAAAGAAATTAAACATAGGCTCAATTCTGGAAATGCGTGCTATTATGCATTGCAGAGACTCTTGATGTCCCAACTCCTTTCAAAAAAACATTAAACTGAAAAAACATAAAACTATTATTCTACCAGTTATATTATATGGGTGCGAAACATGGACTCTTACTTTAAGGGAGGAAAGGAGATTACAAGTATTTGAGAATAAAGTTCTTAAGAAGATTTTTGGACCAAAGAGAGATGAACAGACATGTGAATGGAGAAGACTACATAACAATGAACTACATGGTCTTTATAGAAGCCAGATATAATAAGAACAGTTAAGTCTCGTAGACTGCGATGGGCAGGACATGTTACACGTATGGGGAATGAAAGACGTGCATGGAAGCTTCTTGTAGGAAAGCCAGAGGGAAAACGCCCAGTTGGTAGACCAAGAATGAGGTGGGAGAATAACATTAACTATGATTTGAGGGAAGTAGATTATACAGGGAATGATTTGGAAAGCATTAGCTCAGGATAGGGATGTATGGAGAGCTTATGTCCGCGCGGCCATGAACCTACGGGTTCGATAGTGCCAGTGAGTAAGTAAGTAATCGGAAGTTATGGGGGTGGTGGCCCCATGTTTAAAGTTGGTATCACTGCTACGATTATTATATTTTATTTGATACCAGTTTCGTTAGAGTTGAGATGAGTTTGACGTTTAACTGCGGAGTAAAAACTTTGGCAACCAACAACAGGAATAGTGACATGCGCAGTGAACATGCCTCGTGCTGAGAACGACCTTCAACTACCACAGTGCTATTTATGTTGTGTTCGTTCCTGTTGGCCTCGTGCACAGTGTTATTCATTCAAATATGCATGTGCTGTTAAACTACAGTCCTTGGGGTTAGACTCCCACGTGTCAGGAGGTATCAGCCGAGTTGCTAGCTCTGCGTTACGGCCGCCTTTACTCTCAGAACATGCGTCTGGTACCTATTTCAATTAGAGGCTGAGTCGACCTAAGGGACATGGTGCCGCCAGAATGTTTGGGCTGGTTTAAAATCCTGACCCCACTCGGATTTCGAGCCGCTATCTTCTCGGATTATGGTATATTGATTAGAGCAATAATATCAATTTAACACACACTGCAAAACAGTAATCAAAGTAAAAGAATAGCAAACTGAAGAAATAGCCCTCACACAAAGGGCATCAGGCAAGGCGACTCTTTAAGTCCATTCTTATTTAATATTATAATGGATAAAATTATTGAAAACATACCCACCACGTTTGGGTTTATAAAATGGGAAACACTAGATTTCACTTAATATGTTATGCAGATGATTGTCGTTCTCCCTTTCAGAATCTGAAGATAATTTACAAAGATCTTTACATCAATTTAATATAAATGCCAAAAAAATACAATATGGAAATTAACACGAATAAGACAAAATGCTTAACAATATCAAAAGAACCAGTAAGATGCAAATTAGAAGTGGAAAGAAAAATTATAGAACAAGTGTCAGAATTTAATTATTTAGGTGTATTAATAACAAACACTAAAAATTTAATAAAAGAAGTAAAGAAACAAGCTGATAAAGCAGCACAAATATCAGGATCTATGAAAGATTTAATTTGGCGCAACAAACATATGTCAAGAGAAAGCAAAACCTGCATATACAAAATGATAGTTCGACTAGTTATCGTATATGGAGCAGAAACTAGAACTGATGAAGAAAACCGGCTTGCAAAAAGAGCTAAAGAAGATAGACCAATGGACGGGAGAAGAACAAGAGGAAGACCTGCCAAGAGATGGATAGACCGTGAATGTACATCCAGTACGTCTTCCTCCGAGGAGTGATTTTGGAAATAAACAGGATGAAAATCCTACAAATTATGTTTAAGAAGAAGAAGAAGAAGTCTTAACCAACTACCGTACGGCGTGCCCCCATGTTTATGGTTAATTAAAGAAGCTTTTAAACCTTAAATTGGCGAAGCAATAATAATATCTCGCGCCAGTTATTTTAAATCTTTCGGACCGCAGTGAAATACCATATTACGATGCTAGGTTGGGAAGTGGTTTTTACAGAAGCGAGGAAAATATTTAAAAACCGAGTGGTAGCGAGGTTTTTCATTTCCGAGATTCTGTAAAACACTTTACAAACGTGCCTTGTACATTATTTTTTGCGCGATGGTTCCAAAATTATAAATAATAAGCAAAGTGATCCCACAACAGGCCTCAGGAGGCCCTTGGGCTAGTAGGAGGTTAAGGCTCCCACTTTTTCTAGACAATCGGCACTTTATGTCAGCCGGGTTATCAGCCCTGCGTGACGGCCGCCTTTACCCCAGAACAAGCGTCTGGTACTCATTTACGTTAGAGGCTGAGTCGACCCCAGGGCCAAATTATAAATAATAGTAAAATAACATCTTTCTTGGAAATATTTGCGTTCATTATAAACAACTGACTAACGTTAACAGTGTGGGCAATGTTTATTAGTTGAAACAACAGGAGACCGTGAGACCAATTAGTTATAAAATGGCAAGTACGTATTTATTGTTTTATATTGTTCACATATAGCTCAGTTCATTTCATTTTTGTTGTATATTAACGCTACCTTTTGGATATTTTTTGTACATGCATTGTATGTAGTATACATAGAGGGCAGTGGTTTTTCTTCTCACACGCGGTGTTTGTGATATGTAATATTACAGTATAGTTACAAATGTCAGGAAGCTTAAGGCCCAACGGTCCCGAAAATCATCCGGCCATCATCCTTATCATTATCGTCATCAGAGACCGGAAGTTTAGGCATTATAAATCATTGTTATAACGAGAAAAACCGTTAGGACAACATTCCAATAATTAGCGGAAAATTTGAATTTATTAGTATTACCTGACAGGAGGACCTATTTTCAAAAAAAAATTAAATAATAGAATAAAATTAGATTTACCTGACAGGAGAAATTATTTAAAAAAATTAGATAATAGAATAAAATTAGATTTACCAGACAGGAGAAATTATTTAAAAAAATTTAAATAATAGAATAAAATTTGATTTATCTGACAGAAGAAATTATTTAAAAAAATTTAAATAATAGAATAAAATTGGATTTACTTGACAGGAGAAATTATTTTTAAAAAATAGTTAAATAATAGAATAATTAAATTTAGTGATAAAAGTATGCGGAAGCGACCATTAAATTATGAAGGAACAGAGAAAAAGTTTAGGTTATTTCGTGAGACAAGGAAGTTTTAAAAACAGACCCTTGAAAGGCAAGTTATGTAGAGATAATGAACAATTCTATGAAACATACCAATGTTAATGAAGGGTTGACAGGGAAATAAGCTTATTTCGTGAGACAAAAAAGTTTTAAAAACAGACCCTTGAAAGGTAAGTTATGTAGAGATAACGAACAACTCTATGAAACATACACATGTTAATGGATGGTTCTAGGGACATTTCCGGATGTTGAGAAACACAGACGAAATAAACTCTAATCTGGGGAAATATTTTGAAAAAAAAAACTTTAAAAAAATATATAAACTGCACCATTCAAAGAGCATGATGATCTCGACGGCAACGATCGGACAGTGAGGTCCCGGCGACGCTTCAGCGCTCTAAAGGGCGGATTACGTAAGTAGAGTTTTCATTTCTATCAGGGATGTTCAATTAAACATTTATTTAATTATAACAAAACTTAAGCCCTAAAAATGAATACGTTAAACGGTGACAGTCCTTAGTCTACGGGTAAAATCTGAGTTTATCTTTCTTTCTTGAGCAATTTAAGATTGAAGGGTGCTTCTAAATTCACTATTATTATTGTCAAGTTCCATCTTATGCATTTTTGATATTTATTTCATACTATGTTTAAATTAATGGTTAACCTGTTCTCATATACATTCGTATTTCGTGTTGCTAGATTTTATTCATAGATATATTAAAGTGGTTTGTGACCAGCGTCATTGGCTTTCTTATATGTTAAAGAATAAGTAACCTGAATTCTGACTAGAAGTCCTGACTTCAATTCATGAATTCCTACATGTATTTGTTCTCCTCGGCCCGCTACCTATCCAAATATATTATTATTATACCAAATTATTAAGAACGCCCTTCGGAGAGTCCTTAAAACCATTACAATCATTAAAACAGGCAGGAAAAAAGGCATTATAAATAGCTAAATTAGGCAATAAAATGCAATTAAAATCATATTTTGCACGTAAGTACTTTACAATCAGTACAATAAATGGGATCCGAAAGTATTAACGTAAGTTTGTACTTTGCTGCGTAAAGGAATACTGAATGGCAACATCGCAATGAAAACTGAAACAAAAGTAAAATTAGACCCGCACTCATTGTTGCCTTTTCAAATCAACACAAATGGTAATCAAAACGCTATTATTTTTACTTTTTTTTTTGCACGGCAGCACTTATTGTTGCAAAAATAATAATTATGAACTGACTGAAAGGCAATAATTTACGTTCGGTGAAGTCACTTTCATTGTAACGGTTATGGAAATGAATTAAAATATACCTACAGGCAATTTTTAATAAAATGCTAGAAGTTCCGGCCACGCGTTGCTGTGGCTAAGGTATACGTTAAAAATTTAAATTAAGTTGCTGTCTTTCAGCCAGATTACTTAAAACTAATACTTACACACGAAATTAATAATATTGAAATTAAAATAAACACTGAACACACTTAAATTATGAAATAATCAATATTTGTAATTCAATTGAAATTCGCGGTTGCAACAAAAAGCACAGCCATCTGGATCTCTCTTTGTTAAATAATAAACCAATTACTTTACCAAATTACCTTACAACACGCCATCTGTTAGAATCGTATGGAACTCACAGATAATTATAACTCTTTGTTAAATAATAAACAAATAATTTGCAATAAAAAATAATGCGACTATAAATTTAGTTATAAACTACCCTAAGTCTCAAGTTGGATCAAACTGCACACAGTGTGCAAAATTTTATTAAAATCGGTTCTGTAGTTTAGGATTCCATCGCGGACAAAGAACGTGACACGAAATTTTTATATATTAAGATAATAGAAAAGTAATCAAATAAAGGCAACAAAAAACATTTATTTCGTAAATTAGACATTTATATTTAATGAGGCAGAAAAAGGGGCAATATAAAACTGTGGCATTTGAATCACAAAGGTGTAATTCGTACAGATCCACTCTCAAATTGAAGATAGATTTGACGCATTTAAAAAGGCATTCTGCCAAAGTTCCGGTCTCTGATCATCATCATCCTACACCGGTGTGGAAAGAAACGGGAAGCTGCAAAGCATAGCATGAAAATGCTATGATTGCAGTGAAAAACCTATCCTCGGGCAGAATTACTATACAGTGGAATGGACAGTATAGTTATTTTTATTACAGTATAGTTATTTAGGTTGGAAACTCCGAATTGTAGGAAGTTTGTACTTTCAATTATGGTCGCCATTGCTGTAAGTACGACTAAACGCACTATCGCGCAAAAAGAAAATTATATAAAACTGTAAGTTATTATTGTACATTATTGTGTAAATTGGCACAAATTTAAGTAATTTCGACTCGTTTGTTTTTCTATTGTTTTATAAACAACAATAAATAAATTAAATCAATGTATCATATAGGATACGTTGCCAATTTAAGGGTTAAAAACTTAATCCTATATAAAATAATATTTCTTCTTATTCTTCTTCTACTTCTTAAAATTAGGCCTTTTGACCCGTTTTCACACAAAGTGGGATTTAATGAATCTTCCCATCTAGTGAATGGGCGTCCAAACACTTCTATGTGCTATTGCTTTGAACTTTAATAACAGCTGAGGGATTCTATCTGTAGGCATTCTTTTAACATGTTCATACCAGTTTTTCTCATGTTGTCAATTCTATTTGTTAAATTAAACATATTTAATTATTTTCTAATATCTTCATTTCTTTTTCCGTCCACACCTGATACTGAACGTAAGAACTTCATTTCTGCAGTTTCTATTTTTCTTCTGTCTGAACGGTTAAGAGTCCAATTTTCAGTTGGTTCAAATTAATTTAATATTTTAAATAAATCAGAAGGAAACGAACAAAAATAAACCACTTAAATGTGTGTCTAATTATACAATATACCTAATAATAACAGTTACACAAGATTCCGTTTTCACTGCGGTCCGCCACATTCAAATAACTATCAAGAAATTTGTGTTTTGCCAATTTAAGGGTTAAGACAGGAGCTGCCATAATTTTGTAAAATTTTAATTATGTACTCACAGTTTTATTTTTCAGTGTCTGTTTTATAGCGCCACACATTCTATAAAACTTAATTAATTTAATATCGTCCTTCTGGCAGTATGATACATTGCATCCTAAATAATTGAAATTGTTCACCTGTTCTTAATGCTGATTTTACACCTCATATAGTTTTTCCCGTTGAATGTCATTACTTTCGTTTTACTTTCAGAGATTGTCATATTGAATTTATTTGCTATTTAATTTAATTTATACGCTGCTATTGTAAGAGCAAAGGATTGTCTGATCGTCTGTAAACAATATGGCATTTATAATTGTATTGTCAACTTTAACATCTGTGGTTAAACTTGATTGCCATTGTACAATGACCTCATCAATATATATTCTAAAAAGTGCAGGAGATAGCGGGCATCCTTGCTTGACCCCTTGATTAATTTCTAATGTATTATCGCTCGTTATGCTTCATTTGTCAATCATTATTGTTTATTTAAAATATAATTTTTGCACTTATTCTAAATCTAGTTTAATCCATCAGTTTGTAAACACGGATACTTCTCATGAGTAAAGTTGTTTTTTAAACAAAATTTTATTTGGAATGTTTTTGAGAGGCTATTAAACTAGTCTTCAAAGTAGAGATCATCAGATTCTGTGGTCTTTCAGCGAGATTTATTACCCCTGAATGGTTCCAGTCTCTGGTATTTGGTGCGAAGAATTCGTTTAGTCCCACTTCCGTAGCTTTAGTGTTATCGAAATTTCTTGCACACAAGAAATGGGAAATGGATCGCAACAGATGGTAATGTAAAGGCGCAAGGTCAGGGTTATACGGTGGGTGCGGAGCAGTTCGATTCTTCCCAATTCCAGAATATTTGTCACGGTTGTTAGTATAGTAGGTTTATGGAATCCGATCAGGTTTGAACTCGTGATCTTCAAAATATCATGAACTCTTTCCGATTGTTGAGAATAAAGATCCGCATCGATTGCACGTCCAAATGGAACAAACTCCCAGTGAATCACACCTTCAAAATTCCACCAGACACACATTACATTAAAAACCGACATACTTATGAAAAAACCTAATAGTAATTATATATATATATATGTCCACCGCTGTGGTCTCGAGGTAGCGTGCTGCCTTGTCACGCAGCGGGCCCGGGTTCGATCCCCGGTCGGGGCAGTTTTTCTGGGTGAGGTTTTTATCTGGGTTTTTCCTCGCCTATGAGACAAATGTCAGGAAAACGTAAAGGCCCAAACTGTCCCCGAAATCATATGGCCATCATCATCATCCTTATCATTATCATCATCATCATCATCATCCTTCACCGGTGTGGAAAGCAACGGGAAGCCACCACACCTACAATTCCCTAGTAAAGCTGCAAGCATAGCATGAAAATGCTATGATTGCAGTGAAGGACCTGCCCTCGGACAGAATTACTATGGATGGATATTATATGGATGTGAAACATGGACTCTTGCTTTAAGGGAGGAAAGAAGATTACGAGTATTTGAAAATAAAGTTCTTAGGAAAATTTTTGGACCAAAGAAAGATGAACATACAGTTGAATGGAGAAGACTACATAACAGTGAACTACATGGTCCTTATAAGAAACCAGATATAATAAGAACAGTTAAGTCTGATAGACTGCGACGGGCAGGACATGTGGCACGAATGGGGAATGAAAGATGTGCATTGAAGCATCTTGTAGGAACACCAGAGGGAAGACGCACAGTTGATAGACCAATAATGTGATGGGAGAATAACATTAAGTATGATTTGAGGGAAGTAGATTATACAGGGAATGATTGGAAAACATTTACTCACGATAGGGATGCATGGAGTGCTTATGTCCGAGCGGCCATGGACCTACGGGTTCGATAGTGGATAGTGCCAGTGAGTTAGTTAGGTAAGAGTTAGTTAATTTAATTGTAAAGTGTTCTAAATCGGGGCGAAGGGGGTGGTGGCGTGCAATTATTAAATCGTTAGATTGTGCACCACAATTCTGTACTAAATTGAAAATCTCTCCGCAGTTAATGTGTTGAGAAGGCATGTGGCACTGTTTATAGCGATTCGTTCGTCGGATGGGAATGTTAAGCCTGGAGGTCCCCTTGGTGCTTTTCGGCAGGAGTAGGCTAGGTGTCGACACGGGGTTTCACCTCCTCCCTTCTCTTCATTATAATCCCTCATACAACACATTTTAGACTACAGAAACATATATACATTCTCATCTTATACTCCTCTCGGTACACAATATATGAATTCATAATCAACGTAACATGGTCTGCCGAAGTGATGGGTAAATTAAAAATCGATCACATTAACATCATATATACACCTAGCGCAGTACCCAAAACATGAAAAGTGCATTATAATACATGTTTCAGCTGCTATCTTATCATAAGTAATGGCACGAGCGATTTCTAAATTTATCTAGAGGATTTGGAAAACAGTGGAGCCATTTGTTAGGACTATTTGACGAATAAAATTAAGCTGTTTACTCACAAATCTTTATTTAAATATAGTTATTTTAAAAGCCGTAGCGTAGTGGTTAAGACACTGAGATACAAGCCGGAGGGTCGAGGGTTCAAGTCCCTTTGGGGTCAGGATTTTTAAACTGACCCAAACCCTCTGGGGGCACTATGACCCTGGGGTCGACTCAGCCTCTAACTGAAATGAGTACCAGACGCTTGTTCTGGTGTAAAGGCGGCCGTCACGCAGGGCTGACAAGTGCCTATTGTCTAGAAAAAGTGGGAGCCTTAACCTCCTAACTACCCCAAGGGCCTTCGGGCCTGTTGTGGGATTACTTTTACTTCACTTTATATATTTAATGCAAACGGCGATGTCTGAAAACAAACCAGATATATGTGGACTTGAGTTTCATTTGTTTAGCTAACCACTGCAACTTGATCATGTTATTTATTACCAAATAGGATTACATTATTGTAAGAATGTGCCCTAGTGGACAAAAAAGGAAACACATCAAACTGTATATTATAACCAACATTATAGGTTATTAATTATTTTTTTCGGAAACAACTCAGTAAAATCAGCATTTAAAAACACAGTTATTGAACACACAGTTATCAAATGTGTAGGTCGAAGGAATCTGTTCATTATTTGCTGCATTCAACGTATTTGTTAGAGAGCCAGTCACTACAAAATAATGCTCTGACCTGTTCAGAATATTAAAAAGGAGGAGCTTTCTTTATTCTGGTACTGTTAAAGCTCCTTATTTGCGGTTCACTTATTCGCGTTTTCTTTATTCGCGGGTTAAATTATTGCGGCTAAAAATGTCTTTATTCGCGGATCCAGTTGGTATGTTAGAAGGATTAGTATGCTTTATTAACGCATCGGTAACTTTTTTACTGCAGGCACGTGTCAAGCTGGCATTTACATAGAGCGATACAAACCAAATGGACAAATAATTACCATAGTAAAACAAACCTTATTGTCACTAAGCCTAAAGTTTCTTGTTAGAAGCCACCGGTATGAGATGTCCGTTGATAAATGCCGCCCTCGCCACCATCAGTGTTTTATTGTTTCAACTTGTCATTCGTTACAATAACTTTGATTGAATAACGTGCGTCTCTTCTGCTTTGTTGCCAATTTATAACGTCGAGTAACATGAAAGGAAATTAGTTCCGAAGCGGAAAAAATAGTGTTGCCCTTTAAAGTAAACATAGAAATGTTGGACCGTTTACGCGTTCACGAGTCGTTCGTATCAAATCACGCTGTTTCAATATTAATGAATCAACTGTACGATTCATCAAGTAATCCGAAGACAAAATAAGGAATTCTATCCCTGAATTCACAGCTGAATATCAATCTTAATTGAAATACCTTTTAAAAGCTGAAAACAGGTAAAAATTACTAAGTTCTTTAATTCCTTGCCTAAACATGACAGTCCTCTACTATTTAATTTTGTACTAGAGCATGCCATTAAATCTTTAGAGAATAAGGAAGGCTTACAACTGAATGGTATTAATAAGCTGTTAGTTTATGCTGATGATGTGGTACTACTGGCCGATAGCGAGGAGATACTAAAGGCCAACACGCACACACTATTGAGTAACACTAAGAAATTAGGACTGGAAGTAAATATCAGTAAAACTAAATATATGGTCACACGTAGAAATACATTATATAATGGAAATGGACAGCTAATGACAAATGAGGGAATTTTGAGGAATTGGCTGAATTCAAATACCTAGGAACAATAATCACAAATAGGAATGAGATGCACAAAGAAATTAAACATAGGCTCAATTCTGGAAATGCGTGCTATTATGCATTGCAGAGACTTTGTTGATGTCCCAACTCCTTTCAAAAAACGTTAAGCTGAAAAATATATAAAACTATTATTCTACCAGTTATATTATATGGGTGCGAAACATGGACTCTTACTTTAAGGGAGGAAAGGAGATTACGAGTATTTGAGAATAAAGTTCTTAGGAAAATTTTGGACCAAAGAGAGATGAACAGACAGGTGAATGGAGAAGACTACATAACAATGAACTACATGGTCTTTATAGGAAGCCAGATATAATAAGAACAGTTAAGTCCCGTAGACTGCGATGGGCAGGACATGTTGCGCGTATGGGGAATGAAAGACTTGCATGGAAACTTCTTGTAGGAAAGCCAGAAGGAAAACGCCCAGTTGGTAGACCAAGAATGAGGTGGGAGAACAACATTAACTATGATTTGAGGGAAATAGATTATACAGGAAATGATTGGAAAGCATTAGCTCAGGATAGGGATGTATGGAGAGCTTATGTCCGTGCGGCCATGAACCTAAGGGTTCGATAGTGCCAGTGAGTAAGTAAGTAAGTAAGTAAACATGACAGTAATAATTAATAGAAATTGTTCAAAATCTCTCATTAATTTATTTTATTTTGACTATTTAACTCATGCCCCAAATGAGAGCTAATGACCAATCACATTTCAATGATTTTTATTTACAACCAATCATAGTCGTGTTTCGCCTAAAATTTACCAACTAAAGTTTATCATAATAAAGAAAGCTCCTCCTTTTTAACATTCTGAATAGGTCATAGCATTATTTTGCACTGACTGACCCTCTAGGTAATACGGCTACCAGATTGTATATATAGTGCATGAATGTCAGCAGAAAGCTCATGCGATATATAATATAAAACATTTGTAACAGTTGATTATACCACAAAAAAAAAAAAAAAGAAAAGAAAAGAAAACACTGTTTGCACTTTCTTAAACGAATTATTTTCCAGGAATGTTGCAGAAAAAATATAATTGACATATTTACATCATAGGACATCAGAAACTTATAACGTTGGTTATAAATTTCTCCACTAGGGTGCATTCTTACAATATTGCGATCCATTGGCAATAAATAATATTATGATCTGATTGCAGTGATGAACAAAGGAAGGAAATGAAGCGTACCAATCGTTTCTCATTTGTTTTCAAACATCTCCGTTTACATTAGATATATACATATTTAAAAATAACTACAGTTAAATAATGATTTGTGAGTAAACAGCTTAATTTTATTCGTTAAATAGTCCGAACAAATGCGACTCTTGATTTCCAAATTCTCTAGATAAATCACTCCTCACTTCGTGAGTCGTGAATTTATCGATAATTTGGAAATCACTCGTGGCATTACTTAAGATAATTTTTTATTTTAGAACCTTGGAACGTATCCTCTATATACCCATGTAAATTACCATTTCATATTCGCGGTTTCTGTATTCGCGGCATATTTGCGGAACGTATCCCCCGCGAAAAAGGAGCTTTTACTGTAATCAAAATTCGATAATTATCGAGGCGAAACACGACTGTGATTGGTTCTAAAACAAAACACATTGAAACGTGATTGGTCATTGACTCCCATTTGGGGCATGAGTTAAATAGTCCTGAATAACAACTGTCTATTTGAAGAGAAAAATTATACGCTCAGACCGGGACTTGAACCCGGGACCCTTGGTTCTCTAGACCAAGTGCTCTACCAACTGAGCTACCTGAGCAAGTACCGATCTAAACGCAAATCTTTCTCTATATACATTGTAATTCCCATCCACCAAATGCTGTGAAACCATGCTTCTATCTTGCAAATGGCGGCTCCTTTATTAAGAAGACATATTTGGGAATTATACATTACAGCCAGTACGGCTTTTTCCAAGTTTTTATTATTGATTTCGTACATCTCAATGATGGATAAATCATATTTGAAGAGAAAAATTATACGCTCAGACCATTTGCAAGATAGAAGCATGGCTTCACAGCATTTGGTGGATGGGAATTACAATGTATATAGAGAAAGATTTGCGTTTAGATCGGTACTTGCTCAGGTAGCTCAGTTGGTAGAGCACTTGGTCTAGAGAACCAAGGGTCCCGGGTTCAAGTCCCGGTCTGAGCGTATAATTTTTCTCTTCAAATATGATTTATCCATCATTGAGATGTACGAAATCAATAATAACAACTGTCTATGTTCTGCCGTTGATGGTTTCCGATATGGGTAAAAAAAAAACACTGCTTCCTTGTGGATTACCATCGCTTACCTCACGTCGGCAAGCCAGGACTTCCTCAGCAACACTTGTACTGACTCTCCTCGCGGTAACAACACATGGGTAATTTAATTTACATTAATTGTTAAATTATTAATTGAAATCATATAATAAAGTTCCTATATATCAATATTAGTCCACCGCTGTGGTCTCGAGGTGCCTTGTCACGCAGCGGGCCCGGGTTCGATCCCCGGTCGGGGCAGTTTTTTTGGGTGAGGTTTTTATCGGGGTTTTTCCTCACCTGTAAGACAAATGTCAAGAAAACTTTAAGGCCCAAACGGTCCCCGAAATCATATGGCCATCATCATCATCATCATCATCATCATCCTTATCATTATCATCATCGTCATCCTTCACCAGTGTGGAAAGCAACGGGAAGCTACCACACCTACAATTCCCTAGTAAAGCTGCAAACATGAAAATGCTATGATTGCAGTGAAGGACCTGCATTCGGGCAGAATTACTATGGATGGATTTCAATATTCACGTGTAGGCAAACACTTTTCAGATACTTTTTAAATTAACAATGGGTTAAAGGAAGTAAATGCACTATCTCCTCTACTATTCAGTTTTGTATTAGAGCATGCCATCAAATCTTTAGAGGATGAGTAAGGTATTAATAAGTTGTTAGTCTATGCTGATGATGTAATTAGGCAATAGTGAGGAGATATTAAGGGACAACACGAATATTCTATTCAGCAATACTAAGAAATTGGCACTCAAAATTAAAATATTTGTAGAACTAAGTATATGGGCACACATAGAAACGCATTATATAATAGAAATGACAATTAATGACTTTTTGAACAAGTGGCAAAATTCAAATACCTTGGAAAAATAATTATAAACAGGAATGAGGTGTACAAATAAATTATACATAGGTTTAATTCTCGAAATGCGTGCTGTTTCAGGGGCTCTGATCGTCCCAACTGCTCTTAAAAAGTAAAACAAGCTGAAAATATATAAAACTTTCTTTCTCCCAATTGTATTATGCGAAACATGATGCACTCTTACTTCAAGGGAAGAGAAAAGTTACACGAGTACACTGTATGGGAATGAAGTTCCTAGGACAATATTTTGACCAAGTTCACCGCTGTGGTCTCGAGGTAGCGTGCTGCCTTGTCACGCAGCGGGCCCGGGTTCGATTCCCGCTCGGGACAAGTTTCCCGGGTGAGGTTTCTTTCGGAGTTTTTCCTCACCTGTAAGACAAATGTCAGGATACTTTAAGGTCCAAACGGTCCCCGAACATCATCTGGCCATCATTATCATCAATATTATATTCACCTCATTAGATTAAGTTTGGGTTAAAGGCCTCTCCTGCTGCATCATTACCCACCGTCATCACATGTCATATCATTGGGGCAGCGTAACCCCGCCTTCCAGGCGCCCCAACCTCAGAAGCGGGTTACAATACGTCAATGCCAGGAGAAGAATACCTGAAATGTGAATGATAAAGATGTGGCATTCAACAATATATATATATATATATATATATATATATATATATATATATATATATATGTCTGTGTTTTTATTATTATTATTTTATTATTTAATAAAAATAGATTTAAGATTCGTTAATATATTTACCCAATGCCTTGTATAAACAGCATAGATTAATTCATTGTAGTTTATTACTTTGTTTGGGGGCACGCCATAGCGTAGTGGTTAAGGCACTGAGCTACAAGCCGGAGGGTAGAGGGTTCAAGTCCCGTTGGGGTCAGGATTTGTAAACTGACCCAAACCCTTTGGCGCGGCACTATGGCCCTGGGGTCGACTCAGCCTCGAACGGAAATGAGTACCAGACGCTTATTCTGGGGGTAAAGGCGGCCGTCACGCAGGGCTGACAACCCGGCTGACAAAGTGCCGATTGTCTAGAAAAAGTGGGAGCCTTAACCTCCTACTACCCCAAGGGCCTCCGGGCCTGTTGTGGGATCAGTTTACTTTTTTATTACTTTCTTTGTATTTTTTTCTTTCTTTTCTTTTTATGTATAGTAGATTCGAGCTGTTATTCCTTTCTGTATTCATTGTATCATTAATTTAATTTTAATTGCATTTAATTTCATTGTATTATTAGACATTATTTTCATTATTATTCAATTTGACAGATAATTAATTGTTTAATATGACTATTATTGTAATGTTTTGTATTTATATGTAACATATGTTTGTCCTGGTGAGTGGAAGAGAAGGCCACATGGCCTTAACTCCACCAGGCTAAATAAATCTATTCTAAATAGACGAAAGAGAGACGAACAGACAGGCGAAAGGAGAAGACTGCATATCAGTGAGCTACACGATGTTATGGAAAATCAGACACAATAAGAATAGTTAAGTCTCTTAGACTGCGATGAGCAGGACATGTCACACTTTAAGGGTCGCATGTTTGGACGCATTAGACAGTAAAATGCCTTCTCTGCTGAGCAAGTTGTATGCTAATACGATTTTGCTTACTCAGAAATCTGTTCATGCGATAATAATTGGTTAAATTTGTAAGCTACCTGCGGAGGTAGCTTAAATGAGCAACTCAAATTAAAATCCCGAAGGGAACCGAACGGGAACCGATGGTAATCGATGTACTTTGCTGCTTTATCCAACATTTATCCAAGATGTCGGACCTTGAAGACTTCGATCATGTTTTCGGTATACACGGAGAAGAGGAATTTTATAGAGTCTACCAAAGAATTCAACTGGAAGAACAGGAGAATCTGCGTAATATTGCGTGTCGCAGACGTGTTTGTATACGGTATTATTTGCGGGATGCAAGCATAAATGCATTCCTCTATAGCAGACGAAAATAACGGAAGTGGTTTTATCGCTGAGAATTCTGGGTAATTCGTTGCCAATATTACGAAAACGTCGACTCTCGTGCATGACCGATAAATCGGCCGTTAATTTCGTTCTCAGCAATTGCTCACGGTGAATCAGCTCACTAGTGATTGGAAGTAATTTGAGTAGAGAGTAATGTTCTAACATACGACCCTTAGACTGCAATGAGCAGGACATGTCACACTTAGACTGCGATGAGTAGGACATGTCACACTTAGACTGCGATGAGCAGGACATGTCACACTTGTTTTATTATTCCGGCCTTTACAATGAATGTACATTTTTCCAGTACCCATGTTCACAGTTAACTACACATTTGTTTCAGCACATTTTTCCATTCTTGTCTGTTCATCCATATATCTTCTTCTATTTCCCATTCCCTCTTAGTTTCATTGATTCCCTGAATTCACGTAATATTTGGTCTACCCTTCTTTTTCCTTCCCTATGGTACCCAATCCATGATTATCTTAGGTAGTCTTCCTTCTTCCATTCTTCTAATGTGTCCGTACCAATTTAAGGAGGGGGTTAGTACCTGATGATCCAGACGGCTTACTGAGTGAGTCTTTTGACTACCAGTGGGCAAGAGGTGAAGGGAAGCTAAGAATATTCCACAACGGGCGGATGGGGCTCCATAGTTTTGGTAGACAGCCCATCTAGGAGAAGAGGACTCCAAAATTAAACTCCTGGTCCTCCAAGTTGGGGGTTGATGCAACGGGCTAACTCCCCGCTCATCGAAAAAAAAAAAATGTTAAGAAAACGAATGAAGCACAGCCGGGCAGGATTAAACATTTACGACACATGTCACACAAATGGGAAAATAAAGAGGAACATTAAAAATCCTGTAGGAGAATCAGAAGGAAAGCGCCCAGTAGGTAGGCCAAGAATGAGGTGGAGAAATAACATTAACCATGAATTATGGGAAGTAGATTATACAGGCGATGATTGGAAAATATTAGGGATGCATGCAGAGCTAGCTTATGTACGCGCGGCCATGAACCTACCGGATTCCATACTGCCACTGAGTTAGTACAACAAGATTTAACGCTTCATTTTTTTTTCTTTTATTTCGTTTTCATTCTATTTTCTTTTATATTTACATTTATTTACTCTTTCTTTATCACACATACAGACACAAGGCCGGGACATACACCCAATTCAAAGTAGTTAAGATTATAAAATCCGTACTCCGCCGGGAATCGAACCTGGATCTCCAGAGTGGGAGGTAGGACGATGATTTTTAATCAGATTAAAAGTTTTTGTAAGTTATTAATAAAAGTTGAATTATTCTGGTATTAATATATATTGACAAAACATGTACTTTGTAAGCTATCATACGCCATTCTGCAGTTCCTTGCATTGTATTAATACGAATATAGAACAATAGATAACAAAAGTGATTGGCTAATTATTTTTAACATTGTATTCGACTATTAACTTATCTTTTCTTTTGTTTTCAGTTCACAAATAATAGTGTAGACAGATGATTGTCGTCGTGCGAAGTTCAATTTCGAGTTTACTTAGACCTCCAACAGAGAGCAGCTCACGTCCTCGACAACACACTACTGTTTGATTTTTTGCAAGAGAAACAATTTTGCCTGAAACAGGATTTCAACCAAAGACCTCTAGTTTTACGTACCGACGCACTAACCAATGTGCTATCCAAATATCCCTTTTCAAACACAATTTTTTCTCTCTCTTATATAATCTCCACTAGTTTATCTTGTGGAATATTCAACTTGTGGTTTCTAAACAGGGGCCCGCAAGTAGTAAACACTCTCTGTATTATTATTATTATTATTATTATTATTATTATTATTATTATTATTATTATTACTGAACCATGACACTAGTTTATTATTGGCGAGATCCCAAATAACTGTGAAAAATAGTTACCATCTTTATGATATAAGGATCAACAGTGAGGTTTATGGATGAGTTAAATTATGCCTCGGACGGAATTTCTAAACCAATTTGGAAAACATCCCCACAGTGTATATAATTTTATTTCTTATTATCTCAATATTAATAAAATTCATTATTAAAACCGTTGAGGTGGAGAGTCATAAAATAAAATAATTTAAAATATACCTTCTTAGGTAAAATCCGTCGTCCTCAACTTATAAAATATGTAGTCACGACAAAGCCACATTAGGACCAGCAGCATCAACCATCATACTGGATGTTGTAGCGAAGAGTGACCTGCTGAAGATGGAACGGATGTTCTGAAAGGCCTACAGGCATAAAGAATACATATTTTATAAGTTGAGGACGACGGATTTTACCTAAGAAGGTATATTTTAACTTATTTTATTTTATTATTATCTCAAATTGTATTATTTTAAATAAAAATATTAACATGTGTTGTACACTGAGGGACATTAAAATGTCTTGGATCATTGTTTACATGCAATCACAGAATATATGCATTAACTGTCCTTTCCACTCTACTCCTAGAGCCTTATTTACCACGTGGGCTCTCAGTGAAGTTATGCTCACATGATGAGTCTCACATACAGAGTGATTCAAAAGGTTGCATACAAATTTCAGGAATTTGTAGAGAGGTCGAAATACAACTTTTGATTAGTAACTTACAGAGTGATTGAGAAATATAGCTATACGTTTGATTGCATTTTTGTGACAAAAATATTATTATTAAAGGAAATATGATATCATTGGAAAGGGAATCCTTCAAATTACAACAATAGAACAAAAACAAAACAAATCACTGCTCATGTGCAGCTTGGCGGGTTAATTTTTGTAGGCTAGCATCGAACGCCGCACAATTCTCTTCATTGTTCCTGCATCCGTGCTAATGTGAGGCCTTCCAGGAGGTTTGATTTTTTTGCATCCTTCCCATTTCCAGCAGTCGTTTTCTCCACTTCCACACAGTCGACGGCTGCAATGCTACGTTAAACTCACGTCTTGCCCGTCTTGCGACCTCACAATTATTAGCATACATTATTGCCCATGCAGCAATTGTAATTTGCTGTTGCATATTCAATGCCATTTTGACTAATGGCGTAAGTTCTACACTGTTTTGTTTTATTCCTTTGTTGTAATTTGAATAATTGTCTTTCCAACGGTAATTTCATATTTCCTGTAATGGTAATATTTTCATCACACAACGCGATCAAACGTATAGCCATATTTATGATTCACCCCGTATGGTCTGGAAAGTAATCCTGGGTCAGTACAAGCCTGAGAAAGTCGGGAACTTCAATGCGGGTCTAAGATTACTTTTCAGAGAGGCACTGGGTTCCATACACTACTTTATTAATTTATGAAGACGCTCCGTCTGTTGTCATACTGTTTGGTGCAGCACAGTACTTGTGTACTTTTCTATACACATCTGATTGTCATTCGTGCACTCTGTAGGTTGTTCTCATTTCAGTGCGGAATCTGCAGTGTGTTGTAGAGGTCCACTACAGCATTACTTTGAAGATTTGTGATTTTTGTGAAATGGAATACACGTCAGAACTTTGAGATATGCATTTCATGTTTTTTTCCATTACATTAGATTTATTTAGTCTGGTGGAGTTAAGGCCATGTGGCCTTCTCTTCCACTCACCAGGACAAACACATATTACATCAGAATATAACAATTTGAATTAACTGTAATATTAAATACTAAATAAAAATTTGATCAAAAAGATAATATCTATTATATTATGATCTATAATGCAACCAGTTAATGTTAGTTAAAATTAAGACTAAAACTAATAATAAAATGTATACAAGCAAAACATATTAAATTGTCCCTGTCTAATGTATATAAAAAACGAAGAAAAATAATGTGGTATAGAAATCTAATTTTACGATTATACAATATTTAAAACAAAACAAAAGAAAATATTTGTTAATCTTAATATTATTTTCATAAATAATTGAATTTATTAATGGTTAAAAGAATACTATCACTGACGTGTATAAGCTAGTTTGTTATTAAATAATTCTTTAGTTTGTTTTTGAAGGATGTTATAGTTTGACAGTCTCTGACATAGGGCAGAAGGGAATTCCATGTTTTTGTAAGTGAGACCGTAAAAGATAATGAATAATATACAGTGTGATGAGGAGGGATATAAAGGCCAATGTGCTGATGGGATCGAGTGTTAAGATTATGTGTGTCTGATAGTCTGATGAAGCGGCGTGATAACGGTAAAGCAAATGGTAATGCACATGAAGCTCAAAGCCTGTATAGCGCACAATATCCGAACAGATGTCAACCACATCCTCAAACATTTCAAAACATTCACCACCGACTTGGGAGACAGGTTCATTGTGTTCATGACATCATGTAGGCCGGCCACATACGATTCAAAAAGTCGCTATGGAAGAGGAAGTTCTTGCTCACATGAAAGAACATGCCTGAATTCAATGTGGTGATAGGCATTTTGAACACCTAGTGCTGTAAAACCAAACTGGTGAATAAATTTACATTTGCTTAAGTGTGTGCACAAAATAATTTATTGCCCATCCAGACATTCTACGGCTTGTACTGACCCAGGATTACTTTCCAGACCATAAGTTACTAATCAAAAGTTTTTGTATTTTGACCCTCTATAAGCTCCTGAAGTTTGTGCACAACCTTTTGAATCACTCTGTATATTTTATTTAACACAAAGGCAGATTGTAAAAGATTTAAATGTTTAGAATGTTTTCATAGAACTTTTTAAGATCTGAACAACATGAATAATAGATTTTGGCAACAAATTATTTTCTAAATTCATGAGGTGAGATTTGTTCTATTTTGTATCAAATGCTAAAAGTAAACACATGAGAGGAAGCAAACTAGAGTGTAAACATTTCAGAGCTGTGCTTAAATGTTCAAGATGTTTTAATACCCTCAAGTGTATAACCTGTTCAAAAGCTAATACAAATATGTTTGCAATGCACGGAATGTTCTTAGGGAGTGTTGAGGAATATTTCAAGACAAAACACAAATAAAAGTAATAGGTATATCCAAAATATATGTCAACAAAAATTATTAATTGCATAAACTTAGAGTTATGAATGTGTAGTCAGCCATTTGCATTATTATTTGTAATAATTAGAGTCTGGATTTTTGTAATATTATTCTCAAAGTTAAAATATAAAATTATTGAATATTCACCTGAAAGGTCCGTCTCCTCAACTTAATTAATTATTTAACTGTAGCGCTTACATACACAGGAAAAGAAACGACAAAATTAGCCAATACACTAAAGAAAGCCAATAAAAATGTAAAAATAGCATACAGAACTAATAACAAATTAAACAAATAATAAACAATGACATTGAAGAAAATAACATTTTCAACAGCAAAGGAGTATATAAATTGACATGTAAGGACTGCAACAAATTGTATATAGGAAGAACAAACAGGAGTTTTAACATCAGATTTAAAGAACATTTTCAAGACTTTATTCACGCAGAAGGAAAATCCAGTTATGCAAAACACATTATCCATGAAGGACATCGCATGTTAAATATTGAAAACACCCTAACTGTAATGCACAGAGAAAATAATCCAGCGAAGATAAACGTACTCTAAGAGATGAAAATCATGAAAGCAGCTCACAACAAAGACAATCTGATAAACGAAAACGAACCCAATACATGTAATCCCCTCTACCAGATCTTCAGTGAAACACCAGTTTTGA
This sequence comes from Diploptera punctata, assembly GCA_030220185.1. Taxonomy (NCBI): domain Eukaryota; kingdom Metazoa; phylum Arthropoda; class Insecta; order Blattodea; family Blaberidae; genus Diploptera; species Diploptera punctata. The sequence continues at coordinate 1,034,791 of JASPKZ010001978.1, forward strand.
ATCCTGCCGATGATGGGACAAGTCCTGAAAGCGCTACAGTTAAATAATTAATTAAGTGGAGGAGACGGACCTTTCAGGTGAATATTCCATAATTTTATATTTTAATTTTGAATAATACCTCAATGGAACACATCATGAATCTTATAAAAGTTGATATTCTCAAAGTATGTACATAAATATGTACCTAGTAAAATACTGAAAATATACTATATTACATTTTTTATTATAAAGAACCGAAATTTATGTATTAATAAAATACTGTGTTTTTTGCCCAAGTTTTGTTTTGTTATGATGAGATATTTTCCTCTTAAAATTCACTAATTTTATAAGAATGTTGAGGTTAGTACTATCAATGATAAATTAAAAAACAATCCAGAAGCATCTTTGTGTAAAAGACTATAATGAATGCATTTTAGACATAGGTCCTCATCTTAAATTAACATGTATAGGTCATAATATTACTAAAAAACGACATATTAGAACAGAATTATTTTCACAAAAATTTACCTATCTTTCAGATGTTTAAATTGTTTATGTATAGAGCTCAAACAGTTTTCTTGCACTTCAATAATTATTAGTTGTTCTAGTGCATACAAGGTGTACCACTGTGTGGTAAAGCCGTCATTGATACTTACCCACGACCAATTTTTTTGCAGCTAACGATGAGGAAGTCGATTGCGCTTACTGACAGCAATATAGGTCTACTAACTCAAAACTTAAAATAAAAAATAAATAATAAGAAAACTGCAAATGGTCATCAGACGAAATCAGAATATTCCACACTTAATTTCATGCATCATATCTATGATCTATCCTGATACTCGCATTACTCACTCCACCCCAGAATATCAAAACAGTGGAAAACACGGTTTTATATTCTTAAAGTGAATTCAATTTTAAGAATTATCTTTAACAACAACAGGCTGCAAAGAAGTACACTGTTTGGATTATCCTGATTTAATTAGAAATAGTAGAAACTATTCAACCTCTCACTTACTCCTCATGGTGATGTGGAAAGAGAGGGCATTTTTTAACTTTTGAATTGATTTTGAAAGATATGATAGGTTAAGGTATTCCAAGAAAACTACTGTATAAACCTTAAGGGCGATTTGCATTTTGTTTAATCATGAGATTTTCCATGTCATTTTTTCCCCTTGAAAACTATAAAGTGTTCGCATTGTGTTTCAATATCAGGTAGATTTTGTCAGCAGGATTGATCAGTGATGTGACTATGAACCTCCCAACAGAGTTGAGAACAAATCATTCAGAAATTTTACCTGTTTACTATATAGCATAGTTCACAAAAATTGTGAGAACTTACATTTAGAGACCATTTTGTGTAAAAATATATAAAATTCTAATAAATATGTAGTATTGGGTAAAATATGTAAAAATATGTAATATCAAACATGAGTATGAGGTCTAGATTTATGTGAATTGTCAACATGTTCAATTATTACGAAAGAATATGTCAAGAAAAAATATGTAATTACATATTAATCCAGACTCTAGTAATAATGGAACAAGTGAAAGTGTTCCAGTCAGTCTGCCAATTGACAAAATAAAATACAAATTGTATCACAACTATTAAAATATATTTTTATAGCATAAAATAATTTATTTTATTTAGACTTATAACGAAATAAGTGCTGATGATAATAATTTGTTATTTATGTCCATATAATTTCTATTGATTACCCTTGCTTGTTTACTTTTAAAATTATTAATTAAGTTTGACATAATTTATTCATATTTTGGAGAAAGTTGTGTTCATTTTTATTAGTATTACAATTATGGTACTGTTTTCTAATGTTACATTTTCTGACCTTTTTGTAAAATTATAAAGTAATTTAATAAGAAATAGTGTTAAATAAAATAGTTTTTTTCACTCCTACACCAATAATGGCCTAATTATCATTATGTTTTTAGGAAAGTAAGTTGAGTTTACTAGAGAGACCTTGGTATCCATTGACAATGGCATGTAATTACTCAACTTACTTTCCTAGGGAAGAAAAGTAATTGACTTAATCAATAATGTAAAAATGATACCTATTTAAAATTTTATTGAGTAATAGAATACAATGATATTATTTTTAGTCTGGACATCTTACCTTGATACTAATGTTGATTTGTTCTTGAACATGTTTCAAAACAACATTAGTATTGAGGTAAGATGTCCAGACTAAAAATAATATAATTAAAATAACCTCAAAATATAACTTCCTAAAATTAAATATTAATAGAATACAATTTTATTGTATCATACTTATTTCTCACCTTGATAATTTAAATTTATAGTGATTGAACAGTTGTTACAATTATTAACATTAGTCACAACATTTGACTGATTTTCATTAGTATTTTTCTTATTTATTTCAGTGTTTCTCTAATGTTGGGTAATACATTCTTAACCCTGGAACCTGACGGTTAAAATTTGCATCATTAATCCTGATTGTGGGGTCACAGTGACCCCTCACTAATTTTTAGTTTTAAAATGTGTTTATTTTAATAGGATTTGTATAAGTTTTTATATTTTATCATATTATGCGTTCTAGTAAATTAAACTTCCATATTTAATACCATTAAGTAGACCACTGAGGGTCAGGGACTACATAACTAATTAACTATATAACTATCTCACATTGCAAACACACACCAGATCAATGAAATGTTATTTTGACAGTTCACTACATGAAGCACAAAGGAGAGGCCTATGATCATTCCACATGGGATTATTGCAGTCCACACATTCCATAGCTAACTTCTACTTATCTTTTTTCTAGGGCAGAAATTGTACATTTTTCTTCCATTGAAAGCTACAGCTTCTGTCATGTTGTGCACCTGTTTCTGTTGGACCCCAGGATTTTTAAATTGACCCAAACCTTCTGGCGGCACTATGGCCCAGGAGTCGACTCATGTCTAAAGGAAATGAGAACCAGACGCTTCTTCTGGGGGTAAAGGCAGCCATCATGCAGGGCTGACAACCTGGCTGACATCAAGTGCAGATTGTCCTACTACCCCAAGGGTCTCTTGAGGCCTGTAGTGGGATCACTTTACTTTACTTCACTTTACTATCACTTCTGTTTACGAGTTCACTTATTTCATCACTTGTGAGCCATTTACTTGAAAATACCATTATATAAATAAAATAACATAAAAAGTAAGAAATTACTGTTTCACTAACATAGATAATTACTATATAATTGAAAGTCTTGACAGCCTATAGGCCTAATCACGAAATTCAGTTTGAAGAAAAACACACATTATTACCTGGCGGTGGGGTTTATATGACCCCAACTACTATCACAACAAATATTTCCCTCTCCCTCTTGTTTATGAAAACATACAAACTCTCACCATTTAAAGAACAAGGTTAGAACTGAATTCTTACAAAGCTCTGAAAAAGTGAGTCCTAAATTACGAATGTTCAGATGAATATGGGGTCACAAAGACCCGACCATCAGGTTCCAGCGTTAAATATCCTGTATACTTTTTCATATATATTTTTTGACTTCGCTGGTAATAGAAAATGAACTGCAACATTCGTCACTTCCTCTACATCACAATTAGTCATATATGTAATTAATATGCAGTCTGAAACTGTTATTTATAATGTCTGCCACTAATTCAGACAACAATAAACAATTGTTGTTTTATCAATGTCCCCTTGCTATCAAACAATTAAACTCTTCAAACCAATTTGCCAATTTAAGGGTTAAGTAAGTGCCAACAGGAATAATAATAATAATAATAATAATAATAATAATAATAATAATAATAATAATAATACTTTATTTATTCTGGCAGAGTTAAGGCCATAAGGCCCTCTCTTCCACTCAACCAGTACAAATACAAATAAATATTTGACAAATATAGATATACACTATACTAATTATAAACAGTTAAAGATACAATAAATGTAACAATGTAAATGTCATGTACAAACAACATTTTATAGGGTAATAACAATAATGATACGATAATATTAATAATAATAATAATAATAATAATAATAATAATAATAATATAAATATGATACATTATACGGGAAACACCAATTAATATATATATCTTACACTGGATAATAATGAAGTCGAGTTTAGAGCAAATATAAATTTAGATTTCTTTTAAAAGATGCCAATGTCTGGCAGCCCCTTATTTCTTGTGGTAGGGAATTCCAGTTGCGAGAAGTGGAGATGGTATATGACATGGAGCGATGTGATGTCCTATGTTGCAGTATATTAAGTAAGAGACTATGTTGTGATCTTGTGTTTAAGTTATGGTTTGAGGATAGATACTGGAAACGGGATGATAAATAATTGGGAATTGAGGTATGTAGGATCTTAAATAGGAGAATTAGACAGTGCGATTTTCTTCTCTCTTTTAGATGTAGCCATGACAATTCGTGGAATAATGGAGAAATGTGATCGTATTTTCGAACATTAAATATGAATCTGATACACATATTATGGACATTCTGCAGTTTGTCCGACAATCCGTCACTTTTGTCAGTTAGTAGAACGTCACAGTAGTCAAAATGTGGCATCACTATAGTTTGGATTAAAATTCTTTTAAGAGTTGTAGGAAGAAAATGTTTAAGTCGCTTTAGGGAATGCATTATGGAGAAGATCCTTTTAGATGTTTGTTTTACTTGCTCATGCCAATATCAAGCAACTGTAAATATTAATCATAACTTGTTAGTGATAAGAGGAACCATAACTTCCTTAAGTATAATTAACAGAGAGCATTGTTTGAAATGTAAATAACAACCACAACGAAATAGAACAATTTAGCGTCACAATAACTCAAAATTATATTTTAAGGAATCAAAAATAGAAAAATAATTTTACACTTTAGAACTAGTAAAGAACACTATAAATGCATAGTCAGGAACATCAACACACATAAAATGATAGAGATATTTTAATATTGCTAAACCAAAGCATGTAGTACTGCAGTGGAGCGTGCTGTCATATGAAGACTCTTAAAAAAAAACCAAGATACAAATTCATACGAAATATAAAAATTAAACATAACTATTAGTATAGGAGTGAACAAAATTATATCCGCAATTCGGGAAGTAAGTACATTATTAGTCCTGAACTTATTTGCTAGTCCTCGCTCAAGCTCGGGCTGAAACACGTCCTCGAGTAGTAATGTACTACTTACCTCCCTTGTTGCATACATAACTATTTATGAAGACATACAATGACATTAGTTTAAGAAATGTTGTAAGATATTAATCAGCTTTTTATAGTTAATTAAAAAGCATTAAATTTTTGAATATTTTTTAAAAATTTAAATATATTTCCCATCAATATCATCTTGTAAAGCCAATGTCTTGTCAATGAATATTAATAAAATGCATTGTTAAAACCGTTGAGGTGGAGAGTCATAAAATAAGTTAACATATACCTTCTTAGGTAAAATCCGTCGTCCTCAACTTATAAAATATGTATTCTTTATGCCTGTAGGCCTTTCAGAACATCCGTTCCATCTTCAGCAGTTCACTCTTCGCTACAGCATCCAGTATGATGGTTGATGCTGTAGTGAAGAGTGAACTGCTGAAGATGGAACGGATGTTCTGAAAGGCCTACAGGCATAAAGATTACATATTTTATAAGTTGAGGACGACGGATTTTACCTAAGAAGGTATATTTTAACTTATTTTATTTTATGACTTGTCAATGAAACCTTTCTTCTGTTCTTATAGCCACCCTTTTTATTTATCCATAGTCCTGGTATCCTATAATTACTATTCTTCTTCTTCTTCCCTTGACTTTACTGTGCTCTGAGGACCTTTATAATGTGTGCATTCTTCCCTATTCCTAGCTTCCTGTCTCCACCTTCAGTTGTCTTAAGTCTTCCTCAACCTTATCCAACCATCTTAGTTTCTGTCTTCAAACCTTTCTTCTTTCTTCTGGTTTCCCTTCTAAATTCTTCTTGCAATTCTTTCCTACTCCGTCCGCAACACATGTCCTACCCATTCCAGTCTCTTTCTTCTACTATATCTAAATCCCTATATAATTCTTTCAATTCCTGGTTGGGATGATAAGAGTCTCTGTAATGCATAATAGCACGCATTTCCAGAATTGAGCCTATGTTTAATTTCTTTGTGCATCTCATTCCTATTTGTATGTATAAAAAAATACTTTTATTACCACTTGGTGGATTTTCTCATACACTTTACATTACTCAACTTCATATCTCTTCGATCTATGGCTCCCAAGCTGACTTTGTTTTATATATATATATATATATAAAGGGCTTCCAATATAAAACCGGACCGGCCTCACGGAGTTTCACCCGGCACACAGTGCTGTCTCTTCCTCCCGCAATTCACCCTGCCTGCCACCCTTCCTTGAACTGTTTCTTACCTTATAGAAAATGCTGGAAATGTTGTCCTCCCGCAGTTAAACAGGCATGATACCGAGTAAACACATTTAGATTGACACGCTGTAGTTCGGGCACTGTCAAGTTTCTGATTTCATTTCTTATGTTGTTCTTCAGTTCTTCCAATGTGTGAGGATTTGTTTTGTACACTTTGTCTTTCAGGCTACCCCACAAATAAAAATCACACACTGTTAGATCTGGGGAACGAGGGGGCCATACACCAGCACTAATCACTCTATCTTCAAACACTTCCCTAATTTTATTCATTTTTATTTTGTACTGAACCAGTGGTCTCAAATTTAGTCACAAGATCGTGGATTGTCGATCTGGAAGGAGGTAATTGTCCAGGGAAGTTCCGAATAAATTCCTCGCGAACGCGACGAGCTGATTCGTATTTATAATAACATTTACACACATAAATGCGCTGCTCTAATGTCAGCTGACGTCTCATCTTGTCGAACGATAGTAAACTGACTAGTTCAAGGACGAGCGGCTGGCAGAGTGAAATGCGGACGAGGAGAGAGCTCTGCCTGATGGGTGAAACCCTGTGAGGCCGGTCCAGGTTTATATTGGAAGCCCGGTATATACACATTTGTTTGCCTATCTTTTCAGACAATGTTACAATTATATCTCTATGCTTAGTAGTAAGAACTATAAATTCCCTTCTATCTTTCTATTTGACTACTAGAAGAACATCTGTTGATTTTGTCTCCATTGGTTCCTTCTGTAATTCTTTTATTGAGTGTAAGGCATGAACATTGTGTTAGGTCGAACTGTACCACAAGAATTTGTTTTATTACTGAACAGACATATTGAAAGTGAATCTTAGAAAAAAGATTGAACAACATACAACAGGCATCACTTTTTCACCAGGATTTTGAAGATAAAAATTGCTGCCAGTATAACAAATAGAAAGTTTGTTACATAATAAATTACACTATAAGATTATAAGCAAATAAGAAAATTAATTAAAATGTCTCTTCGACTCACTAATTAATTTTAAAAACTGCTTTGAACATACTTATTTTTTACCACATCCAAAATTATTTTACCGGCTAATTGGAAGACTCCCTGCAAGTATCAGATTTTGAACCACATTAGTTATGCCCCTGATAACAACATATTGAAATTTTCAGTAAGAAATGTTTTTTTACCTGTCTTTAGCAATAGGAATATTATGAAACAATATCTGTATTGCTCCTTTAGTTGATGTTGACCATCCTTTTATTTTGAATTCCAGAACAATATAAAAATTCTTGTTTACCATTAGCTAAATTGTAAACACAAATTCTTAAGATCACTTATCAGGCCAATATGCTACTAAATTTTTATTGCCTTACTGTTCAATGAAATATATAAAATTATTTGTAATAAATGACATACAATTCAATTAAGAAGAAAAAGTTATAGCTATAGTATCCCGCTGGAGTTTGAAATTTGTAAAAATTTAGACTTATGTGTCTAAATGGCACAAAAAGTAGAGTGCATGTAGGCAAATAGTTTTCAGATAAATTTAAAATACATAATGGGTTAAAGTAAGGAAATGCACTATCTTCTCTACTATTCAATTTTATACTAGAACATGCCATCAAATCTTTAGAGGATGAAGAAGGCCTACAACTGAATGGTATTAATAAGCTGTTAGTTTATGCAGGTGATGTAGTATTATTTGGTGACAATGAGGAGATATTAAAGGCCAACATGCATACTCTATTGAGTAATACTAAGAAATTTGGACTGGAAATAAACAATAAAACTAAATACTGTACATGACTTTATATAATGGAAATGGACAGCTAATCACAAATAAAGGAAATTTTGAAGAAGTGGCTGAATTCAAATACCTAGGAACAATAATCACAAATAGGAATGAGATGCACAAAGAAATTGAACATAGGCTCAATTCTGGAAATGCTTGCTATTATGTATTACAGGGACCTAAATTGGGTTATCTCTGACAGGGACTTTTGTCATCCCAACTTCTTTCAAAAAACATTAACTGAGAATACATACAACTATTATTCTACCAGTTATATTATATGGATGTGAAACATGAACTCTTACTTTAAGGGAGGAAAGGAGATTACAAGTGTTTGAGAATAAAGTTCTTAGGAAAAATTTTGGAGCAAAGAGAGATGAACAGACAGGTGAATGGAGAAGACTTACTTAACAGTGAGCTACATGGTATTTATAGGAAGCCAGATATAATAAGAACAGTTAGGTCTCATAGATTGAGATGGGCAGGACATGTGGCACAAATGGGGAATGAAATATGTTCATGGAAGCTTCTTGTAGGACAACCAGAGGGAAAAAACCCAGTTGGTAGACTAAGAATGAGGTGGGAGAATAACATTAACCATGATTTGAGGGAAGTAGATTATACAGGGATGATTGGAAAACATTTACTCAGGATAGGGATGTATGTAGAGCTTATGTTCGTGTGGGCATGAATATATGGGTTCTATAGTGGGATCTCTTGCGTATAGACATCACTAGTCATCCCACATTTCTTTTGTCGTTTAAATTGATTTTGACCATAAAGAAGTAGAGAATGTTTTAACATTGATATTTCGATATTTTAACATCGACGATACATTGCTCTTTATGAACAATGTTTTATGAACAATATTTTGTCATGCCGAAGTGACTGAACTCAAATACCTAGGAACAATAATCACAAATAGGAATGAGATGCACAAAGAAATTAAACATAGGCTCAATTCTGGAAATGCATGTATTATGCATTACATAGACTCGTGACGTCCCAACTCCTTTCAAAAAACGTTAAACTGAAAATATATAAAACTATTATTCTACCAGTTATATTAGCATCATCATTATTCATGCAAGTATTAGGCTGTGTGGCCTGTTACAGTCTCAAAGAGGAGTTTTCCATCCAGCGCTTTTTTGAACGTCCCAGAGATCTTTTGCCTTGGGGGCAGTAACGAAGCATCGCTTTTGGAATTCTATGAGATGGCATTCGTTGAAGTTGGGCTTTCCAGTTGTTCTGGTAGTTTTGTATGTGGTGAAGAATGGGTTCTACATCCAACTCTTCCATAATATCCTCATTTCTTTTATGGTCCCACTTTGTATAGCCTGCTGTACAGTAATGTAGACTCTTACTTTAAGGGAGGAAAGGAGATTACGAGTATTTGAGAATAATGTTTTTAGGAAAATTTTTGGACCAAAGAGAGATGAACAGACATGTGAATGGAGAAGACTATTAAACAATGAACTATATGGTCTTTATAGGAAGCCAGATATAATGAGAACAGATAAGTCTTGTAGACTGTGATGGACAGGACATGTGGCACGAATGGGGAATGAAAGACGTGCATGGAAGCTTCTTGTAGGAAAACCAGAGGGAAAATGCCCAATTGGTAGACAAAGAATGAGGTGGGAGAATTATATTAACTATGATTTGAAGGAAGTAGATTATAGAGGGTATGATTGGAAAACATTAACTCGGGATAGGGATGTATGGAGAGCTTATGTTCGCGCGGCCATGAACCTACATGTTCGATAGTGCCAGTGAGTTAGTGATTTTGTCATCTATTGCATTATTTTCACTGCTCGTTTGCTTCCTCAGCCACATGAGTACATTCTTATATTTAGCATCTCGCTCTCAATCGCTCAACACTCATCAACGGCCATTTTTTGTTTGACAGATGTCTATTAAACTAAGACACCGCCAAACGAAGTTTGTGAATTTGATTGTGAGTGGATAAAAATACTGAGATATACTCCTATAAAAACAGATGCTTTAGAATTGTGGGCTGTATAAACTGGCGATGTGTTTGCCTATTTTAGCAATGTCGGTGCTCATTGAGCGGCGGTTTAAAGAGGCTGGGGCTACGATTATCCAAGAAAAAACCCGCTTACTAGGCACAAGATTGTCATAATTGTTTTTTTTAATTCTATTTTGCGAAATAAATAGATAAACATTCTTTCTTGTTTTTAAATTTTTCAAAACATCGATATATCGTTCATAAACATCGATGTTTTCGATATTTTACTTTTAAAAACATCCGGTTCTCTATGTTCATGAGCGATTTTGTATCTCTAGGAACACTGAGGATGCATTATGATTAAGAATGCAGTGAAACAGTTTATTATTTTTCTGACAGTTACCTATTTTGCTATGATTTTAATTCCAGTCTTCTAATAGAGACAAGTTAAGACATGTTTTACTGTTTGATTTTATATACATTTGTACCTGATTAACGTACATGTAATCGCCAAACCTTCAGGAATATTCAACTAATATTGAAGAATTTCATAATCTATGTAATTACCAATTTTTTACAAATTACAAATTATTTAATTTTTAGCAGAAAAAGGTGGAAAAGGTGAGATAACAGAAAGAATCTGTCGGAACATTTTGCAAAAAAACATTTTCTCATAGTTCGAAGTGAACAGAAAAACATTACTGTTAGAGGTTAGGGGTCAATTTTCCACTGTGATACGTAATCATTAAAATATCCCCCAAATATCGCACTCAAGTTTTGTCAAATGTAGAATTACGATTACGTTTTTAATAACATTTAGTAGGCCTACTATTTGAAACACTTTGAAATGAAAAACTTTAGAATACTTAGTCCAATAATTTTTTGTTCTACAGAATCGTAGTGCGCATGCGCGAATGCATACAGAAACTTCCATCAAATGGCGTGCATATGAATGAAATCGATATGACCAGCCTTCGCAATAAATTCCCAAACGTTTTTATAAGAAATGGCTGCCCTTTCATAACCTTACAAAATAAATTACATACATATTATTTAATAAATTATAAACTGATCTGGTGTACACTAACCTGTCCCATCAGAACCTAACAAAATGAAGTTTGTGAATATCTATTTCTTAAAAATATGTTTTGTAATTAATTGCGGAAGTTGGTCGTACCAATTTCATATATGTCCCCGCCATCTGGTAGATGTTTCTTTTAGCCATTATGTAGAACTTGAAAAAATCATTTTGAGATAAATGCAACAATTTGCATTCCCAGATAAATATTATAAATTGCTAAAAATTTTTTATAAATATCATTGCAGAACATTTACACTAGTACGAATAGTTAGTAAAGACAAAAATTATGTAAAGCAACAGTATTACATGATGGTAGTATGGAAAATCATAGGACGAAGTATTCTAAAGTTGCAAATGTTTATTAAAACATTTTTTTTGGTCATGGTGCAGAAAGTGGACATAAGAATTTTGAGATAATTTTTGTATAAAAATGAAGCTTAAACATGTCCAACAACCTAAAACTTAAAAAAAAATTGTGGAAAATGCAGAAAAAAAAAAGCAGAAAAATATGAATTTATAAAGCTCAACTTCATATTCCACCCCATTAGTTTACTGCACAGTACAACAAATCAGAAAAAATGGCTAAAACTGTCTCCTAAAAATGGCCAGAAGTGGCTAAAATTAAAGTTTTCTTTTTCCGTGGAGGGAGCAATTTTGTAAAATAAATTATATATTGATTCAGACAAGATAAACTCGCCTCACAGCTGTAAATATCATCTTCCTCATCTGCTGCTTTGGTATAAATTGTCACCTCAAGGTTTCAGCACGTACAGGTTTTTCTTCTGTTTTCAGCTATGTGTACGCTGTCTTTGTTTTAATGTGTCTCAGAACACTGAATGAATCTTCATAAGAAAAACATTTTCCACACAGTGAAGTCCAAACCCTACTCTTAAAAATTGCTGAGAGAATATTTAGGCCCAACTGCACTTCTACTAGCGCTTGATTTTTCAGTTATATTGTTATAAACTATAGCTCTTCTTCTGTATTTACTAATATTATTTAATATTTTAAACTTTTTGAAACAATTTTTATAACATTAGTAGACAATTTTAAAGTATTTATTTAAATATGCAAATCACAATATTATGACACTGTTAGACAATATTGTGATGCTAACTGCTATTTTCTCCACAGAGTATGTTACTTAGTCTATGATTTTTCTATTGCTGTTTTGGGTTATCGCTAGTTGGATCAGCGTTAGGGAGTGATAAGTAAGTGTACATCCATTTTGAATAAACGTTTGGTAATTTTAATATTATTAATATATTTTTTTAACATAGATTTGGGGATTTATTGCAAATATTGGTCATTTAAATTTCATAGCGACAGATTCGAGGATGATAATCAATAGTGGGTTATTGCTGGCTCTATAAACTCGGATGCATACACACTGTTGTTATATAGGACTTGGAAAATATTTCACGCTAGTTTAAGTGCAGTTTTTCCGAATATTTACTTTCATCCTGTATCTAAGATTGTTTTTGATAATATTGACTTCACTGAAAACACATTCAATCTCAGGGTATTTTCCTTGAAAAGTCATTATGTTTGTGCACTATAATAACACAACTATTTTCGGGAATGTTTACAAAAAGAATGTGTATTTACGTCAGTATGATCACCACTGTTATCAAGATTAAACATGTTGACTTTGATTTTAATGTAATATCGGTCGGGATTTGGGATGGCTCACGTGTAACATAGTCTGTTGTTCTTTCATTTTGAATCGGTGGAATATTCACTAGGTAGGGGCTTAAGCTGAAAATATATAAAACTATTATTCTAGCAGTTATATTATATGGGTGCGAAACATGGACCCTTACTTTAAGGGAGGAAAGGAGATTACAAGTATTTGAGAATAAAGTACTTAGGAAAATTTTTGGACCAAAGAGAGATGAACAGACAGGTGAATGGAGAAGACTACATAACAATGAACTACATGATCTTTATAGGAAGCCAGATATAATAAGAACAGTTAAGTCTCGTAGACTGCGATGGGCAGGACATGTTGCACGTATGGGGAATGAAAGACATGCCTGGAAACTTCTTGTAGGAAAGCCAGAAGGAAAACACCCAGTTGGTAGACCAAGAATGAGGTGGGAGAACAACATTAACTATGATTTGAGGGAAGTAGATTATACAGGGAATGATTGGAAAGCATTAGCTCAGGATAGGGATGTATGGAGAGCTTATGTCCGCGCGGCCATGAACCTACGGGTTCGATAGTGCCAGTGAATAAGTAAGGACTACTGTTCAACGATGTGCTATAGTAAATTAAATTTAAGTACATATTCTATACTAAATGTGACTTAAAACTTGAGGACATATCTGAGATTTCATTCAGTATTTTTGTTACATTTTTACTTTTCCACTTTCAGTTGTCTTAAGAAAATGGGGGTTTGTAAGTTAGAACAATAATGGCATAAACAAGTAAACTATTCAAAGAAACTATCTATGTAGGCTTAATCAAACTAACAAATGGAGGGAGTAAATATTTTTAAAACTGTCCCATCTGCTTTTATATCTTGAGGTATTTTTGCATTGGTATGTTGCCCAGATGTTTAGTGGATTTGTCATATGGCTAAGATGAGCATTCAGATATTCTATATAGTTTGCCAGCATGATGTGAATCTAATTATTTCCAGTTGTGTCTGTTTATGAATTGCTTATGGGATTTATTTTGAACATTAATAAAATGTTTGTGTCAAATAGTGGAAACTTTATGCGAGGTTTATCTTAGGCTACAACTTCCACAATTATCCTAAAACAAATGTCATGGAAATAACAAATTTAAAGTACTCTGCGATTGAATGGATGCACATTTTTACAGATGGTTCTAACCTATCAAATGATGGCACTTTTCTCCTTTTATTGTAAATTAAATACAAATTGAACAAACTTTGAGTGAAATTCTAGCAATTTTCTTAAGTTTACAAAATCTTTTATATTATATCCTAAAGTCTACGAAGGTTGTAATTTTATGTGACTCCAAAGCGTCCATCCTTACTATAAAATGGGATACAAGACCCATTATCGAATGTCATAAAATAATAAAACAATAATTCTGCTTACATAAAAAAAAAAGTTGTATTTCAATAGATTTGGGCCCATTGAGGAGTGGGAGGTAATGAAGCAGCTCATTTTCTAGCCAAAAAATGATAGCAAAACTGATTGTCTCCAACCCAACTTCTACTTCAGTTTCCATTCACTCTATCAAAAGAATAATATCAAATAAATATATCAATAAACTTAGAAAATAATACACCATCAAATCATCTGGAAAGGAATTGGAAAATTTACAAACTTACAACATTACTACATTACAAAGAAAATCTGCAGTGGCAACATTCAAACTACTAACAGGAAACGACTCTAAATAAACATCTACACAGATTTGGCATAGCAAATTCTCCAAAATGTTCTTTTGCAATTTAAATGAAGGTATGAAATGAAACCATCTCCTCTGTTGCCCAGCTTTTGTAGAAGAGACCAGCTTTCCTGCTAAAAATGTTGGAGTGCAAGAGAGCAAATAATTATATCATTGTCAATTACTGAACATTAGATACCACCCAACCAACCATCTGAGGCTGCATGAATATCTGTGTCTTTCTTATACAGAGAGTATGTTTGTTGAAATTTAATGAACAATTACATGGTGGCTCTATAAGTTCCTTTCTAGAAAGAATATTTTTTCAAGTCTTTAAGGTTCTCTTCACCTATCTTTAATTTATTTTTAGTGTCATTCTCTTTCAATTCCTCATTTTTTATCCTGTTTTATTCGAGCAAATTTAATGTGTTAAATTTAATTTCAAGGTGCTAGTTTAGCATATAACAAAACAGCTACACTGAGTTATCAAGTGTATACTATCAGAATTATTGTGAAATTTTCAAATATACATTGCATAATGCTCTTTTGAAGAGAGCTTTTGTTATATGTATTTTGTTGACAATATGGCACTGCAATTTGATGAAAAGAAACATAATAGCTGGGAGGTTCTTTTTGCAGGCAGGAAACCTATTGGGCTTCATTATGAAAATATAACTCACAAGCAGATGATTTTTTGACTGTTTATATATATATATATACACATATAATTGTAATATTGTGTAATAGCAATGCTTGATAAAAAAACCCTTTACACAGAACTTCTTCAAACAAGAATGTAATAAATTTAAAATAACTTTTAATGAAATTTGCGAGTTGTAATTGTTAAGTAAAATAGGAAATGAAGAGATTAATTTGTGTAAATGTCTTGCAGATGAATTCAAATGATCAGTAAGGTCATTCACTGACAAATTGTGAATATTTCCTAGTGTGAAATATTATGTAGAATCAGTGTACTATCAGATGATCTGTTGCAATGAATGTGTTCTCGATTGAACAAGATCAACAGTGAAACTCTGAAACTAGACCACAAGTAAGTTATTGTACAAATTTGATTCAGTTCTCTGTTATGAATAAAACCATTGGTTGAATATCATATTGACATGCTGTAATTTTCATTTTACAGGACAGGGAAATGGAAATAAAATCAGAAGTACGCGATCAGTTTGAGTGTGTTGATATTAAATGTGAGACATTTCCAGGCACAGACCCACTGGCTTGCGAGAAAACAGAATTTGAGGTAATCTTTTTGTTATTTAACTTTTATAGGAATTAATCACTATGAGGTTTAATTTATGGTGAAATTAAATGTTTCTTACCTCTCCTCATATAAATCTTCTAAGTAGATCGCGATTTCAAGACCATAACGGTCTCATCTTCAGTACTTCTTTGGCGACTGATGTTATGTCGATCAGAAGAAACTCTTCTTCTTCCCTCTGTTGGTGGACTGATGAACCTCTGGATCAGGTCAAAATTTGCAGGAATTTTAAAGTTCATAAGTTTTCTTTTGTTTTTCTGAATGTGGATCTTTTCCCAAACCGTGAGTTCCTTTTGTTTGTCTATTTGTTTAATTAGACTGGCTTTTGATTCAATTGAATGTTTTTTGGACCAAGCATGAGCAGCAACTGCTGACTTTTCCACTTCTCCATTTTTGATGTTTCTAAGATGTTCTTTCACCCTTGTTTTCAAATTTCTTTTCAAAAAGAAAACAAAGGAAAACTTATGAACTTTGAAATTCCTGCAAATTTTGACCTGATCCAGAGGTTCATCTGTCCACCAACAGAGGGAAGAAGAGTTTCTTCTGATCGACATAACATCAGTCGACAAATAAGTACTGAAGATGAGACCGTTATGGTCTCGAAACCGCGATCTACTTAGAAGATTTATGTGAGCAGAGGTAAGAAACATTTAATTTCACCATAATCTTTTTGTTGTTATTTTGGGCATTGTAAGCATGATGGGAAAACTCAAAGGCTGCTGTGGTTCTAGGTGCTTACTAGATGGTTGCTATCCTCAGTAGAAATATTTTGGATATGATTTCTGAAGTAGGGTACAGTTTGATATACGAAGAAAAAATAAATTGAAATAATAGTTCAGCATTAAATCAATAGCCGGTTATGTTGATGACCTAATAATTTATGGCAGTGAAAATCCAATAGTAAAAGTCATTTTGATAGACTGAACAAAATGCAAGAAAAAGTACAGTTTACTGAAGAAACTGAATCCAATAATTCAATGAATTACCTTGATGATAGTATAATAGCAATGTTTAAATAACAGTAATTTAGAGCATATACAGAAAACCAACAAACAACACAATAGCCATACCACAAAAAATTAAGAGACCCTCGTTAACAAAAATAAGCATTTTCATTGGTCTCATATATAGAATGTTAAAATTACAATTAAACCAAAAAAATATATCTAACTAAGCTACATAACAATCTAGCACCCAAGAATGGTTATGGTAAAAAGTAATTTAAAAATTGGTAAAAAGAAATGCAATATAACAAATATAATCAACTAGAAAAATTGACTAATGTAAAAGCACGAGGTTGACATTAACTTGTAACATTAACTTGAAGAAAAAAAAAACTGACAATACCATTGTTATTCTGGGCTATATTCATGTTTTTTTAGGATACACTCATGAATATTTACTATTATTCTTGCATTGATTCCCTTTAAATAAATGAAACTGTTAATACATTAAACATCATCTATTCAAATAAAATGGAAGATACCAACATACACAATAATAAAGCAATATATAAACTTAAACACAAGAGTTGTGATAAATTTATCACAAACATACTGCTTATGTAACAAAATTTATCAGGGGTTTTCACTTACTGACGTCCTAACATTTTTCAAACACCATTTCGTTAAAACATTACCACTGAAAATAATGTGCACAAACTTCTCATTCCAGCCCTCACATGCAATAAATAAACTGTTAATTTTTGCAGCAATAATGCAAAATCAGCATTTAGGACATCCTCCCTATCTCCTTCCTTACCCTAAAGATTTAAAGTTACCACTCCTAGATACATTAATCCATAATTTAGCTTTTGATGTTACTTTCTTGTGGTATACAGCCTACAGTAGGATGGGTTAACTAAACAGAGAAAACTGAGAGTAACAGAAAAAAATCTTATGTCATTTTCTTGTTCAGGGATGCCAAAATAAAATAATAATTACATTAAATTATTTTCAGTCTGATCATCTTACCTCAATATTAATGTTGATTTGTTCTTGGACATGTTTCAAAACAATTCTGTTTTATCATCAGCTTGTCCAGACGATATAACAGAATTGATTTGAAACATGTCCAAGAACAAATCAACATTAATATCGAGGTAAGTTGATCAGACTGAAAATAATTTAATTAAAATAACCTCAAAATATCACTTCCTAAAATTAAATATTAATAAATACATAATTACAATCCCATAACAATATCAAACTGTGTTATTATTATTAGGCCTGTTTTCATTATTATTATTATTAAAATTATTTTATTATTATAATTTTTATTCATGATCTGTTGGTTATTTTCAGTGCTGCTTTTTACATAGTTACAGCATTTATGTTAAAACAATTAAAAATACTATTTAATGATGAGTTCTAAT
This sequence comes from Diploptera punctata, assembly GCA_030220185.1. Classification (NCBI taxonomy): domain Eukaryota; kingdom Metazoa; phylum Arthropoda; class Insecta; order Blattodea; family Blaberidae; genus Diploptera; species Diploptera punctata. The sequence continues at coordinate 1,053,010 of JASPKZ010001978.1, forward strand.
GTTTTTGACTTAAGCTTAAAGGAGATGGGAATTTGATTCAAGCTCTCTGAACAAGTTGTATTTTAGTAGCATAGATGATATTTAATTCATATTATCCTTGATTTAATTATTTTTTATATCTAATTATTCAGCAACTGATACAGAATCATAAAATAGGGATTCTATGGCATGAGTCTGCCCACATTGAAACAGAATAGCCAACTTTTCCATGTGGTCTTCCAGATTATCTATAAACTGTAAACTAATCTGGTGTACACCAACTTGCCCATTTTCTAACCTTAACTTGACCATTTTCTCATCTAAAATGGGTATAGGTGGTCTTCTGACATAGAATAGGCCTGAAACACATCTCTAAATTATATTCAAATTGAATTGGCGTGGGTGTGATTTTGAAATTAAAACATAATTCAAGTAAGATATCAATAAAAGTAACAGGCCTATATAAAAAGTGAATACTAATATGTAAAAGTTTCCTTGTTATGGGTATATAAATTTAACATACATAGGTATCTTCAGTATTTCTATACATGGGACAGTGCTACAACGTTCTAATAGTAGGCCATCTTATAAAATTGTGAAGGAATTAAATGAGACATCGTATCAAATAAAAAAATAATAATCAATTGAGTTGGTGTTTACTTGATGAAAGTCCATATTTATTAATTAAATAAAAATTAAAGTTAGTTTAATTTGATTTTCATATTTATTAAGATATAATTCAGTGACAGCTGTTTCAGTACACTGTACCTTCTTCACACATGTTAACTAATTATGAATTGTGTTATTATAGTACATATCAACTTATCTAAGCAACAATACAACAATATTTGAATGAATTCCCTTTGTTAAATTAAAACATTCAAATAAATATTGTTGTATTGTTGCTTAGATCAGTTGAGATGTACTATAATAACACAATTCATGATTTGTTAACAGGTCTGAAGAAGGTACAGTGTACCGAAACAGCTGTCACTGAATTATATCTTAATAAATATGAAAATCAAATTAAACTAAGTTTTATTTTTTATTTAATTAATAAAAAAAATAATGTTAAATGATTCCAAGCTATGTGGTCGTGGTCTATAACTAGTGTTTTTCCAGACTTTTCTCTCTCAACTGCGGAGGGCATCTTCAGTGGCGAGTGGTTGTAGGTAGTGTTCCCTTGTCATAGACTCGACTGTGAATGTGTTGAGTCTACAAAATGGAACATCACCTAGAAGCACTTGCCACTGAAGATGTCCTCCGCAGTTGAGGGAGAAACGTCTGGAAGAAATACCAGTTATTGACCACGGCCATATAGCCTGGATTGTTTTAACATTATGATTACCGGCCGTGAAAGTCTGCATTCCACAAATAAAAAAACTTCATACAGAACAAAATTTGACAATAAACAGAGATGTGGTTTTATTTTATGGTGTGAAGGATTTTTGTGTGTGTAACATATTTGTTAGTTATAAAAATGTTATGTTTTCAGGCTGATGATTGTGAAGAAAATTCAGAGAAATTGCTAGATCATCCACGATCAATTGTAACAAAATGTGTTTCAAATATTATGGATATGGAGGAAGACAAATGTGGTGAGACTGGAATATACAGCCCTTGTGATTCTTCACAAACAGGTGACAAAGACATGACATATTACATTTGTGGTGATACTGATAATGATTTTATTCCTCATGTGACTAAACTCTTCAAATGTTCTGTTTGTAATAAGTCATTTGTTCACAAGTCAAAACTTAAAACACATTCACGTGTACATAGTAATGAAAAACCATTCAAATGTTTAGTTTGTAATAAGTCATTTGCCCGCAAGTATGATCACGATACACATTTCCGTATTCATAGCAATGTAAAACCATTCAAATGTTCTATTTGTAGTAAATCATTTGCCCATAATACTAATTTTAATAGACATATACGAATCCATAAGAATGAAAAACCATTCAAATGTTCCATCTGTAGTAAGGCATTTGTTGAGAGATCCCATCTTAATACACACATACATATTCACAGTAATGACAAACCATTTAAATGTTCTCTTTGTAGTAATTCGTTTGCTCGCCAGTCTATTCTTAATATACATTTACGTGTTCATAGTAATGAGAAACCATTCAGATGTTCTTTCTGTAATAAGTCATTTTCCCAGAAATCCAATCTTACTACACATTTACTTATCCATAGTGACAAGAAACAATTTAAATGTTCTATTTGTAATAAGTCATTTGCCCGTAAAGCCGATATTATTACGCACCTTTATACGCACAGCAATGAGAAACCATTCAAATGTAATATTTGTAATAAATCTTTTGCTCGAAAGTCTGTTCTTAATACACATTCACAAATTCATTGTAATGTGGAACCATTTAAATAAACTCTTTGTGATCATTGATTTTATCACAAATTTTACTCTCACTAATGTTGATAAAATTCATTATTCACTGTTATTAAGTGTTTTAATATGTAAATGAATATCTTTACAAATGTTATTGTAATTATTGATTTCCTCATTAATGTTCTCTCAGTATACATTTGTATGTACACTCTTAGACAAAAAAAATTAGTCATCCGCAGATTCTATCAACTGATCGGGGAACTTCGTGACCGCTTGCAGAAGCCGTATTCACATCAACACTTTTCAGTAATTGTACTGGGTTGTTTGCTAGTTAACACAGTGCACACTCATGCAACATGAAAGAGTAGGCTTGGCTCAGTGTGTTTTTGTGGTTGAGAGGTTTGACAGATATCATCTGCATTCGTAACCTCATGGTTCGATTCCTGTTGTACTTTTTTAATTTTTAACTGAATAGCATTTCGCCTGTAATATAGTTTCATATTTAATTTTATATTTGAGTTTAGTGGCTTTAATGCACACACAAAACACACGAAAACGTAAATTAAAACCTTCTGCTAATAAATAAATGAGGAAAGAAAATAATATCTTCTAAAATGAAAACATTAACAAAAAGAAAATAAATATCGGGTGTATGAACCCTCAGCATCTTATACTGCCCTCAATCTGCAGGGCATTGATGCAATAAAATTTCTACAGGCACATGGACGATCAGCTAGAGCATTCCAGATGTCTTGAATTTGTGCCCATTAGACATCTTTTGTGTTTCATGCATCTGCAGGCCAATTAGAGTTCATCTCTATTTTCTTCTTAGTCCTCACATTTTCGATTCGATTCAAATCTGATGAACAGGGAGGCCAGTCTATCACTCTGGTATCCTGCCTCTCTGAGAACCAGTTTGAAACCGCTCAACAAGTGTGGACAGGATAATTATCTTGTACAAATTCAATAATTCCATCAGGATATGTCATCCTCACAGATGGAATCAAGATGTTCTCTAGTATAGCCTTGTACTGCACATTGTTCAGTGTGTCGTCCAGCTTCCACAATACACCCAGACCGTCCCGTGATATCCTGCTCCAACACGACACAGATACGCGACCAAGACGAATTGACTAGCCACGTATTCTGCATCATATCGATACCCTCTTTGGACGATAGACAATCACTTTGCTGTCATGAGTAGAAGAAAATGTCACCTCGTCTGAGATTATTATATTATTCCAATCACAGTTGGCATTTTCTCTGCAAAGGCGAGCCGAAACAATCTGTGATTGTCTGTCAGGTGTTCCTTCTTTGCTGCTGTCCGAGCTGATCCAGGGAATTGAGAATTTGCTTTAATTTGAGAAGCAGTTTGGAAGGGGTTCCTATGGGCTTCTGCAGTTAAAGCTTCATTCTCTTGGGGAGTGGAAACACGTCTTCTTCCTGAACCAACATGATGGTTTTCAATCCCTTCCCTGGATAATCTCTCCCACCTCTGAGCTGTAGATGCAGGGACTCACTAGTGCCTTCCAGCCTCATGAGCAGAAAAACCTGCAACATTTACTAGTGCAAGGAGAGGTTTCCTTGTGCTTATGTCCTTGTGTGTGAGCTGAGCCATGGTAAAACTCAATATGATTAATTATAAACAAACTTGTTAGAGGCTGTTGCTTTTGTGCAGATGTCTGCGCATCACAGTCTATTGAATGCAATACATTGAAATTACTTAGAACAAACCCTGAATGTGGGAAATATAATTGAGGGGTCTAGTGACAGAGGGAGCCATGCCACTTTGAGAAGAAATGGAAATAAATTGGGTTTCATAAAGCATTATATTACGAAATTATTTTTACAATAAAGGGGTAACTTTTGCTTCTTTAACTTACTGTTATGTAAACTGTGCAAAAGGAAAAATATTTGTTTTAATATAAATAGCGCTGATTATTTCCATTTCTTCTCAAAGTGGCATAGCTCCCTCTCTCAGTGGACCTCTCAATTGTTACAATAACGACATTAATATTGATTTAATTCAAATGTCAATATAAAATGTTGTATTTAATTCATAAAACATTTTAATACAAATATCATGAAAAAAACCTGCATAATTGAGGATGCGAACCTGCAACGTTCATTAACAGAAACAGTGACTGCATGCTTTACTGCTGACCTAACAGGACACATAGGAGTGTCTTCAGTTCATGCCACATAACACAGTAGCGCAGGGACTGCACAATTATGACTAGTTTGCTAGTTTGAACCCAGCGCTGTGCCGAGTAGGACTTAGAAGAAATGTGTGTTCAAGAGATGACTCTTTCTTTTTTGTCTAAGGGTGTACATAGAAATAGAAAAAGATTGAAACCAGTCTAAATTGTCTGTAATGCGATAATTTTTTAAATATCTGTTTTTGCTCATTATTTATATGTATGCAGTAATTACACACTATTCAGACTTTCTGTTTCTAAAAAGAAGTTTGCTCGGGAATCTCATGTTGTTGGACAATAATGATAAAACATTCTAATGTTTATCAGTAATATGTCATTTTCTCAGAAATCCAATTATAATGTTCATTTACTTATTCATTATGATGAGACATGACTTGAAATATAATAAGACTTATATACAGTTATTTATTTATTTTTTTCATATTCAAAATATTCATCGTCCACTGCTGTGGTCTCGAGATAGCGTACTACCTTGTCACCCACAGTGCCCGGTCGGGACAGTCTCCTGGGTGAGGGCCACTGCTGTGGTCTCGAGATAGCGTACTACCTTGTCACCCACAGTGCCCGGTCGGGACAGTCTCCTGGGTGAGGGCCACTGCTGTGGTCTCGAGATAGCGTACTACCTTGTCACCCACAGTGCCCGGTCGGGACAGTCTCCTGGGTGAGGGCCACTGCTGTGGTCTCGAGATAGCGTACTACCTTGTCACCCACAGTGCCCGGTCGGGACAGTCTCCTGGGTGAGGGCCACTGCTGTGGTCTCGAGATAGCGTACTACCTTGTCACCCACAGTGCCCGGTCGGGACAGTCTCCTGGGTGAGGGCCACTGCTGTGGTCTCGAGATAGCGTACTACCTTGTCACCCACAATGCCCGGTTGGGACAGTCTCCTGGGTGAGGGCCACTGCTGTGGTCTCGAGATAGCGTACTACCTTGTCACCCACAGTGCCCGGTCGGGACAGTCTCCTGGGTGAGGGCCACTGCTGTGGTCTCGAGATAGCGTACTACCTTGTCACCCACAATGCCCGGTTGGGACAGTCTCCTGGGTGAGGGCCACTGCTGTGGTCTCGAGATAGCGTACTACCTTGTCACCCACAGTGCCCGGTTGGGACAGTCTCCTGGGTGAGGGCCACTGCTGTGGTCTCGAGATAGCGTACTACCTTGTCACCCACAATGCCCGGTCGGGACAGTCTCCTGGGTGAGGGCCACTGCTGTGGTCTCGAGATAGCGTACTACCTTGTCACCCACAGTGCCCGGTTGGGACAGTCTCCTGGGTGAGGGCCACTGCTGTGGTCTCGAGATAGCGTACTACCTTGTCACCCACAATGCCCGGTCGGGACAGTCTCCTGGGTGAGGGCCACTGCTGTGGTCTCGAGATAGCGTACTACCTTGTCACCCACAGTGCCCGTTGGGACAGTCTCCTGGGTGAGGGCCACTGCTGTGGTCTCGAGATAGCGTACTACCTTGTCACCCACAATGCCCGGTCGGGACAGTCTCCTGGGTGAGGGCCACTGCTGTGGTCTCGAGATAGCGTACTACCTTGTCACCCACAATGCCCGGTTGGGACAGTCTCCTGGGTGAGGGCCACTGCTGTGGTCTCGAGATAGCGTACTACCTTGTCACCCACAATGCCCGGTCGGGACAGTCTCCTGGGTGAGGGCCACTGCTGTGGTCTCGAGATAGCGTACTACCTTGTCACCCACAGTGCCCGGTTGGGACAGTCTCCTGGGTGAGGGCCACTGCTGTGGTCTCGAGATAGCGTACTACCTTGTCACCCACAATGCCCGGTTGGGACAGTCTCCTGGGTGAGGGCCACTGCTGTGGTCTCGAGATAGCGTACTACCTTGTCACCCACAGTGCCCGGTTGGGACAGTCTCCTGGGTGAGGGCCACTGCTGTGGTCTCGAGATAGCGTACTACCTTGTCACCCACAGTGCCCGGTCGGGACAGTCTCCTGGGTGAGGGCCACTGCTGTGGTCTCGAGATAGCGTACTACCTTGTCACCCACAGTGCCCGGTCGGGACAGTCTCCTGGGTGAGGGCCACTGCTGTGGTCTCGAGATAGCGTACTACCTTGTCACCCACAATGCCCGGTCGGGACAGTCTCCTGGGTGAGGGCCACTGCTGTGGTCTCGAGATAGCGTACTACCTTGTCACCCACAGTGCCCGGTCGGGACAGTCTCCTGGGTGAGGGCCACTGCTGTGGTCTCGAGATAGCGTACTACCTTGTCACCCACAATGCCCGGTCGGGACAGTCTCCTGGGTGAGGGCCACTGCTGTGGTCTCGAGATAGCGTACTACCTTGTCACCCACAATGCCCGGTCGGGACAGTCTCCTGGGTGAGGGCCACTGCTGTGGTCTCGAGATAGCGTACTACCTTGTCACCCACAGTGCCCGGTTGGGACAGTCTCCTGGGTGAGGGCCACTGCTGTGGTCTCGAGATAGCGTACTACCTTGTCACCCACAATGCCCGGTCGGGACAGTCTCCTGGGTGAGGGCCACTGCTGTGGTCTCGAGATAGCGTACTACCTTGTCACCCACAGTGCCCGGTCGGGACAGTCTCCTGGGTGAGGGCCACTGCTGTGGTCTCGAGATAGCGTACTACCTTGTCACCCACAATGCCCGGTCGGGACAGTCTCCTGGGTGAGGGCCACTGCTGTGGTCTCGAGATAGCGTACTACCTTGTCACCCACAATGCCCGGTCGGGACAGTCTCCTGGGTGAGGGCCACTGCTGTGGTCTCGAGATAGCGTACTACCTTGTCACCCACAGTGCCCGGTCGGGACAGTCTCCTGGGTGAGGGCCACTGCTGTGGTCTCGAGATAGCGTACTACCTTGTCACCCACAGTGCCCGGTCGGGACAGTCTCCTGGGTGAGGGCCACTGCTGTGGTCTCGAGATAGCGTACTACCTTGTCACCCACAATGCCCGGTCGGGACAGTCTCCTGGGTGAGGGCCACTGCTGTGGTCTCGAGATAGCGTACTACCTTGTCACCCACAATGCCCGGTCGGGACAGTCTCCTGGGTGAGGGCCACTGCTGTGGTCTCGAGATAGCGTACTACCTTGTCACCCACAGTGCCCGGTCGGGACAGTCTCCTGGGTGAGGGCCACTGCTGTGGTCTCGAGATAGCGTACTACCTTGTCACCCACAGTGCCCGGTCGGGACAGTCTCCTGGGTGAGGGCCACTGCTGTGGTCTCGAGATAGCGTACTACCTTGTCACCCACAATGCCCGGTCGGGACAGTCTCCTGGGTGAGGGCCACTGCTGTGGTCTCGAGATAGCGTACTACCTTGTCACCCACAGTGCCCGGTTGGGACAGTCTCCTGGGTGAGGGCCACTGCTGTGGTCTCGAGATAGCGTACTACCTTGTCACCCACAGTGCCCGGTCGGGACAGTCTCCTGGGTGAGGGCCACTGCTGTGGTCTCGAGATAGCGTACTACCTTGTCACCCACAATGCCCGGTCGGGACAGTCTCCTGGGTGAGGGCCACTGCTGTGGTCTCGAGATAGCGTACTACCTTGTCACCCACAGTGCCCGGTGGGACAGTCTCCTGGGTGAGGGCCACTGCTGTGGTCTCGAGATAGCGTACTACCTTGTCACCCACAATGCCCGGTTGGGACAGTCTCCTGGGTGAGGGCCACTGCTGTGGTCTCGAGATAGCGTACTACCTTGTCACCCACAGTGCCCGGTTGGGACAGTCTCCTGGGTGAGGGCCACTGCTGTGGTCTCGAGATAGCGTACTACCTTGTCACCCACAATGCCCGGTCGGGACAGTCTCCTGGGTGAGGGCCACTGCTGTGGTCTCGAGATAGCGTACTACCTTGTCACCCACAGTGCCCGGTTGGGACAGTCTCCTGGGTGAGGGCCACTGCTGTGGTCTCGAGATAGCGTACTACCTTGTCACCCACAATGCCCGGTCGGGACAGTCTCCTGGGTGAGGGCCACTGCTGTGGTCTCGAGATAGCGTACTACCTTGTCACCCACAATGCCCGGTTGGGACAGTCTCCTGGGTGAGGGCCACTGCTGTGGTCTCGAGATAGCGTACTACCTTGTCACCCACAGTGCCCGGTTGGGACAGTCTCCTGGGTGAGGGCCACTGCTGTGGTCTCGAGATAGCGTACTACCTTGTCACCCACAGTGCCCGGTTGGGACAGTCTCCTGGGTGAGGGCCACTGCTGTGGTCTCGAGATAGCGTACTACCTTGTCACCCACAATGCCCGGTCGGGACAGTCTCCTGGGTGAGGGCCACTGCTGTGGTCTCGAGATAGCGTACTACCTTGTCACCCACAATGCCCGGTTGGGACAGTCTCCTGGGTGAGGGCCACTGCTGTGGTCTCGAGATAGCGTACTACCTTGTCACCCACAGTGCCCGGTTGGGACAGTCTCCTGGGTGAGGGCCACTGCTGTGGTCTCGAGATAGCGTACTACCTTGTCACCCACAGTGCCCGGTTGGGACAGTCTCCTGGGTGAGGGCCACTGCTGTGGTCTCGAGATAGCGTACTACCTTGTCACCCACAATGCCCGGTCGGGACAGTCTCCTGGGTGAGGGCCACTGCTGTGGTCTCGAGATAGCGTACTACCTTGTCACCCACAATGCCCGGTCGGGACAGTCTCCTGGGTGAGGGCCACTGCTGTGGTCTCGAGTAGCGTACTACCTTGTCACCCACAATGCCCGGTTGGGACAGTCTCCTGGGTGAGGGCCACTGCTGTGGTCTCGAGATAGCGTACTACCTTGTCACCCACAGTGCCCGGTTGGGACAGTCTCCTGGGTGAGGGCCACTGCTGTGGTCTCGAGATAGCGTACTACCTTGTCACCCACAATGCCCGGTCGGGACAGTCTCCTGGGTGAGGTTTTTTTTCAGGGTTTTTCCTCATCTGTAAGACAAATGTCAGGAAGCTTAGGGCCCAACAGTCCCCGAAAATCATCCAGCCATCATCATCATCCTTCACTGGTGTGGAAAGCAACGGGAAGCTACCACACCTATAATTCCCAAGTAAAGCTGCAAGCATAGCATGAAAGTGCTGTGATTGCAGTGAAAGACCTGCCCTCGGGCAGAATTACTATGGATGGATGGATATTCATCAGTAATTGGAAATCATTAGCACATTGGTTACGGGCTACAAAAATCTCCGTCTACTGCTAGCTGACCTGTCATGGAAATTTCCAGTTTTACGTAGAATTTGATTTTCTGTCTCTTCAGTTTTGAAAGAGGTATGAAATTATGTTTTATTATCACTGAATAATGAATTTATAGTTGTCCTTATATTCCTCTCTTTCCTTTTAAATTTCCAACTTGACAGGAAAACTAGTTTCAAGTTTTAGTTTTATTTCTGATATCCAATAATGCAGTATCAGTATGGCTAACTTGTTTATCTCACAACCTGTGTGAAGGTGAAATGTTGAATTTGCTATATGCAGATGTTTTTTCAGCTGTTCTGAGTTATATTGATGTAAGTGATAGTGAATGTGATGGTAGAAGTGAATCTATTTCATATTGTGTAAGTGCAAACATCCACAAATTTTGAATATTTCTAGTGTCTCTGAATCATATCGTGATGATGTGGATTTAATACCATTAGCAAGAGTTGACACTACTGATGGATTTTGTAAATCCCATCTCCTTGGAAATATTGAGAGTTTGTAAGGTGTCAGAGGTGTCATTAATTACAATGGCAAAGATTGCCTTTCTGTTTCTGATGCTATAAATTTATTATATGATAATGACCTCCATTTAATTTATGTTGAACAAATTGTAGTATAGAGAAAGTGTTGATAAGTATAAAGAATCCCCCTAAAACACTAAATTACAATTATATAAATCTTCTACTTTAGTAGGTGATTACAACCTCATTGAAGTTTTGGCCTCCTCAACAATTTTTCTCCACCTAGATCATATAAGTCTTGCAAAATGAAAAAAAAAAAAATTCTTAGCAATTATCATTCTTTTTTGGTAAAGTAAGAAAAGTATGAATTAGGGATTATTGGAGTACAAGTCTCATGTTAGAAACACCAATATTCAGCAAACTTATGAGCAGAAATTGATAGGAGCAAGTTTTGAATTTCTGACATTACAGTGACAATACTCTAATGCAAAATAATGAGGAGAAGCTGTATAAAATACGAAAGTGATTTATGTCTTCTCTCGATCAAGATATGGTCACTATGATTTATTGTATAGACATCTGGCTATTTCCACGTTCCTTTACGTATTTCCTTATGAGGAAATTATGTACTTTTAATATAATAAATTTGGGAATTTTAACATTATGAGATTTTAAGAATCAAATGAATCGTGAATTCTTACCTCACATATCTGAAAATCATCGTTTCCATCCTCAGCTATTTTCACAACTGTCAATTTTTTCCCTTGCCAGTAATTATCCAAACTCCCTTCTGGTGTACTTTTGAAGAAGTAATTATCTGAACTGCCATCTGGTGTACTTTTGAAGAATTTTGTAATCAAGCTTGGTTCGTCCGGAATTTCGAAGTTGATGGTTCTAGTATGCTTTTTTTAATGTATACCTTTTCCCAAACTGTTAATTCCAAAGGTTTAGATAGTTGTTTCAAAAGTTTTGCTTCTTTTTCAATTCTATGGAATTATCTGGACTTTATCAAATTAATTGCAATGATTGCAATAAAGTATATGTAGGAAAAACAAAAAGGAACTTAGACACTCGAAAAAAGAACACTTTAGAAACATAAAAAATGGTGAAATTGAAAAATCAGCTATAGCAGCACATAGTTTATTAGAGAATCATAGAATTGAAAAAGAAGCAAAACTTTTGGAACAACTATCTAAACCTTTGGAATTAATAGTTTGGGAAAAGATATACATTCAAAAAAACCATACTGGAACCATGAACTTTGAAATTCCGGATGAACCAAGCTTCATTACAAAGTTCTTCAAAAGTACACTAGATTTTTTTTTTCCTCTTTTCGTTTACACTGTTTTCCTTCTTGTTTTTACCTTTTCGTTTTACCTTTTTGTTAATTTTCTGTTATTCTCACATATAGACACAAGGACAAGACACACCCAGACCCAAGGTGGAGATTAAAAATCCCCTACCCCGCCTGGAATTGAACCCTAGTCGCCAGAGTGGAAGGTAGGGACTCTACCGACCACGCCATGGTAATGGACAGATGGCAGTTTGGATAATTACCGGCAAAGGAAAAAATTGACAGTTGTGAAAACAGCTGAGGGTGGAAACTATGGTTTCCGATACCGCGGTGCTGTGTTTAAAGAAACATAGATATATGAGGTAAGAAGAATTCACGATTCATCTGATTCTAATTAAATTATATACTTACTATGACTAATCCTCTTGATTTACCGAAGTCAGTCAACCTCACACCATTTTCATTACTGCAGTTATGTAAACTGTTTTTATTTATTACTGGGTAGTACACCTTTTTGTGCATTCATGTCTCCTATGACAATTTTATATAATTTTCTGGGCAAGCATCATAAGTTCTTTGAAGAAGGTTACAAGCTGTCACTTTATCTTCTGTAATTGTAAATTATTGAACTACAATTAAAAAGCTTGTTTTTATTTTGAGACATGAGAGTTGTTCCTTCACAGGTTTTAAACCTATCACTCTCTTGTTAACAATAAATCGTGTACCAAACATAATTATGTTTATTTCCACAGCTATAATATACAATGCCATCTTTTTTCTCAATTACTCCATTACCAATCTACCTAACCTCTTGTAATAGTGTGATATCTGCTTTGCACGTAGCTAGTTGGTCTATTAATAGTTTTAGAGCTCTCAGTTTGTATAAAGACAGTACATTCCAGGTACATAGTCTCAAATCGTTTGCATTTTGTTGCCATATTTTATCATTCCAGCGTAATTGTCTTAGTTGAGAGGAACCAGCTTTTAGGTACTCGCCTTCACTCTTCCCCATAGAGGATAAGATTTGTTTTAGCATCATCATCATCTTCAAGGTTTGGGCCTGTTGGTCCATTCTGCTCCCCGGTGCACTATATGCTGCAGGTGCAGGTCGTCTTTCCAACGACGTTTTGGTCTTCCTACATTTCTTCGGCCTAGAGGCCTATAATGAAGCAGCTGTTTTGATAAACAATTATTTGGTATTCTTTGTATATGTTCAAACCAATTACGTTTATTTGTGTGTATTCTCTCGTTTATATTATATATTTGTAATTCACCTGCAACTGATCTGAGAAATCTCATTTCTATTGTCTCAATTTTATTTTTATCAGAGATCGTTAAAGGCCAAGTTTCAGAACCGTATGTTAATGTTGGAACGGCTACTTTAGTACTGACGTTAAATTGACAGCTAAAGCATTGTTGGGTTTTAACAGTTATATCTACTCTATTGATACAACCCCGCAAGGCTATCAACCAGTCATTTACCCTCCTCCTTTATCTGGGCTTGGGACCGGCACAAGTGTGGAGTAAGGTAATATGTGTCACTCCTCAAGAATTAATAATGTGAATCTTTCCTGTTTAGTGATGTCACTGTATTATGATAAGTGATTTGCATTTTTGACATTTTTTATACATTTTCAGAAAATAACTAAACAGAAAACTGAAAATAAAATAAGAGAATTAATTTGACGCATACAACTAACTGAACATTCACAAATTGTACATGTTATTGTGATGCTTTCTTTAATTTTAATGAAATTAATGTATTTATTGTATAGTTTAATGTAAACTATTATTTATTAATAGTGAGTGGAGAACATATTTTTAACGACTCACCTCATATAATTTCAAATTTTTTCGATACTGGTGGTTTCAGACAATATCTTGTCCTTCAGTCATGGCTTCATCAATGGAAGTCATGACTGAAGAGGGACAAGATGTCTGAAACCGCCGGTTTCAAAGAAATTTGAAATTATATGAGGTGAATCGTTAAAAATATGTCCTCCACTCACTATTAATGATATAACCTCATAATGTTTACTTCCCAATATTAATTTAAATATAAACTTTTATTTGTTTGTAAATGAAAAGTTCTCTTGACTGAATCCTAGTTCCACTGCCACATTCAGTGAAGTTCTCCTCAGATAACTGAATCCAATTCTTATTGTCGAGTTCGCTAATGTTCAAAATTGTATCCCTCCTATATCTGGGGCTTCTTCATAATCCTCCTCCCCCCAAGGTTTCCCAAATAAAAATTTTGAAAATCATTTATATTTTCTCACATTTCACATACATTACTTGGCCATTTCAATCTCCTAATTTCATTTTAATCTGACAGTGTTACCACAACAATATAAATTGTGAAGTTCTTTGTTATCAAGCTACCTCTCTTCTCATTGCTTATGAGATAAAATTTTCATGCAACACTTTTTTAAAATCTTCTCTTTTCTTTCCTTTATTGATTTGTAACATATTCATATTGTATTTTAATAATAAATTTTTTTAATAATCATAGATAATATTCATCATATGAGAATATAATTCATAAAACCTAATTGATAAACAATTATTTATTATATTCACTTTCATTCATGGAATATAATGCTAATAATACTATGATTTTTTTTTCAACCAACTAACTAAATCAATGGCACTATTGAACCTGGAGTTCATGTGGACTTCAGCTCTCCATGCATCCCAATACTGAGCTAAGTTTTCCAGTAATCTCCTGTATAATTCACCTCTCTCACGATCATGGTTAATTTCATTCTCCCACCTCATTCTTGGCCTACCTACTGGATACTTTCTCTCTGGTTTTCCTACAAGAAGTGTACATGCCCAGCTTTGATTCCCATTCATGCCATATGTGTTGCCCATCGGATACTATGAGATTTCTTTTTCATCTATAAATAAATACTATCAAAGTATAACTCCTAGAAGAAAAGGTTTTATTTAGTGTATTTACTTAAAAAAATAAAGATATCAGAACAATTACATTAATAATGGTGGTAACAGTCATAAAATGGGCTAAATTAGATCTGCAATTCCATTTTAGTCAACTATTATGTTAATCAAAATCACGTGAATTTCTATTAGTTTTGAGACTTAGATAGATCATAGGTTGATTAATGTCTTTGACATCGTCCGATTCCTAATAGCCAATTTTGCCGGTCCATCCAATCTCCTGGTTGTAGATGTTTCTCCTTCATGTATAAACATATTCCCTGACTCCAGGAGGTTTTAGGTCTTCCTCTGCCTCGTCTTCCCTCAAGTTTCCATTCCAAAACAGATTTTGGTAGTCGATCCTCTTCCATTCGCTGGACATGTCCGTACCATCTTAATTGCTGAGCTTTAATATAATCTAAAATAGTGTCTTCAATCTTCATTTTCTTCCTTATAACTGAGTTCCTAATTTTTTCTCTTCTTGAAATTCTTGCTGCCCTTCATATAAAATCCATTTCCGTTGCCAAAATATACTTTATTTGTTTTTGTTGTTAATGGCCAATAGTTTTGAGACTTGTACATGAAATAATGGGGGCATGCCAAAGAGTAGTGGTTAAGGCAGTGCGCTACAAACCGGAAGGTCGAAGGTTCAAGTCCCGGTGGGGTCAGGATTTTTAAACTGACCCAAACCTTCTGGTGGCACCATGGCCCTGGGGTCGACTCAGCCTCTAGCGGAAATGAGGAAATGAGTACCAGACGCTTGTTCTGGGGGTAAAGGCGGCCGTCACGCAGCGCTGACATCAAGTGTCGATTGTCTAGAAAAAGTGGGAACCTTAACCTCGTACTACCCCAAGGGTCTCCTAAGGCCTGTAGTGGGATCACTTTACTTTTTACATGAAATAATTGTACCAGAATTATGTTGTTGAAGACCAAGTTTAAAAAATTTCTTTCCACCTCCCGTGCAGCAATGCTAAGAGATGTTCATTTCTGATTTGTTGGTTTTACTAATTAAATATTTTAGTGTTTACATGTTGTGTATGAAATAAGCACTTGATAATATGGTAAGTCTGATTTTTGTATTATCCTACATCCTGCTCATTGACACGGAGAACATATGCTTCTTCCTGAAATATAAAATAATTATCTGGTACTCTCGTAGATAATAATGTAGCAAATTGATTATTGCTATATTACTACAGAGTTCATTGTGGTAGCTCAGGTGGAAGCATGCTTACCTCCTTCCTTACTTAATAGTCCATATGTCAGGATTCAATTCCAAATTCCTCCATGATACAAATGTTTTAAGGCGTGTGATGCTCTTGATAGTGATTTTTACATAGGTTGGGGCATTGAATCTAATGCGACAATAGTGGATAATGTGCAGGTACCAGGTTTGACTCTTTCTAAATCATACTTGCACAACACTTAAATGATTGAACATACATTCATCTAGTAAAATTAAAAAAAATAAATAATAATAATAATAATAATAATAATAATACTGTTTTATTTATTCTGGCTGAGTTAAGGCCATAAGACCTTCTCTTCCACTCAACCAGCACAAATACAAATAAATATTTGCCAAATATAGATATACACTATACTAACTACAAAGAGTTAAAAATACATTAAATGTTGCAATGTAAATTTCATGCACTGAACCGGGACTTGAATCCAGAACCACGTTCTGCTACCATTTATTGAACCGATAACCATGCTGACTGCTACCATTTTATTTGAACCGTGTGTTGGTGCTGGATTGTACCAATGTTGTTGATAATTACCTTGAGTTGAGAACATAGATTGCTAAAATGAACATATCTTTGCCCGGGCCCATAAAAGACAAAGATTAATTCACCTTTCCTCAATAAATTGTTAGTATGTAATATATTGTAAGCTATACAGATTACAATCGTGGAAGTTTCCAGGAAAGAGGAAATCATGTTCGCTTGAGAAAGCTTTGGAACTTTATACTGATATCTGACATTGACTAGCTATTAAATCAATAGGCAGAAGTTAATTAAAAACAAGATAACTTATATTTAATAAGAGTCAAAAAACAGTCAGATATAACATTCAAATAAATAAAAGTTAGCTTAACATTGAAAATAAGTTGAGAAAAGAAAACAATAGTCTTATCGATCATCTAACAAAACATACGCACTCTCTTTCATTCACACTTGTCCCACCAAGGGCTAGGGTGCACGATCCTTGTGGCCCTACCCTGGCCTAAGGGACCAATAAACAAAACAAGCTCCTCCGAGCTATATCGACTAGACTCCTTTGCTTAACCAACAGATGATGACATTGATGTTAGTAAGCACGGCTTATTTGAGGGTTCACTAGGAGAGGGGTGGATGCGCGATAGCACACGGCGCATAAAGGAAAGGAGGGGTGTACGTAGGAGAGAATTTGGCACTGTTCACTAAGATCACAGAAGAAATGGAGACGCGATGACGTATTGGTTGCGCAGTATGACGTAATCCATGTTTTCGAAAACTTGATTTCGGTACAGCACAAACATCATTTTATACGATAATAACAATAATAATACTTACAATAATAATAATAATAATAATAATCAGCATATTATATGCTGATGATCAAATAATATTATCAGATTCCGAAGATAGCTTACAAATAGCAGCGTATCAGTTATTCAAAATTGCCAGCAAATATAATATGAAAATTTCCACTTCAAAATCCAAAACAATGGCAATGTGTGGAAAAAACATACAACGGGTGAAAATTGAGATTGATGGAAAAATTATAGAACAAGTGTCAGATTTCTCTTACTTAGGAAGTGTATTTGCAGAGTATAAGAGTGACATTGATTCAAAATTACAAAAATATAATAAAATGAATGGGGTAATACGAAGACATTTTGGTAAACAGATGAGGACAGAGACAAAACTAAGATTACATAACATCACATCAAAGCTGTTCTAAAATACGGAAGTGAAATTTGGATTTTAAATAAAAGAAACTCTCATAAACTTCAAGTAAGCCAAATGCGCTTCTTACGATCATTGTTAGAAGTTAATAGACTGGATCACCAAAGGAACACTATTATCCGAGGAAAACTTGGAGTAACAAGTTTAAATGAAGATATACAAAGATACCAACAAGAATGGAAAAATCATCTGAGGAGAATGGCAAGAAATAGACTTCCAAAATTGGCATTCCAATATACCCCAACTGGACATAGGGACCAAGGAAGACCAAAACATCGGTGGAAAGATCAAGACTATCTTCGCTAGGTTTACCGTACAGGCCACATGGCCTAAAACGAATTTGTTCATGATGTTGATGATGATGATGATAATAATAATAATAATAATAATAATAATGATAACCAACTTTTGAATGAGAATCTATGAGACCGGAACAAGCCACATGGGCTTTATCCATGATTGTTTCTGATGATAATGATAACAATAATAATAATAATAGTCTATATATAATAAATTATACAAGAAACACCAATTAATGTATGTACCTTACACTGGGTAATGATGAAGTCGAGATTACAGCAAATATGAATTTAGATTTCTTTTAAAAGATAATTTCCGAACACTTTAATAACCTCTCTTGGCTCCGTCTTACTGACAGACGTAAATTGCACTCTCTTTCGCTACTTTTCAAGCTTCTGAATTCCTACATTCCTACTTACCTGGCGTCCAGATTTGAGAAGTTATCCTCCTACCACAATATTGACACTAGGTCACAAGATAGCAGTCTGCTAACAATTCCTCTTCATATCACTTCCTCCTATTCTACTTCCTTCACAGTAGCCTCCGCCCGCTCCTGGAATCTCCTTCCTCAAGATATCAGGGGTTGCCGCACACTTGGCACCTTTAAGTCACGCTTATACAGTTACCTGTTGTCTAATAATTAATTTTTCTCTATTTATTTAATTTTATACTATGTCATTAATCTTTTCTTCGTTTTTTTATATATCTTGTACATATTATATATTTAATTCGTTAAATTTAGAGTAAATCAAAATACATTATAAATATTAATTGTATTGTATTCATAACTTGTAATCGTTTATATATATATTGTAATTTAGATTTAAGATTTTTCTTTTGTATTTTTTTTTAAACCTGGTTGAGTGGTAGACAAGGCCTTAAGGCCTCAACTCTGCCAGGTAAAATAAAGCTATTATTATTATTATTATTATTATTATTATTATTATTATTATTATTATTATTATTGTCTGGCAGCCCCTTATTTCTTGTGGTAGGGAATTCCAGTTGCGAGAAATGAAAATAGTATATGACATGGAGTGATGTGATGTCCTATGTTGCGGTATATTAAGCAAGAGACTATGTTGTGATCTTGTGTTTAAGTTATGGTTTGAGGATAGATACTGGAAACGAGATGATAAATAATTGGAAGTCGAGGTATGTAGGATCTTAAATAAGAGAATTAGACAGTGTAATTTTCTTCTCTCTTTTAGATGTAGCCATGACAATTCGTGGAAAAATGGAGAAATGTGATCTTATTTTCGAACATTAAATATGAATCTTGATACACATATTATGAATATGCTGCAGTTTGTCCGACAGTCCATCACTTATGTCAGTTAGTAGGACGTCACAATAGTCAAAATGCGGCATCACTAAGGTTTAAATTAAAATTCTTTTAAGAGCTGCAGGAAGAAAGTTTTTGAGACGCTTTAGGGAATGCATTATGGAGAAGATCTTTTTAGATGTTTGTTTTATTTGGGTATTCCAATTTAAATTAGAATCTAAGTAAAGTCCCAAGTTTTTAACGACGTCGCCATAAGGAATTTATTCATTATCTAACATGGCAGCCAGCATATTGCTATTGTTTTATGGAGTTTAATAGTCTTGGATGTCCGATAGTTATTAGGGTGAAACTATCGATGCATTATACTGACTATTTAACTCATACCTCAAATGGGAGTCAATGACCAATCACATTTCAATGGATTTTGATTTACAACCAATCACAGTCGTGTTTCACCTCGATTTTATCACTCTAATTTTATCAGGTGGCTCCCAGATTGTATATATAGTGCACGAATGTAACCAGATTCTGCTTGCGGGATATAATAGAAGAACATTCGTAGCAATTGATTATACTATATAAAAAAAGAAACCATTGTTTGCACTTTCTTAAACGTGTTATTTCCCAATAATTAACGTTGCAGAAAAATATAATTGACATATTTACATCATAGGACATCAGAAATTAATTAATAACCT